>CAJNSZ010000028.1:683734-733620 GCA_905329745.1 Rotaria sp. Silwood2 | reverse complement strand
GACACCCCACTCTCCGCGTCGCTCGCACCCCTTGCTCTTCTTTCCTTTTCTTTCGATCGTACTCGCCCCCCCCCCCCCCCCCCCCCCCCCCAGAAACACCAAGCAAATTTATTTTCGAATTTTAACTTCAATCTTTCAAACAAATCTGAACAAGACTAGTTAAACGTGAAATTATTAGTGCATTTGATCTGTTTCCTGTTTTGAAATAAGAATATCGAATATACGGATGTATATGAGCAATGTAAGAAACAAACTTTTACCATAGTAATCTCTTAAGACTCATCAAGATTTGTTTCTATGGAAATTTTTAAGTTGAAATTCTAAAATAAGTTTGCCTAGTGTTTCTGAGAGGGAAGCACAGCATGATATTGAAAACTGTTGTAAAAATGCAACATATCTTAAGTAATAAATTATGGACCCCGAACTCTTTTCGGGATATTTATAATTCATTAAGGTCTACATGATACACATAGGCTCAACTTAAAAGCGATTAATCAGTTAGGAAATTTCTCTTGTTATTGTCGGAAATGAATTTATAGCTCTACAATAAACTCAATAATGGATAATTTTATACAAAGCTAACGGAAAACGTTTTTCGATATAAATACACTTTCAGACTTCTCTTTGGATAGTATGTAATACACTTCTAATGAGTCTAAAGTAGATTTTATTCCAGAAAAATGAATTTTATCACTTATATCTCTACGTTGACTGTTAAACAATATATTATTAATATTCTTAGAACTTATAAATATTAGTAAATAATTCTTTACCTAAGACATAACCTTCATAAAGGATAGAAGAATTAATTGGAAGAAAAGTTGATGAACCAAGATGAATATCTGCATTTGTGGAAAAAAAATCATTTGTATTTTTCAAAATCAATGTAATATTTCTATTAAGAAAAATTAAAGAAAAGAATAAATAAATCTAAATTAATTTTTAATATACATACTTATGATCAAGTTCAAGAGTAAGAATACGATGTGAATTATTTTCAATAATAGATCGTTTTTGTCGATGAGTATTTGTTTCATCATGTATTGCACGAATAATTTTATATGATTTAATACCAAATGATGAAAGATAATTAGCATTGACTAAAATTATTAATTCAATAAAATCAAAAGAAACATTTTACATTCCATATTTACCTAATGTAAAAGGCCATAAAATAGCCAAGAAAAACAAAATAATAATCGACCAAGGCATTCATTCAGACATCATTTTTTTTTTCAATATCTACAAGAATAAAATACTTCTAGAGATTTTCAACGATAATTTTTTTTCTTTTGACATAATCAAATATCATTCATGATCTCTTATTATGTCTTAATAACAAAAAAAAACACGTAATTTGACTAGTACAATATATATGTATATCACTATCGATTATCGTGTTTATTTATCGCACTTTTAACAAAAGAAGGAGGTCGTGAAGCAGGTTGTTCAGTTATTTGTAAAGGTGGTGGTGATCGAACATAATCGTTTAGTTCTTCTAACTTTTTTAAACATTTAACTAAAAAAGAAAAACTAATATTAATAAAGAAAATCGATTTCATATTCTTACGTAGTACTAATGTTGAAACAGCTAATAGCGGTATACGATATAAAGCTCGCATTTATAAAATAATTTCTAATCAATCACACTTTTGAGAATTCCTAACCTAGTCTAAATGACTTCAAACTTTTAAATATCCAATGAAACTCTGGCTAATAAATGTTTTCCAATTATAAGCCTTTTTATTTCATATAAAATTTATTTTGTTAATTAAAATTAAAATTCAAAACAAAAATCTTCTAATCTTAAATCTATTATATCTATAATATACAACGCCATCTATATAAAGGTATCTCATTAATTGTCAATCGATTAAATTTAATTTTCTTATATGTTTTTAATGAAGAATTCAAACAATTTTGTTTGAAATTTCAATGAAAAATGATGATGACGACAACCATGTTAATCCATTGATTATCCAATCATTGTTGAATTTGAATATATTCTTAAAACCATTTTATTCTTTTCTCTTTGTTATGTTCCACCAAATAAAATAAAAATTAATGAATCTTGAGTATATCTTTAATTTTTTAGATGGCATCAGCATCATTATTTGAACAATTAACCAGCAGTGTATCACTCTCTATGCTGGCTATTGTTTCTGTAGCTATTTTAGTTTTATTATTAATATATACTGTTGCTTGTCGAATTTTCTTCTCCACATCAAAATCAAAAACATCAACTTCAAAACAACATTCAAATAAAGATAAAAAATCAAAGGAATCTAATACAATTAAAAAACAACAAGGTGATATAGCATCTAATAATAAGAAAAAAACTAATAAAATAAAAAAAAATGTACTTCCGGTTTCATCAACATCATTACCAAATACACAATCTGAAGAAAGTGAAAATGAAAAAACAACATTAGTTGAATCCTCAAAAAAAGTATTTTTAGGATTTAAAAAATTTGAATTTTCAAAAATGTTTGATATGATTTATTTAGTCAACATCACCTATCAAAACATCAGCAAGTAAAAAAGTAGCTGTTATCGATGAAAATAATAAGAGTAATACTTCAACAAATGTAATTAAAACATCATCAACTAAACAACAACAACCATCGATACGCACTGAAAATGTTAAAGAATCAACTGGAGGACAAAGTGAAGATAATAAAAACAAACAAGTGAAAACTAATGCAACACCTACATCAGCTAATACTACCGTTGCATCTAACAAACAAAAACCATCAGGAAAACGTATGTTATGAATTAATAAGCTAAAAAAAATATATAAAAACTTACTTTTGTGATACACGATGTAAAAAGAGTGTTGAAATAAAGCGGTAAAAATTTGAACCCACGCACCGTGACAGACGCTAGGCAGAGACCATCACAGGCGACTTATGAGGGAATCTCTTCAACTTCTCCTTACAATTTCAATGAGTTTTTCTTACCTATAGATACTACAGTATTCTAATAAAGATCCTAAAAGGATTTAGAGTCCTATCAAAATTTGATTAAGGTATTTAATATGTCTATTTCCTAGAAGCCCTTGTCGAGATCTGTTGAAAAAATATCGCAAATAGTGATATCTCCAGTAAATGGTGTCTCTAAGTATCTATAGTTCATTGTTATTTTTCTCATAACTTTATTAGTCGGAATTTGTAATCAGTAATAATGATGATGAGTAACACCTGATACAGATTAACTAAAAAGAGTCCGACAAAGAACTATTATACAACTAAAATTCTATTGTCATGGTTGCAGTTGTTCCATATTCACTAGATTTAGATGACCCATAATTACCAGCTATTTCATTGCAACTCAGCGTCAAATGAGCAATCTTGGTGAACAATTTTATGACAATTGTTTCTTTTTTTGTCTCTTGAATTCTGTGTTTGACCTCTATTAGAACGTAAGTATTATCTCATATAATAAAGCATGTGTCTCACACTAGTCAAAATTTTCTAAAGCAAGAGTAGCTTTCATAAAAAACTTCACATATTTTGAACAAAGTCATTTTGAGATATGAGACATTATTCAGAACTCGCGAGTTTTTTCTTATAGACGCTAATCTAGTTGAGTTCTCTTTGTGCGCAGAGTTTCAAATCAAAATGTGATAACCTAGTCAAGTCTCAATAGAAACCTCAATCCTTTGTGGATTTTTATTAGCACACTATGTAGTATCTATAGGCAAAACAAATCATTGAAACCAGATGCCGAGGGAACTGAAGAGGTTCCCCCATTAGCAATATTCCCTCTCTACTTCATAGACGTTGTTGATACATGATCAATGATCCTATATCAATAATATCTCGTTTTAATATATGAACTACTTGACTGTATTTCTGAAGGATTAAGTAAAAAGATGGTAACGAAATCTGTTTTTAGAGAAAAGCGATTTCCCTGTAATTAGCAAGAGCAATTACATCGTGTGTTACATTTTAATCCAGGAGGAATTGCACTAACAGTTTTGTATTCATAGGTGACGGCACTACCAAGGTTAAGGCTACAAATTCAAAGAAAAATGAAACCGTAACTGTTAATGCAGAGTCTAAACGTAATTTGACTGTCGATGGTGAAGCTGGTAGTGATCAAGAAGATGAAGGACAATGGCTTACACAAAGCAGTAAACAGGTTTGTTTATAAAAATTAAATCGAATTAGGAGTCAAACATTTACATCTATATTATATTCTTATAACGTCGTTGAGTAAATCTTTATTAATGCCTCAAAAAATTTTGATAAAATAATACTAAGAAATTTTAACAATTAAGAAATGATAGAAACACAAGATATTAAAATTATTAAATGAAAAATTCGAGTAGTCAAATGTTTTATTAGTGAAGAGCGTGAACTCTATCACGTCATCAATAAGAAGAATTCATCATCTTTATATTTTTATAATCTTATTAGATCCTTACAAATTTTTGTTGTTTTTTTGTTATATCAGGTTAATCATCGTAATCGAAATAAAGGCAAAACTGAACCCTCCAATACTAATAATCAACCATTATCAAATCATAATGTCGTATCAGAACAACGATCAATGCCAACAATATCGAATAGCAATATATCATCATCAATAAATAACAATGAGTTAAATGTTGAAACAACACCACCATTAATAGATAATTCAATATCATCAATTGAAAATTCCGAACCAATTGAAATTTGTCAATTATTACCAACAACGGAAAATCTTTATACATCTAACGATAACTGGTGGAAACAAGCATTAAATAAACAACAAACATTTTCTATTGATGATATTGGTGAATGGCCTGAACATGAACAAGATGAACAATATATTGTTCAAATAAAACGAATTATACCTATTAAAAAATTAAATGAAAAACAAAATTCTGATGATGTATAATTAATGGAGAAAAATAAAAACAAAAATGATTTGTAAATTTTTTTGCAATTGATTTTTTGAGGAATAGACGAAATCTACAATGATATTTCAGTCAAAAAAAAACATTAAATCTGCAAATATATATTGACTTTTCTAAGCAAGTAATATCTATCATTCAAATTATGGCTTTTTTTCTGATTATTTATCTATTTGCTTCTTGTTTGTTTTTTTCTTTGAACTATTCAAATAATTCTTATTTCATTTGTTCATTCGAGCTGATGATGAGTTTTGTATGTCGTTACTGGAAGTGAAATGAAAGATTTAAGTTCATGCAATCTTCATTATATAAACATTTTCTTTGTTCTTAGTTAGAACATTTTTTTTCAAAAATAATTCTACAAAGATTATTGTTTGTGTCGATTAAATTTAAAAAAAAAGAAAGTGACGTAGAAAAAAGACAATATAAAATTCTTGTTTAGCACTTTGATGATTTTGAATCAATCATTCTTCTATTGTTCGATATCTTTTCTCTTACATTATTTGTGTAGTGTTGTTTTACTTTATCTTGTTACCATTTTCTCAAAAAAAAAAAATAAAAAAAACATAAAAAATAAAGGTGAATCTTTGTCTTTGTGTGTGTTTGTTCTTCTTGTCTTTTTTATTATTATCTGTTATATTAAAAAAAAGAAAATACACTTGCACTTATTAAGTTATTAAAAAAAAGAAAAAGAAACTAAGCGATTATGTAGTTGAATAAAAATGATTATAGGTTTATGAAATATCAATGATTGATTCGACGTTTTTTATTAATCAGTAGCTCAATCTTGAATTAGTTAGAGTGATTGATGATAAAAACATAATAGTATTGATGGTAATTGTTGTTATTCTAGAATGTTAAGTTAATAGTACGAATAAGAAGAAAATTGTTGTTTTTTTACTTTATAAATAGTGAATGAGAACGACTTGTTGGACATGCTTGATTGTCAATTAATAAAAACATTTGAATTCGATGATTGTTCCCATCACAAACATAAAGATTTCCAAGATTATCGAATGTTAAAGAATTTGGTAATGATAATTGATTATTTGCATTGCCGCGGCCTGTAATAAAAATATCTTCGTTCCAAGACTAAAAGATTATCTGTTTATAATATGACGAAAAAAAAAAATTATTTCTTTTTTTTTTTTTCGATAATATTCTATTAATCCTACTATTCATTTTACTATTAAATAAAAGAAATTGGACAGTGAAGAAGGGATTAACTGAAGGAAACAAGACTTATGATAGAAAATCAACTGATAGTGAAAACTAACTCGTTGAGATAATGGGTTTCTGCTAGTAGCATCATAATATTTTCCACGTTATAAATAAATTTCAGAAAAAATAAAATCACAGTATTCCTCTAAAAATGAAGTTACCTGTTCCACCAGCAATCGTAGTACCAATCAGTTCGTTTGGTAACCAGCGTTGAATACGATTGTTTTCATTATCAGCAATATAGACTGTTTCGGATTCTTCATCAACCCACACATAAAATGGACTTGCCAATTTCGAATCATCATGACCCGAAATACCATCTTTTGAACCTGCAACTGTGATACCTTCTTGTGAATTTTTGTTCCATTTTTGTATACGACTACTCATCATATCAGCTATATACAATGCATCATTTAAACGATTAAAATAAATACTTCGGGGAAAATAAAGTTTATCAGTAGTTTGTCCCAATTCATCTGTTTGACCAGCAACAGATATTTTAATATTTGTTGTTGGTGACCATTTCAGTATTGAATGTGTTCCTGATTCTGTCATGTAAACATTTTTCTCTTTGTCAATCCATACGCCTGTACATTGTTTACATTGATCACCTATGTGTTCACCATTTAAGGCATTTTTTATCCATTTTTCAACACGATTTTCATATCGAAGTGCTACATACATTGTTGATCCATCATCATCAACATAAATAGCAGACATAGAATCTATGTTCGATGCTACAGTAACACCCATGCTTGATATTGGATTAAGTGAAAACATTTGAATGCGTCTGTTATTAGTATCAGCTACAAATAATGTGTTGTTTTCTCTATGAAGAAACATTCCTTGTGGTAGATTAAGTTCATTGGACGCATTGCCAGGTAAATTGGTACCAATCACTGTAATCCCTGTTGTATTCCATTTTGCACAAGGACTTAGATGAATTGCTTCAATTGATAGAGAAGAATAATATAAACCAAAAACTTGAATAAAAACAATGTATTATTCAAAAAAGTTATGCATATGTTATATTTCTTTTAGAAACTTACTAATATAGATGAGAATCATTCGTACCAGTTGAGTATATTTTTGTATATGATAGAAGACTTGTAAAAATGAATGTTTTTTACATGTCCATATATTTCACTTTTGATAAGAATGTAATATCGTCAAGTGATGACACAACCTCTTCTTCTTTTTATTGACGAGAAAATAACTCAATTCATGAGTTGAAAGCAAATCCTTGATTCAATCATATACAATGCACTAAGAAAGAAAATACAGAAGAAATCCGACAAAAAAAAAGTGATAGATTCTACTTCAAATGATAGACGTTATAAAAAGAAATATTATGAACAACAATCAAACATGAGATCTTACACCTACAAGGTGTTCCGAAAGCCTAGACGAAAAAGAAACATGAATATCTCTTTAATCATTCAAGCAATTTATGTGAAACTTTTATTGTTTCATTTCATATTCTATGAAGTTTTATTTCACATAAATTCGTCTCTAATTGGTGTACAAAATAATCACTTATTAATACAATACACAAAACTATCGTTTTCTGTGAAAGCTTAATATAAAATTTAGTTTGAAATCATTTTGATCTTCTTGTACATCATCATTATCAGCTTAACAAGATCATCAACAAGCGCCCTAGACACGTGGAACTGTTAAAATTATTACAGAATTTTGAAAAGGCAAAGTTTCTTATGTAATGTTAGAAAATCGAGTATTCCGGCAATATTTTTTTTTGCAGTAAAATTATCAATGAAAGCAACATACTTTACTATGCTTTAAGCTTTTTGTTACCCCCAAAGTAAGAAGTTTATGCTAGATGAACTTCATATTATTTCACAAAGATGAAGTGCCTCCGTATTTTAGCTGTGAAGTCTGTCAATTGCTGAAGAACATTTCTTCAAATGCAATAGAAAAAACAAAAGATTTCAGCTGTATGAAAAATAAAAGAATATCAGTTCACATAAATCATCTATAGTCCATCTAATTTTAGTGATAGTACCATGTACAAGTCAAATGGATGCCGACTATTTCTCAGGACATTTACTTTTAAGTAGTAGGATAAATAAAATTATTGGGTAGATGTTCATAAAGGCTTTCTTGAACTCTCCACAAAGTCACGACCACAATTTCAAAATGCTTTTTTCTTAGTTTCATTTTTCTATCAAAAATAATTTTGATATAACTTCAAGTCTTTCGTCTTCTTTTTGTCTTGGTTTATCTTATTCGTCTGAGTTGAAACGTTTACTCGTTTAATATGAATTTCTCGACTATTTTTCGTTCTCCCCATCGAGTTGATAGGTCGCAAAAGCAAGGGAATGTATGTATACCCTCTTAATAAGTAAAAGTTATTCATTCTTATTCAATAAAACTACCAAATTTTTTTTACTGCTTCTTTAAGACATCTACTAATATACTCTGTCCACAATCTCAAGATCCTGACATGGTTTCTGATCGATCGGAAGAAGAACCCAATATCCAGTCATTATAATGCGATGTTGTTCATCATTTGCCTGCCAGTTTTTTGGCTATTAATACAATTAAACCTTAATTTTCAAAAAGAACATTCCATTTCTTTCTCATTATTGAGACGAAAAACAAAACTGCGCCCTCTACAATTGTTACCTACGATTAGTGCATTTTATTACACCATTACTGTGCTATCCTTCTATCTAACATGTAGTAACGAACGCTATGATCTATTAGTTAATTCAAATAAAACGAAGTTTGGTAATTTTTTTTCACTTTAAACATAGTCACTCCGATTATTTGTGTGATTCATATAAAAGTAGCATGGCCTGAAGTTGAAGGTGACATCTAAAGAAAAAACATAACGCGAAACTTAAATCGAATACATAGTCTTTAAATTGTTATACAGATGATGAAAATTATTAAGCTTTTTACTTAAATATTTTGTCTTTTCAGAAGTTTATTGTTCTTTCATTTAATATTAAAAGTGCATCATGGTTGATGGGGCTAGTACTGGGACAAAACAACAGTCATCTGTCAATAACAAATCATTTAATGACCAAAATCAAACTAAGGTAAGCTCAAATTCATATTTTTTATTTTTTTTAATAAAATTGTTTTTTTACTATTTTATAAAGATTGTTCTTCGTCGGTTACCTCCTACATATACAAGTGAACAATTTCTTGAAATAGTTTCTCCTCTTCCTGATCATGATTATTATCGTTTTTGTAAAGCTGATATAAGGTATTGTATTTTAATTAATATCTTCATTTCGAATCTATTTCTTCTAGTTTGGGTCAACAATATGCTTTTTCTCGTGCTTATCTTGATATTCCTAATCGACAAGATTTAATTGTATTTACAGAAAAATTTCAAGGTTATGTTTTTCTTGATAAAAGTGGTAATTTTATTTTCATTCAATCATTTTCATTATTGATTTTTATTTAATATAGGAAATGAATATATTTGTTCCGTTGAATTTGCACCTAATCAAAGTCGACCTAAATTAGAACAACAATTACGTAAAGATCCTAAGGTTAATTCAATTGAACAAGGTAAATAACGGATGTTTGAGGAAAAATCACACTAATGGTTAGTGCACTTTTCATTTGTTTTTCTTTGTCTTGAAAGAAAATTCTCTCTTAATGCCTAAAGATAGAGAATTTCAAGCTCTACGCAGTTGTCGATTTTATTTTTCATGTAACTTTGTCTTGTTGGTGAAAAATGAAGAAGAAGAAGAAGAACACATACGAAATAACTGACATCCGTTGATTGAGCTCGTATTGGAAAAACTGATGATAATTTTTTTAACGAAGGTCTTGCTAAAAGTTCAACTATCGTACAAAATTCTGCATCTTTTAGTGAATTGTTTCAGAATTTTAGAAGAAATATTTGAAAGCACCAGAAAATAGTCCTTTTTCTGGTAGATCTATTCCATGGTTGTTTTCTGATTCGAAACAATTCACACTGGGCAACAACGTGAACAACAGATAGAAAAATGAAAATAAGATTGCTCGATATTCGAATAGTAACTTATACACTTTAATTAACGATCATTGTTTTGACAAAATTCTTTTGTAAAAAAATAAAAAGAATTGCATATAAATCATACATAGCCTGAAACTAGGACTTGTGTTCCATCCATTTATAACAAGTTTTAGTTCTGAAACAATAATTATTCGTTTTGCGCTAAACATTGTTCGAAAAGACGTGTTCAGTAAAGTTGATCACTACTTTTTTCCACTAATCTGGTATCAACGAAACTATAAGAAAATGTACCTCTATATCTAAAAACATGCATTCCGTTAGCACAAATGTGCCTGGACTAAGAAACATGTTTTCTAAAAATCTTGGTTCTTGAAGGTTTTTTTTTGTCACAGAAAGATTGCGAGAGAAAAATAAAGACATATTCATAATCGGTCTGGAAACCTGCATCGAGTGATGTACCATTCTCAGAGATTTTCTATCGTATATGATTTTTTTCATCAATCTTACTTTCGAGTATAAGAGGCTAATATTTCTATGAAAAAAATCTGTATTTGACAGAAAACAAGTCATGTCAACTGTGTAAAGTAAATATTTTTCTATTTCTAATCAATATATGCATCGTTTTATTCAGAATTAAATTCAATATCCGAAAGCATAATTCTAACTTTTTCATAGCGTAAGCCTGGCTTTTAAAAACATGATTTCCAAATGTGTACTCAAAATTACTGACAATTATCAATTCTAAGTCTTTTTCTCGTAAACATTAGTTCCAAGGTTCTTGAAAAAGTCATCAAGGCATAGAGCATAAAGTTCTCTCTCTATTGACATTAAGTAATTTACTTTTGACATTGGTTTTTTTTATGAGTTAAGGCATTACAAAAATCAATAAGAATCCACAAAGCATAAGAAATCGCAATTGAATAACTGAGTAGACATGAATATTTTAAATTTGACGTTAACAAGATTAACTTTATTGGAAAAACAAAGTCGAGAGTTTTGTACAATTTGAAATCCTATGTTTTTTATATATAAATTTAAAAGATAAATTTTTCTCTTAATTTAGATCCTGAATATCAAACATTTGTAACTAATATGAATGCACCACCAAGTGCTACAGAAGCATTACCTAATGCTGAAACAATGCTTGAAGAAATTGAAAAGAAACAACGTGATATTCAAGGTAAAAAGTATATGTCAAACAATAATTATTATTATTCATCTTTATAATAATAGATAGCAAGAATAAATCCGGTAATGCTACAACACCTTTACTTGAATATATAAAACGAAAACGGGAAGAACGAAAACAGGTTTGAAAGAATATTTGTTTTTCGTTTTTGCTATTTACTATATGAGTTTCATTTAATATAGGAAAAATTGATGCGTATTCAACAACCACAACGTCGTAATAATAAACAACCATCGAGAAATAATGCATCAAATGTGCATGACGATTCAAGACCATCAAGTGGACGAGTATGAACAATTGGTTTACTTTTTTTTTTATAATTAATATTTTTATTTGATTTAGAATATGAATGATGATGATTATAATGCTTCATCACGCTATGGAGGTGGAGATAGATCAAAGTAAGATTTTTCGTTTAAAGCTTATTCGAATTAACGAAAAAAATTGTCTTTTCTAGTCGTCAACAACGTGGTTATGATAAATCTGACTATCGAACAGGAAATCATGAACAGGTAATGAAATAATAGATACAGTAGCAGACAAAAATTTTTCTCCCAGCCGATCTCGGCCACTGTATGTGTTGGATGTCTGAAAATTTGTGTATACATACTTCACTAAGTATGTAAGTCATTGACACTGCTGTACCGGTATTGATTAATTATAAAGAGAATTATGATGGACGACATCTATTTTTAGTGCTCTTTCTTACTAAAAATATGACTAATTTTTTATATGTTTACTTGCAGCTAATGTCCTGTCGATGGTCTTTCTTCATCTAAAAGATGAGTTCATTTGCTCGAATACTAAAGTTTCTGGATTCTATGTTCTATTTCTCTTTCATATAAGATTCGCTTCTAATACTCTTAGTTAATAATGTCTAACTGTAGAGATAACTTTTCAAAAGTTTCAAACTCGTTTCCTTGAACTATCACTGAGTTATTAACTTCCAAATAGCAGTAGACGAGTTCTCTTCATAAAAATGATCCCAGTAAAAGGAACATAGTCTTTCAAAGGATTAATGAATTTCGATGAAATTAGTGATTTAGATAGTTGAAACATAGTATTACATATTGAGAAGTCAGCTAACAACAAAAATAGGTACCATGTATCATAACTTCCTTTATGATGAAACAATAATGATGCTGCGATGCGAATAATCTATATTCTAATTTACACGAAATTATTTTTCTGAATAAGTTCTTTTAGTTGATTAATTAATTAATAAGTAATTAGCGAATATTTCTCTAAGCTTATAAGAAAAATTTTGAAAATTTCAGAATAGATCTTACGGCACGAACTGCATCTAGGATGAAATTCTCAGCAAGATCGGAGACCATAAAACTTCCGCTTAAAGGTTAATTTTCTAGAAATTCGGCCAAGTCGTGAAGCAAAAGTCTTTGTCTTACTATCATATAGAGATTCTGAAGAACGATTTATAACATTTTGATTCGATTTTGAACTTCTCATTCAGTTGTAAGAGCTTGTATTCATACAATTGTGACGTTGCTAATGCTAGGTCTTTTACTAATAATTTTTTGTGAAGAAAAGTCTTTAGCACTGATTCTTTTTGAGTATCCATAGTAATTTGGCATAAAAAGTTAGCTGCAGGAAAGTTCCTCATCTTTGAAATACATGGGTTTTATATTTGTCAAATGAATGATTTTGCCTATATATTTTTCAATATTTTTTTGTTATTTAAAAGAAACGATCAAATGCAAATGATTATGGTGGTAATAAATCATCAAAAAATCGTGAACATCAAAATTCCAAGCAAAAGCAACAGCAACAAAGTTCAAAAGAGTCTAAAACTGTTACAAATACTAAGTCGAAAAATGAAGAAGCATTATCATCATCATCATCACAAGTTGAGAGTCAAACAAAACGCGATACACCATCAACAGATACATCAAATAATTTTAATGAAAATTCTCAACAATCTCAAAATGATGAACGACCTAGTTCATCAAACAAAGCATCATCGGCATCTTCTCAAAAAGTATTTGCTCAATTTAATAAAAATATTTTATATTGCATGTTTGTATTTCTTTTTCTATAGAATTCAAATGCTCCAACAAAGAATCGTCCATCTATTCAAATTTATAATCCAGCAGAACGAGCTCGATTACGACGACAACAGAATCCATCATCTTAAAAAAAAACATTTTTTTCTTCTTTTGTATAATCATCTTGTTTATCTCGTGTGATCAATTATCATAATTTATATTGATCGCCGTTACTTTTGTTTCAGACTGTTTAAGCATGATGGAGATACTATTGGATGTTCAAATGCTTGATATTTGTGTAACTCTTTTCGTGAAACTCTATCTGAAATAATTACACTTTTGATGCTGTACAGACAGCAATTATGATGATTGTTTAATCTAAAATAGTTTTACAAAAATGAATACTTGTCAACTTCTAGTTGACAATGAAATTCATAGAGGATTTAATGATATCACTTGCTATTTATTTATAATCTATTCCTATTTTTTCGCAACAAAATATACTAATTTAAATAAAATTATAAAATGAGTAGATTTCATATCGGTGATATTGATTGAAATTGACTTCATGAAATCATTGAATTTTATTAACAACAAGGCAACGAACATTGAGAGAAATCATACGTAATGATTCACAAGGACAGTCTAGTATCAATCTACAGCACTTCGGTTAAGTTGTCATTTGCCCTAAATTTTAACTTAAAAGTAACGAAATGTCATTTATATCACTATATGTAAAGTAAAACCTCTCTTATGTGAGCATCATTAAGACCAGCCAAAAATATTCACTTAATGGATAGACTAATTATTCTTCATATAAGTTCCGAAGTTCGATCATTACTTAATGATTTACTTGAAAATGATCCAAAATAGTGTTTAGAATCATCATATAGACCTATATGTGATCATCTTTCTCAGATGAAAAATCGCTTGGAGCAATATTAATCAAGATTCATTTAAATCTCTTGATAAAAAATGATCAATGAGGAAAGAGTTGACTTATTCGCATGATTGGTTCAATCTTCTTGTTTTAGGTTGTACCGGCTTGTTCAGAAACATACGAGGATTTACTAGCAATGTTATCGCTAGAGACAGAGCATCCTCCTAAACACGAGTCGGTTAATACTGAAAATTCAACATGTACAGCAGCTGAAGAAGATCAATTAAAATTATATGACTATGTTAATCAATCGACATTTGGCATAACTTTAATAGGTTGAATTCATGATCTGAATGATTATGAATTTTCTTTTTGTTTTTAATGATCAAACAATGTTTACTTCAGATTTTTTTATGTTTTTTTTTTAAACTTTTTTGAAGACTTAATATTTTTTAATAAAAATTTTATATTTGATTAGAATATTTTTTTTTTCTATGAACCATTTAAAAAAGGTTAATATACTTGCAAAAAAATGACTGAGTCATCATCTGTTTGCATGTTATCAGTTGGTTTGCATTTAGATTTAGCCTTTTCTTTCGCTTTCATTTTAATTTTGTCATGACCCTCAAAAAAAAAACAGACGGTTTTGTTTCTTATCTTATCCGTGTTGAATTTATTTTATGAGTGTGCATATAACCTTTAGATTCTCATCTATTTTTTTTTATTCTTTTTAACATCATCAAATGGCATCGTCTCAATTTGTTCGTCGTATTATTACAACATCTGAAGCTGGACCTGTCGGTGGACCATATAGGTAACCAATAAGAACTGACTAAAATGGTCGATCCTCTAAAAGAATGTGTCATTTAGCCAAGGTGTTGTAATTGGACACACATTGTATTTAAGTGGATCTATTGGACTTGATCCTAAAACTGGTCAATTTGCTGGTGAAGGTGTACAAGAACAAGCTCGTCAAGTACATTAACATATTGATATACGTATGTTTTTTTTTTCAGTTCTATTTTAGTCATTGAAAAATCTTGGTGAAGTACTGAAGGCTGCAGGTGTTTCATATAAAAATGGTGAGTGGATAAAAACATAAAGAAAAACATAATGTTATTATCGATATTTTGTTTTAGTTGTAAAAACTAATGTTTTTCTCAAAGATATGAATGATTTTGCCGCAATGAATGAAGTTTATTCTGAATGTAAAATATTTTACTATTTTTTCTAATTTATATATATATATAACGAAATCTTTTATTATAGTCTTTTCGGATCGTCATCCAGCTCGATCAACTGTTCAAGTAGCTGCTCTTCCAAGAGTAATAAGACAAAATAATTCATTAATATGCCTTTATTTATATATTTATTTAGAATGCTAAAGTTGAAATTGAAGCCGTGGCTATATTAGGTGACATTCAAGACGAATGATAATTAACATTTTCTCATCTATAACTATAATATGTGATTGCATGTTCAAAATTAATCGTTTTCTGTTCCACCTTTTTTTTTCTGCTCAGTACAGTTATAGTATTAACAATAATAGAACAATACAAACAGCATACGAGTAAATTAATTGTTTGTTCATTCCATCATTTACAAGAAAGAAAAATCTGATTAGACTATAGTTTCTCATGAGAGATTATTTTTGATCATAATCAAATGTCCAATATTGTTTGCACGCAAATATGTCACAAAATCAATCGATAAAATGAAAGCTAAATGATTTTATTTTCTAAATAAAAGACAAACTAGAAATAATCGAAAGAAAAAATAATACTAAATATTAGTTTACAAAATGATAGAAACCATAACGCGAAACAGAGAAAAGAGTCAATGCTCAATTGGTTATGTTTCTATTGTTATAAGCAATAGGAGGCAAGAAAGATGATTCAATTAGAAAGAAAAGAAATGAACAAGCTCAATCATATATACACACACATATCCACATCGACAAATGAGAGAAGAAGAACAAACTATTGAAGCATTAATCATTAATATAGTGTTGCACCTCTCCTACACTTGTCTAAATATAAGAAAAAAGATGTGCTGCTCAATTAATTGTAGATAATGAACAAAAAGAAGAAAATATGTATAGATATCTGAATATAATAGATCATGAATTTATATGCATAAATCCAGATCTTCTTAAAAACGAATGTAAAGATTTAAATATTGATTGATCATGCACGAGTAATATTTATGAAATGTTCATCATTATCTCTTATCTTATTATTAATATAACAAGCTCCTTACATTGATATTGTATTCATTCTAAACGGCTAGGATAAAAGTAATGTACATTTAATTGTTTCTCATCAAATGATATTTTATTTCATTGAAATTGGCTTTGTTAACAGTCATTTGTTTTTTTGTTTGTTAAATTGATGAAAGTCTTTTAATTTTACCTTGTCTTTCGAGTGTTGACAATCGATCATGCGAGTGATAATAGAGAATTTAATATTTGTGAATAATGATGCGCTAGTCTATGCAATTATATCATTGAGATGGATAAATGCAAGCATATTGCGTATTCACGCGTCAAACTACTTGACAATATTATATGAGTGTAAAATGGGTGTGAGATTCCTCAAAAACAAAATTTCAAGAAATTATCTTTATAATTGCTGTCTTAATTTTCAGAAGAGAGAATAAGATGAAGCATGTGAATGAATGATTGAAACTTATTTAAGTTTTGTATGTGTAATCAGATGAGAAATTTAAATGATTGGAAAAACTATAAGTTTATTGTAGCAGAAAATTTATTTTTACTAAGTCATGAATGATGATTGGTTTTATTCTGTAACTCTTCAAATTTTATAAAGAAACTATAGTTAATTTCATCAAAAACAATGATTTTCTGGTTTTTTTTTGTTAATATGAATAGAGGAAGCCTTTCTTCTGATCTTTGAACAAATTAATAAGTATTAGTTCTATTCACATACGATTGGAAACTATTATATTCGAAGAATTTCACTATCAGATGATAATCATGCCTTGAATAATTGCATTTTTTCTACAGATAAACAATATACGATATTAAGTTAAATTGTAAGAGATGCTTTTCTGATTCTTTCGTAAATTAAAACAGTTATCAAATAATAAGATCCAAATATGGATGGCATCCGATAATTTGTACTATCTAATGATGACAGAATAGCACTGGATTCTCAACACATTGTTTTCTTTTGTCTTTCTCTTGTTCCATAAAAGTCAATCAATCAATTATTCATTTGTCTTTCACAGATTTTAGTATCAATTGAAAATATGAGATAAATCAATGACGAGGAAAACAACTGACTAACCATCTTTTTCTTATACAAGAGAAAAGAATGTACAAAATAACATAATTGGGTGCAAATTACGAAGAAGAAAAAAAGATTATAGAGAAAAAGAAAGAATTTTCCTCTTTTTTTTTCTTTCTCATTCGTATTTTTGATTGGCTCATTTATGGAAATATCAGGCTTGTTGAGCCAATTCCTTCCATCTCTTTCTGTGACTTTTTTTCTACATGTACCGATTGGCTTAGTTAGTAGTTAAGAAAAAGAAAACACAAATCTCATAAAAGATTCCAAGCATTCTCTTGTTCGTCCAATTATTAATAAATTAGTTTCTCAAAATTTTTTTTTTGTCTTATTCGTATATGTTAACAATATAATAATCATTCGATTAAGTTCATATCATGAATTTGGCTCATTATCCTCAACAAATTTCATCATCAAATACTCGAACAACAACATTCGCCATTCAAGAACTTCTTAATCTTACATCAACGGATTTTGCAACTGCTCGCGCTTATGCTGATCATCAAGCGTATACAGCCTACTTATCACGATCGAGTTTATTTCCTTCTTATCAACATTCAACAGGACCATTTATTAATCAAGATGCATCTATAACCTCAGCTCATCATTCACATTCGAATTTTTTTCAACAATTTTTACCAACAAATACAAATACTCTATTAGAGTCTTTACAAGATAATTTAGGTATGATTAAATAATTAATTTCTTTATTTGAATTGATAAGAAAAATTTAATTACAATTCTATTTACATTTGTTGAAGATGGAGATATTCAGATTATTAACAATGGAAATGCAAATGATGGTAATAATGTAAAATGTAATACAAATGGAATGAATAGTAATGTTATTAATAAGAAAAAACAATGTAAACGTAGACATCGGTAGATATTTTTCAAATAAAAACAAAAACTTTTGAATTGATATATTTTAATTCTTTTTTTTTATTATTGATAGAACTACATTTACTAGTCATCAAGTTGATGAATTAGAAAAAGCATTTAAAGATGTTCATTATCCTGATATATTTGCACGAGAATTACTTGCTGTTAAAACTGATCTTTCTGAAGATCGAATACAGGTTTGTAAATTATGAATATTTGAATTGTTTCATTAATTTTCTCGTTACTAAACCATCATTATCGCACAATGTGCGTATATGTCTATTCTAACACGCACACAAATCTTGTACATGTTTCTCGATATTTATTATTCTACATCGACAGCATAAATAATCGCTCAGCGTGATGTCTTTAACCTTGTTCTAATGAGCATTTTTTTAATATCGGTTGGTAGAAAAACTGTAATAACATGTGTGTTCGATTGGATCATTTTATATATATAAACCAATGCGAACGTATTAGATTTAGTCTGTTAACTAATTGACGTCATTTTTTTGTGAAATACGATCTAAAAGAAGTATTGAAGTATAGACATAGAAATTTGGAATCACTTTCACAGACCATGACAGACATTCAGATAACTCATTACAGATCAGGATGAGAGTATTTTTGATTTCTAACTTTTTTCAGCATTCATTTCACACTATTATTTGTCAATAAAGTACAGATACTGCCTCAAGCCCACGATAACCTCACTCTGTGGTGTTCTGCACTATCAATCAAACCAATCAGCTAAGAGGGTCGTTGGCTTAGATAAGAACCAAAGTATCGTGAATATATATATATAGTCTTGAACAAAAAAAAGTAGCTACCCTCATGAAAATGTTACTAATTTCTATGATATTGAGCTCATATTTTGGCTACATGCGTGTGACAATAAACTCTGATCATAACACCAATCCATTCTCGATCGGTTAACATGTACTGGAGTTATAATTCAAACAGAATTTTCTTCTTGTGATCAGCTTATGTTAACTATGTCACCACGAGAATTTTCGTCGAATCTCTCATTCGAAACATCTACGTTGCAACTATCTGTAGTCCGAACTTTGTTAGAAATCATTTTAAAATAGCTGAGACAATTGTCTTCTTATTAAGAATGTTTGTTGAAAAGCAAATGTTGATTTTAAGTAAAATGAATCTTTTTTCATGATGATTTTGACCTATTCATTTGAAAATTTGACTAGAAAGTTTCGATAAGATGAAAAACTTGCTCTGAAAGTTTTCTAGTCTCAACATTGAATGAAGTCGAGTTAGCGCTATAACATGGTTTTACGATTTCAGGACATGCTAATTACTAACTTTCTGACTATGTATCACGGGCTTTGGTAATAAATGAAGAGACATATGGAGCTGCTTTTAGCACTAGAAAAAAAAACAGTAGTAGCTCCTGGAATAACAAAATCTCAAACCAAAAATTTTTGAATGCATATTTCTGCTAAATATGTTTTTCACAAAGGAAAGAATATGTGTGAATCATAACTCCAGTACATATGTATGGATGAAGGGTGGGTTGGTACGCGTCATCAGAATTTATTGTTGTACGCATGTACCCATAATATCAGATCAATACCTTAAAGAGTAGTAACACTTCATGGATGACAGCTACTCTTGTTCAGAACTGTTTATTGCAATAGTAACCGAAGAAAAAATTTTAGTACTTCTTCAGCCCAGCAATATCATGGCACCTACATTATTTGATATATTCTACTAGTAAGACGTTCAGTTAGTGTATAGAGTGTCGTCGGTATATAGAAGAGCTATATTTTTAAATGAATATGTAGTTTTCCTACAAATGCATGCATTTCATTTACTAATTTCTTTGGTTGTAGATTATCTGTTGGATCCCTTGAGACAAAACAATGAATGTGGATCGTGTATAAACACCCAATAAGATATAAAGAAGACTCACTATTCCAAAACGAAAAACTAAATTGCAGATAAAAATTACTTTTTCTTTCCGACCGTCACAGACTTTGTCGAATTACGATCACAGATCGTATATCGATAACGATTCATTACAGTATGCTTACTACTTCTTTATCGCATTTCTGTAGAATTAATCGCAGTTTTAATCTAATAGAAATTGTGCTAATAGCTTTTTTTTGTAGGACTTTTAAAGTTAATTATTTAATAAATTATTTGCGTTCTAGGTTTGGTTTCAAAATCGTCGAGCTAAAGTAAGTATTCTAAAAATTTTATTTCTTTGTTTTTTGATTGAATATGCTTGTTTAAGTGGCGTAAAACAGAAAAGACATGGGGAAAAGCCACAGTCATGGCTGAATATGGACTTTATGGAGCTATGGTTCGTCATTCGCTTCCGTTGCCAGATACAATTGTTAAATCAGCTAAAGATGGCATTGATACGTCATGTGCACCATGGCTTCTTGGTATGCATAGAAAATCCTTAGAAGCAGCTGAACAATTAAAAAATATGGTTAAAGATGATGATGATGATGATGACGATGATGATAATTGTAGCAGTACGCATTCGAGAAAATCACCAATACAAATAGCAGAAACAATGAAAAGTGAAAGTATTGCTACACTTCGTGCTAAAGCTCAAGAACATAATGCGAAAAGACAACAATGATAAAATACTTGTTAATAATAGATATGATTTTTTTGTTGTTATTATAAATATAATAGCTTTTGAGAATAAACAAGAAAGTAAATTGAAACGATTGTATTATTAAATCATTTTGAAATATTTCATTCTGATGAGAAATTTTTTTTATCAAAAAATGAGAAAGTCAAAAAAAGAAAACAAAAATATCTAGATATGGTAAAATATCGTTTTTGTTCTGTCTTCAATTAAGATACACTGGATATTTATTTTGGTTGTTGATGTGTTCCATTTGACATATTATTTTGAATTTGTGACATTTTTCAAAAGAAAAGAAAAATTCATTAGCATTGTGAGGTATATTTAGAAGTTTTTAAAGAATATCAGGTAAACTTAGTGAAGAAGTATTACTACAGAATTTGCTTTTTATCAAAAAAGAAATTTCATATGTTAGATTTATTATTATTCATAGAAGATTATTGAAAGATTATCATTGTTAATATCGACACAAGCAATGTTTATTAACTGTTACTTGATTTATACGAGTGGAAGCTCAAGAATGATTATCTTTTTAATGGAGATGTGAATTCTATAAACGTAGAATAAGTCTGCTAGGATTGATATGCATATACTATCCTTCTCGAATTAGAAATACTTGATTAAATTCATGATTTTTACTAATCCATATATGTACAACAACTAAATGAAGAAATTTCAAGTCGAAAACGCACGGCCTGTAAGAGTAAATCTTTTGTGAAAAAAATTAAATGAATATTATTGAAAAAAATTATTGATAGTATATCTTGATGAGATGTAAAAGTGAAATTTAGATTCAAAAATTCTTTTTGCGTCATGTTTTAATATTATTATTCTAGTTACTGGAGTATGTTGTTAGTATTTTCAATTGTACTTCAGAAATCTTAAGTCAATGATCATTATCTTAGCCTCAGTGCATTCTTGAAAAGTATAATTAGTTTATGATTGTTGATATAAAAAGCATATGTGAAATTGGGAATAACGTTTCTAAAAAGCGACATTTTCTTTTAAATCAGTCTTTTTTCATATGCAAATAAAAATTCGATTGTGCGAAGTATTTTCTTCAAAACACAAGCAAAATCAAGATGATATTCTATAATTGCTCGTCATGTTTTTTCTTTTGTTTATCTCTCAAATGTTTCTTTTGAGCGTTGACATGATTTTAAAGATGTTTCAATTGATTTATTTTAAATTTCTTTTGTTTGAGCAATATATTGGATTGNTCCATGACAAAAAAATCGAATAGTGCCTACTAGAAGCATATCAACATTTACGCTTGTTAGAAAAGGTTATTCGATACTTATTATTGTCATATCCATCTAATCTTACATACCATAAGTAGCTTGCAAGCTATACCAAATATTCGTTTTCTATAAGAAAATAACTATTGAACAATTATTAAAGCAATGCAAGTCAACTGAAACCAAAAATGATCAATTACAATATTGAAATAAAGGTATTATAGACGACGATGAAAAAGTTCTTTTTTTTTTTGCCAAAAACAGTTTAAAATTTTTGTTGAAAAATTCAAAGAAGAATATGTTTATTTTTATATGGACATATGAAGAAAAAACTTGAAATATTATTTCTAAGCAATAAAAACATTGAATAAGCAAATATTTCGATTATTTTTCGCATTTTAATTAACAAATTGCGGGGCGTTTTTTTGCTATGCACTCGAAACTATATCTAATATGAGAGTATATTTTACTTGGTTTTATTTTTCATTGCATTTACAAAATGTATTTATTATCTTCATGTAATGATATCTGAAGAAAAAAAACTATTCACTTTTTTTCAATCTTATAACGGTTTCTACTCGAAGTAATAGAAAAAAGCAAACATTGGCGAGACATGCCATAAGGTTTATTTATGCGTTTGCTTTTCGATTCAATGCATTTTATTTGTTTATTTAGGATACTATTTCGTTTGAAAATAACCTCTAGTATTAAATAAAAGCAATGGCTCGTCGCGAAGATCAACATTATCATCATAAAATTCATTATGCATCAATTTTACCATCAAATACAAATGGTAATAATCATAATGAATCACATATTGCTAATCGAAGATCAAGCGAACAAGAACGAACAAAAGCGGTATGATAGTTATTCAATATTTAAATTATTTCAATATGTTTTCATTTAGCTTTATCTCGATTTTGAAGGTGCATTTCAAGATGAAACAACAAATCATGATTATTTTGGTTTTCAATCAACTGAACATATTCAACAAAATTCTCATCCATTAGCTAATTTTCATCTTCAATCAGTTGAAACAATTTCTGAAGTTAAAAATACAGATTTTTCACCATATATTCGTTATCAAGCTTCACGTGAAACTAGTCATTCATCAACTCCATCGGATACACCACCTTTTCAAACACGATATAATCATCGTTCTAATCCTTCTCCACTTCTTCCATCATCTTATTATCATCATCATCATCATTTACCTAATTCAAATGACCATGGAAATCTTCATAGAGATTTTACGAATTTGAAAATAATGTCTTCAAATGATAGCAATGACGTACCAGCACCATTCAGTCCTGATGCTATTCGATTTAAAATGAAACAACAAGAAAAAAATCCTAATTCATCTTCACAATCAAAATTAACACTACCGCAATATTTTCTTGTCAAATATTTAGGTCGAACACCATGTGCTCAATTATGGGGTGCACAAGCAGTACGTAATCCTATCGATGATATGGTACGTGGTGCTCGACAATTATCATCTATGAATGAAATTCCTACATTAGAAGCATGTGTTAATAAATATGGTCTTACATTAACACATCGAGATTCTCCAACACATAGTAAACATCATCATTCACGTAATCATAGTCCCGAACGACATCAACATGGTCTTATTCCTCTTGAAAATATTTCTTATGCTATGCATGATATTAAATATTCTAAAGTAGCATCTTGTATTGTATTACGTCAATCGAAAACATCATCTACTAATAACAAGAATACGACTGAAACATTAACTGAATGTTATGCATTCTTATTTCAGTCAAAAGAACATGCTCATAGATTTGCTCTTACTCTTGCAGAAGCGTTCAATATACAAAAACAATCAACAAGAACTTCAAGACAAAATCATGATGAAAAAAGAGAAGAACGTTCACCTCAACGTCGTTCAAGACGTCGAAGTGTTCATCATCATGATAGAATACATACTGGTGGCAAACATAATGATAATTATTTAGGAGATTCAAAAGTGTGATATAACAAACGAATTTTTTCTCTATTGTAAATTAGTCTTTCATTTACCAGTGACGATAAGACAATCATGCAGGTCATGAGGAACGATAAAAAAAAAAATTTCAAATACTGCAAATTATAATTTTTTTTTTTTTTTTAAATCAAAAAATGTTTTTTATAATGGTTTTTTTGTTTCCTCTATTTTTTTTTTTCATTAGAAGATCTTTTTCATGTCAATATAGGTATATAAAATTTGAGACTATTTGATTGAATACTAAAAAGAAATGTACAAATTTTTGATATCTCGAGGTAAAATATAACGACTTGGAGAAACACTTGAAAATTGCATCTAGACGAAAGAAAAAAGACAGGGCTGAAGTGTATTTAAGAGAACATGGTCTTTTTTCTCTTTTAAGTAATTTATTGGTTTCTCTTTAATGTATGTCATGTTTCTGATCTACATTATTTGCTCTTTTCGCTTCAATAATCGCACATTATGTTACTTTAAACGTTCTTTGTTTATTATTTACTAACTATGCATGACTTTGTCGATGTAGAATGCACGTTTTACACGTGTTTAAATGCTTGCTAATTGTTTTAGTACTTGTTTATTAATTGAAAATGTTTATTAATGAAATAATACTTAGACTTAAAATCAGATCAAATTATTCTACATATATATAATTTTGAGTAGTTTTACTTATTATTGATATTTAAATATTAATAATAAGTGCAAATAAAATCGATTGAATAGGTTTGTTTAATCAAATAATTTTATACTTGAGCATTCAATGATTTCCAATCTATTCGAATGTAATGATAAATATTAGAATTCTCGATACCTTTGATTGGATACATTTACAGTGAATACATTCTTGTACAGTTCAAGCAATCAAATATTTTAAGACTTATTATTCTGATCGAATAATATTGAGTGATATCTGATGAGTTATATGTTTCTTGAATTTTACTTTCTGATCTATAAATTCATATATTTTATTTGTGTTTCTTTCTGTAATCCGTATTCTAGGAATTTACTATACAATAATCGAGATTATATTAGTGGAGCAAAGGGATAGCTAAGCCTCTTCTGCCAAAAGCTATTCAACAGTACTTAGACGTATGTTTAGTGTTGGAGCCGGATGTGGTGAACGGAGCTGTTTCTCTCCAGAAGGCTTCGAGTTCTCTCATAAGATCGGAACGATCTATCATTAACATTGGAAAAATAGACTATTGTCCTGCACGGGTGTGACTTTCCACAATCAGACTCGAACCGGCAGTTTTTTTCTATCCGAGTCTGAGCCAAACCTGACTCAGCGCTAATCAATATCAGACAGATACTTTCATTTTTAGTAAGATTTTCAAACTTTTATTTTATATAGAAAAGTATACTGTTTAGTTTCTTCGATAAACAGCAACGAAAAGAAGAGAATATCTGAAATTCCACAAAAAAACAAGTGATTTTCATTTGATGTCTTTGTGCTTCTAAAATTCGATCAATTTTGGTTGTTGCTTATGACGCTGACATGGAACACAGTGATGATATCAAATTGCATAATTGTCGATACATACATGAGTGCTTTTCCATTACGATAATTTATGTTCGCCTTTTTGACAATTCATTTTTCTTTCCATGTATTCAGTTACTTCGTCATATCGCTTATCATCATGTATGAATAAGTTTTCAAAAAAAAAAGAACTCTTTTAGCAAAATAGTATCGGTTTCTAGTTTTGTGACCTATATTCATGTATAATTAATTGCTCAGGTTTTCACTTCTATGATTTTATATAAATTAACAGTTTGAAAAAGTAAACATATGTTGAAACGTCAAGATCTCATTGATTGCAGGTTGAGGTCGAGATATGAGACCATACCCGGCATCAGAACCGATCACGTAGGTCTGTAGTTGGGTCTATGCTCCGGTTCGAACCGGGTACCGAGTACCCGACTCGGTTGTATGACACTAGAATAGATCCATTTTCAGCTGTAAGTTATATAATCTGTCATGTTTTTATCATGAATAATTTTGGTTTAGTTTTCAATCTACTTTTAGTTTTTAAGTTTCATCAAAATCTTCTTTATCTTAGTATGTATGAGTTCTTGTCAATGATTAATTACATTATGTATGCATTTGAAGTTGATCACTGGGAAGAAAATTTTTCAATATCATAATTATACTAAAAATATAAAGATTATTTGTTTTTGCTGATAGCGACTAAACAACAAATTAGATGTGAACATGTTAATATTATCTGTTTGTTCGTTTGTATAATGATGTGTTCATTGAAGGTATTCTTATGCTTCTATAATCGTTTGATATCGGTAACTTCTGCATGGCTAAATAAGAATGTGCATTGACGTTCATCCTAATATAATGTTACACAACTATATATATATATATGAGGAACAGACTTTCCAGTATATCAGAAAGATGTTCTTGTTTCGGTTTTTGTATTGCCGATGAAAATACTTGAGTGCAAATATCTTTTTTTATTCTTACAAATATAGATGACAAATTGAAACAAAGAACAATATAAAGTAAAGTGGACTGCAAAAGCTTAAGACACATTTTCACCTCAGTGTTTTCTATGAAAAGGAAAAGAGGTAAATGACTAATTTTGAGTAACATATAAAGTTAGAGTTAAGATCTTCACGAACCACCTATTCTTAATCTAATTGTTTGTAGCACGAAGAAAAAGAAAGAACTTCAATTTCTCTCTAGCAGGCAAAGGTTGAAAAGACTTTTAGTACTTGGGCGCTTATATCGATATCGAAAAACAGATCATTTTTTAAAATATACCATTAGTTGTAGAGTTGAATGAGTTTTATTTTTGTATAAACAAAGGACAGAGGCGCATAAGAACGTGATTTAACCAACAGGACTATTTCACACTGAATCCAACACAATCATATATAGCATGCAAGAACTTTAATCGGCGAGTACTGTGATACTAGATTTGAGCTATACTTCAGGTACATTAGAGGGTTTCCTGAACCATATATATTGGTCATATGAATATGCTAAATTATCTCTTGAACTCGATAAGACACATATGCAAAACTAAGCTCCTTTGTACATAAGTTTAGAAAGAATCAGAAGTGCATTCGATAGTCCCAGTTTCAGGCTATATTTTTACCCGAAAGTCAACTTGTCAATCCATTGTTTTATAGAATTTCAAAATATGAAATAGTTCTACTAGATATGCATAACGATGATATCATAGCCTTTCAGATCAACTTTTAACATGTAAAAGCCGGAGAAGCTAGCTTCTACTATTGCTTATTAGATAAAATTTTTCACGGATTACAAAACCCTATAATTTTCAAAACTATGAGAGGTTGGTAAAAAAAAGTTAAGAACTATACCGTAAAAACGATGTCAATTTTACATATAATATAACATAGTTGATCTATCATTCCTCTAAAAATCAATAGAAGCTAGGTTTTATCATAAGTTGTTAGATGACATTTTAGATGAACCACAAAATCGTATTATGTCTACAATCAGGAAAGTAAAGTTGTTATGATGAAATAGGCACATACTGTATTAGTAGGTCTCTAAGAAGTGTGATGTCATTTTCTTTTCATGCTATTCTTTTCAAAAAGTGAAATAGGATATCAAATATAATAGAAGGCTCATATCATCATCGCCATCTGGGTTTTCTGAAGCGTATTACATAATTGCCTTAGGACAGCTAGCTACGTTGCACTAATAACCGTCGGGTTTGTAGCCGTTTTACCTCTTCCTATTTAAAAAGACAATCATACAAATTCTACTACATTTGCACGATGCCGAACAAAAAATGTTAAACAGAAGTCTACTGATCATGTCTTCTATGAGTCTATTACTGGCGTTCTCTGACTTAATCATAGATGAGAAAATGAAGTGAAGCTTAACTTGATTTAAGATTTTGGTTCAATGACGTCACTTGACTTGGACTTTACAAACCTGTTACTTACACATCTCTGGAATTATTTTGATNGACATTTTCCTTCGCGCATTGCATCAACAATTACTCAAGCAACACGGAGGAGAAAGTGTTACGTTTGTGCTCATACTGTGAGGAGAGACAAGTCAAGAACAGATACATTGTATGAATGTATTGAATGTGATGTAGGGTTGTGTGTAACGGATTGTTTTAAAGATTATCATACTCTGAAAGTGTTCTGAATTATGTATTTGGTCATATTTTCAAAAATAAACGTTGATTTGAAATTATAAATATTTTTAGTTTTTAAAAAAAATCCCGGACTCAAAGGGTTAATCATAGATGAGAAAATGAAGTGAAGCTTAACTTGATTTGAGATTTTGGTTCAATGACGTCACTTGACTTGGACTTTACAAACCTGTTACTTACACATCTCTGGAATTATTTTGATGCTGCGTTTATTGTTTATGCTGTAGTAGAAAATAGCGATAAACAAAGCAGTTAACTTTGAACCGTAGTTGCAAAGGTTTTATGTGATATGAAAGGAAGCAACCATTCCGAGTTTTCTTTACTGCTATCGTTATTGTTTTTTGTGTTAGCCAACGAAAAAGATGATTGATTCTCGTCATCTGAGTCGCTTTCTTCGTTGGAAAACTACATGCTATCGTCAATAGTGTCTAGAGCCTTGATGGCAACGAGTGAATGAACAGATGTTCAAATAACACTTCTTTCGACAGCAAGATGCCAGAGACGCGCTGTCATCTGAGAGCACATACTGGTTTCTTGACCGCCAGGACTGCAGATACAATACTAGCCCTGTACTGGTTGTTCACGCTCTTTGTTAAACTATATCGTAGCAACACAGTGTAAATATGGGTCCGCTTTCTGTCCAAAGTCACACTCCAATTGATTAATATAGTTCAGATAGCCAAGATGGCGATGGTGATATGAACTTTCTATCATATTTGATGTCTTATTTCGCTTTTTGAAAAGAATATGACGTGACACTTCTGAAAGACCTACTAACACAGTATGTGTCTATTTTATCATAGCGAATTTACTTCTCTAAGGGTGTGGGGTTTGAGGTGGAAATGTAGGCGAAAAGCAGATTCGCACCTACAGACTTATTTAAACCCACACCCGCGCCCTAAGTAATGAACCTTGTGAAAGGTTTTCTTGACCACGTGAACTAAAACTGAACCTTGTGGAACATTAGTTGAATCTTGTGGTACACCTACTGCCGTTTGGATTTCATCAGTAGGACATATTGGCTCAATTTCCTGCTTAATAAGACTAACTAATGATTGTAAACATTTAAATTAACTAAAAACAAATGATAGTTGACAATAGAAAAAATATTTCGCGGCGTACCCTTTTAAATCAAAATACTTATCGATTTCTATATCGATAGTACCAAATTTGAACTTCTAAAAATTGAAATAATAAATTGATTTTTTATTTTAATGTTGCTACCTGGTTCTGAATGTAAAATGTTCGTTGCTTTCGAAACAACAACAAGTAATATTTAAATTTCCTTTTATATAATTAATTAATCATTATTTGATCCTTAATATTTTTTTTTGATAACGAAAACATTGAGATTTCTTAAAACAATAAAAGAAAAATACAACTTTTATATAATATAATTTCTTACAGTAGCCCCTCTTCTGATCAAAAAACCACAGCGTATTATGTGTCAATGAAATACTGTTAATAATTGTTCACCTTGACTTCGGCAACTTGCTGAGTATACATAATGTACAATTGGGAGAAACCGAAAACTATTCATCTAAAATAAATATTGTAGATTATAGAAAGCTCATCTATTAAATGATGTTTAACGAGACAGTATATAAATGATCTTTATAATAATCTCGATAGTTCATAATAAATTTTAGAAAATCTTGATTGAATAGTAATCATTGATTTATGCATCGTTTTTTCAATCATATTTGCTGAAGAAAGTTAAAAAGTTTTTTTCTTTTATGTATGTTGTTGAATGAGGAGAGAAGAATTTTCTTTCATTAAATTTACGAGACCCTTTCATATGGTTAAACATAAAAGCAGCAAAAGAAACAGAAACACATGAAAGTTTTATTGGTTGTGAGATGTATTAAGTTTGACATCTCTATCTTATCGATAGAGGTCATTATTGATTTTTTGATTATTTTAGTTATGATCATATAGGATTTATCATGAGTGTTTCCAGTTCAATTCTACATCTAATGTTATAGTTTTGAAAATTATCTCTATTGTTTGGTAACCGTATGATCGCGAAAATATAAAAAGTATCGTAAAGTTTTGCCTGCTCGAGAAAAATTGAAGTTCTTTGTTTTCTTCACGGTACAAACAGTTAGAATAAGAATAGATGGTTCATTAAGACCCTGATTCGAACTTTATATGTTCCTCAATATATGTCATTTCACTTCTTTCTCTTCAAAAATACAGGAGTAAAATGTGTCTTAGACTTTTTCATTTCATTTTAGTGTTGAATCAATATGACTTGAAGACTGGAGAATCATTGAACTTCATCTTCATGTAATTATATATCGATATGCTTCTCCCTCCACCATATATATTATATCGATAATACTCTATACAGTTTATTAATATATTTATTTCTCTCATGAAATTAAGTCAAAGATATAATCGAAATAGAAAATTAAGAATAAATGAGAATTCGGAACATAAAGATATAATGCAACAGAAATTCATTGACTTATTTTGTTTTCATATAATACCCCTTCTTAATATTTAATGTTATTTTAAGAATTTTGTCTTCTACAATTGATATAGCATGTTTGAAGCTCTTTCTATCTGATGATTAAACAATCATATATATATGTATAATCAGATAAAGCAAATATTAATTATCATTTCTACAATACTGGTTTTAATTGCTAAGATTATAACTGAATAGCATTTTAGGTTAAGTTAAAAAGAAGATTTTTAACATGTTTTCGTCAAGATAAACTTATTATTATATATAATCATAGATCAATATATATATAAGAAAAAAATCTGTTAAATTTTCTTTCGTTTTGAAATATTAAATTTTCGAAATTCGAACTTGAATATTTTTCTCAATGAATTGAATACTAATCAGATTTTCATTGATTTCAATTCACTTCATAAATAATTAAAGATCTAAACTTTTTATTTATCTATTATATGATTTGAATAAATTACTAATCAATCTTATTTGGTATTAATCATAAAAATCAATAGACCATGACCATGTGTGTAAAAGAAATTCAACAATCTTATTCGAACATTTTTCTTATTAGAACTTATTGAAGATTCTGTATATTGTAGCTTTCTCACTCCTTTGTTTTTGTCACTTATTCGCCTGATTTTAGTGTTCGTATGTAAAGAAAGATTTTGCCGCTAGGCTGAATGTTAGTAATGCTAGTGCTAGAAAAGGGGGAGAACATTAGAAAAAGAGAGAGAGAGAGAGAGAAAGGAAAAGACAATTGTTCAAGGCACAAAGCAAAGAGCGAATCTTATCTTCCGATCAATTGTTCCAAAGTATCTACTCATCTTTTCTCGTTGCTCTAGTCAACTTGGTTGTCGTCATTCGTAGACACTCATAAAGACAGTGAAAAAAAAAGAGGGAAGAGAAGAAGAATGATAAGAAAAGAGCAAGCGTGAGATAAAAAAATGCAATTTTCCTTATGTGTATTAGCATTAGAAAAGAGAGAGGATGATCCGATCGTGAATTCACATCTCATCGTGTCGCGCGCGATCGAGATGGAACGCGTGTGTGCGCACAAAAAGGAATACTAATAAAATATTTCTGTCTTTTCCGTTCTCTCTAGTTCTTTCTGTTTGAATCTGATGATAGATGCATCTCTCTCCTTCGTGTGTGGTGTATTAGCTCAAGGACTATGAATACTAGTAAAGAAACGAATGACTTCAAATGCAAAGCGGTCCAATGTGTGTGTCGTGTATGCTCTGTAGTCATAAATAATAATTTGAACAAAAAAGAGAAAGAGACAGGGAGAGAGAGAGAGAGAGAGAAAGAGATGTTGCGTGCTAAGTTATCTACTCAGAATCTAACGGCAAAATTGAACAACAATAGTAATCTTTCTCTAAACGCTTCGACTTTGTTTTATGCATTAGGTATATATGAGTGTGTGTTTGCATTTTAGATGATTTGACACATCATCAACATCATCATCATTTCTATCACCCTTGTGTCTCGTTACACACAGTTCATTGGCACTTTTTGTTTTCTATTGTATTCGCTAGTCGATTATAACACTAGTCCCTTTCCCGGTTGCGCAGTAACGGCGCATGGATGGGTAATTTTCATCATAAGGCACTGATGATCTCTGCTTCGGTCAGTGCCTATACTGCGCCTGCACTTATGACCGTTTGTTTACTTACTGATTATTGGATATATGGAAAACAAACAAGATTACCACAAAATCAAATAGTAAAAGCGGGCGATACAAAAATTTTAAATTATACTTATCATCGAATTGGTCTTTGGCGAGAATGCATGAGAGAAGCAATAGATATTCCGTATACATGTGAGATAGTTAAATATTCGAAAACAGAAGCAAAATTAGAAAAAGGTTTTAAAGCTGTATCATGTAAGATTTTAAGTTTTATTATTTCTTGTTCTATTTTGTAGTATAATTCAAATATAAGTATTCTTTTTTTTTATTCTTTTTACTTTAAACTAGATCGATCAGCACCAAGTATGGCTTGTTTTATAGCTGCATCTGCTCTTTTAATATTGGCTATTTTTTTGTTTACTCGTGGTCTTTGTAAACGACGTCGGAAAGCTGTGTTTTTCATCTCAGGACTTTTATTTTCTATCTCAGGTGAAATTAAAAATATTAAATTCTTTTTTGTATGTTTTTTTTCTAACAAACAGGTTTGCTAACAATGGTTGGTGTTACCTTATACGTTTCAATTACAACTGAAGAATCCGTTAAAATTGATCAAGAGGTTCAGGTGATGTATTGTTTCTATGGATATTCATTCCTGTGTGCCATTTTATCATTTGTTTTGCAAGAATTAACTGGTGTTTTAACTGTTTATTGGTTTATTTATCGATTTCGTGCACTTGTACGTAAACAAGAAAAATTACGCGAACGAACTCGTCAACTTATGGGTAATTGTTTATCAATGACAACTGCTTTACCATTAAACCTTGCTTCAATGTCTCCAATGAATAATAATACAACATCGACAGCAAATCGTTCAAATCAAAATCATGTACGTTATCAACATGCACCGAATGATGCATCAAATCCTTTAGTACATAAACAACAACAACAAAGAAGACGTATACCATTTGATAAATCGTATTCACCGCAACCATTACAGCGAATTGATAAAGTACATTACACAGCAATTGCACCGGTACGATCACCAACACTTACTTATGGAGATTATTGTCGTGTTCTAATTCGTACCGAAGATATGGATTTACTTACACAAATGGTTAAATCAAAATCTCAAGCACAATTATTAGCCAATTCAAGACCAACAACACCAGCCCCCACAATTAATACAAAAATCTCAGCAAATTCACATATATCAAGACAAAATAATGATAATACAACACGACGAAATACAAGAAAAGGCGTTAAACGGACTACATCTGTTTAATTTCATTTTCTGTCTTTCTTTTAGCAAGATTCTTTTTTTTTTGTTCTTTATTAGTTGTTATTCTCTATTTCGTGACTACTATTTAATTTTCAATGAAAAAAAAAGCACACATACACATACACACACATATACATGAAAATCCATGTGCCTTTGATCTTCAAAATATTTTTTCATAACAATGCGAGGTTTTCATAAATAGTTTTATTTAAGCATCTGTGAAAAGAATTTTCTTTTTTCGATTGATTACAAACTAAAGGATTACATATATTTAGATGTTATTCATCCACATATACTTGAAAACTTGAGCAAATATTCTGAGTCGGTTGTAAATATGCCGCCTACTCTACCATGTGGTGCCTCTATTTCATTTGTGAATCAACAGAATCATTTTCTTCACGTTTTTTTGCTTCGATGATATACTGTTGTTGGGTTTGCCAAAAATGAATACATGCACTACGGTTGGCATGGCTCTGTATTACACAAAGACACATCAACGCGTCCTTCTACTTTCATTCTCCTATTTTTTTTTACATTTGGCATCGTCGATCACAAACATACGCACGCACACATACACACACTTGAGTAGCTGAAGCAGAAGCAGAAGAAAAAATAGAAACTTTTCGGATTAATAGAGGGGTATAGAGAATGACACTGCAAAAAAAAAACATAAAAAGGTAACGGTAACGAAAACATTTATCGAGTCGGACGAGCAAGAGAAGAAATATATGAAAATGAATTATGAATTAGCTTGTCAGATTTCTATGCAACTCATTTATTTGTTTTCTTCTTTTTCAGACATATTTTTTTAATATTATGGCGTACACAACTACAAATTCACATCAACGAACAATATATTCAGGTGGTTCACGAGATAATCTTCAATATCAAAAGCCAACATATTCACAACAAGTACCATCATATTCTCATGCACAAGAACGTCATATTTATGAAGATCAACCATATTATATCAATGAGCAAACTATTTCTGGACACAATATTGATGGAGACAATCGACGAAGTGGACGGGTTTGTTATATGTTTTCTCTTTGTTTTTTACGAAAGTAGAATTCTCAATTACTAGATAAATAAACTGGTTGCTCTCTTTTTGATATTTTCTAAAAATATTGAATAACACTAGATTTTTCTAATATCTAATTATTTGAAAAAATTACAATATTAATTTTTGTCAAAGGTTCAATACCATGTCAAAGTGAACGTAGGTATCAAACAAAGAAATGCTCATAGTTCATCGATAACCAATATGCACGTATTCATTTAATATTAAAAGCAGCTTTCGGGGCATAGCTTTTAAAAACATTCAATATGCTTGCATCGAAGAAAAAGAAAACATATCGAAATTAATTCAAAATAATTACTTTTCGTATTATTCAGTTTTTCAAATAATTATTGAGTACTTAATTCAAGTTTTATCGATAATCATTTTTAAATATTATTCGAAAAGAACAGCATACAAAAATACTTATCGGTTAATATCCAATATTGACCTATATTCATATATATGCCTCTACTTTTCTTCATACCTGAAATACGCAAACCACAAAACAGGATTCGTATACACCTTTTCATCTGATGCCTCTCTCAATATTTGACACTGAGACAACATGTAAGAATAATAGGTTGTCCTCAATTCAAACACGTCGTTATAACATTCATCATCATTTGAGTATTTGATATCACTCAAATTTCCTCTACTGATGATATCTAAATGTTCATTCTTTTTCTTTGATCGATGTATTACGCATAAATATACTCTTATGAAGTGAATCTTTTCATTTATTTTTATTTTTCATAATTCAAACAATCATCAAAGAAAAGAATTGCTTAAACTTCTTTCGATTACACATATACACAATGCCTTGAAGTATATGTGTATGTTATTCTTCTCGCATTCATGTAGCTTCGAGTGACTGCTGGTGATACTTTTGCAATATTAACGCATATATACACATATATAAGCGAAACATTTTTTCGAGTGTCCGCAAATATATATCTAAACGATAGAGAGAAATCATTAGTGACCATATTTTTTTTCTTTCTGTCTTGAAAATAAAAATTTGTCGTACCAAACATTGTATGAATGTGTGAGGGAGATATAATATTGTTACAAAGACTTAACATATCCTTTATGCTTGTACTCATTTTTGTCATTCTCTTGTAGCCTACATGCTTATGTGTCCTGTTTGCATATAACTATTCTGTCACTCATTTACTCTTTCTCTGTGTGTCTCTACCTAAATATATTCTTCGCTTCAATTTTTATTTCTTCCTCTCAGTTAGCTCTTCTCGTTTACTTGTTCGTTCAATAAAACTTTGAAAGAAAAGCGAACAAAGAAAACAGAAAGAAAAAGAATTGCACATAGATCAATATCTCGTTTTCTTCTACACGAGAACTATTGATAGAGTAATCGCGTTGATGAGATGCGCTTATTATCACCATCATTACTATCATCATTGCACTATTGCTTTTGGTTTAAATTAATTTTATAACAAGAAAATAAAAATGGAAGACGAATTAGTATATGTGAGTGTGTATAATATAAACCGATTAAAATAAGAATTTTAAATTTCAATATAAAATAGAAAACATATATAAATACTATATTTAGGTAACATATAATGATAGTGATGGTGATTTTAATCGACCAACAAATACAACTACAAGAATTGCTAATGGTCATACATCGTATCAATATGAGTCACTTGGTGGTGATGCTGGTCGAGAAAAAATTTCATGTCAAAATTGTGATCGAAATTTATCTGGTTCACGATATATACTTAAAGATGATCGTCCTTATTGCGTAAAATGTTATGAAGATCGTTTTTCTAATACATGTGATGAGTGTCGAAGAAAAATTGGTACCGATTCAAAAGTTAGTAAAAATAAAAAATGAAAGACATAAGAATAATGAAATGTTTTTTATTTTTTGTTTTTCAAAGGATCTTTCATATAAAGATCGTCATTGGCATGAAAAATGTTTTTTTTGTTCAGTATGTAAAACACCACTTGTTGATAAACCATTTGCTTGCATAAATGAAAAACTTTATTGTGGAGAATGTTATAATCAACAATTTGCTACACGTTGTGATAAATGTCATCAAATATTTAGACCAGGTTAGAAAAAAAAAAGAATATTTTCTTTAATTATATAAATATTAAATAAATAAATCTATTTTTTTAGGAACTAAAAAACTTGAATATCGTGGACAACAATTTCATGAACATTGCTTTACTTGTTATTCATGTTCACAACCTATTGGTACAAAAAGCTTTATTCCAAGAGATCAAAAAAGTTATTGTATTCCATGTTATGAACAACATTTTGCGACTAAATGCGCTCGTTGTCTTAAGGTATATAGTATATATATATATAGGATTTAAATGTTTTCAACAAATATAATAATTTTGTCTTTTTCTTTAACTATTAGGTGATAAACCAAGGTGGTGTAACATACAAAAATCAACCATGGTATAATTTTAATTTAAAAACTAAAGTTTTTTTTTTTTTTACTATAAGTATTTATTTCTTAGGCATCGTGAATGTTTTACATGTACGAATTGTAAAAATTCTTTAGCTTCACAACGGTTTACATCACGTGATGATCATCCTTATTGTGCCGATTGTTTTGCTCGACTTTTTGCTAAAAAATGTTTTGCATGCAGTAAACCAATAACTGGTAAATGAAACCAAAAAAATTGTAAGATTAGAAGTATATTAATTTTGTTCTATTGAATAGGTGTTGGCGGTACGCGTTATATATCATTTGAAGACCGTCATTGGCATAATGATTGTTTTGTATGTCAACGTTGTCGAACTTCACTTGTTGGTCGAGGTTTTCTTACTGAAGGACCTAATAATATTGTTTGTCCTGATTGTGGTAAACGAGAACATTATCATGAAAGAGAAAATAATGGTTATACACCTGAGCATCGTACTGTTATTAGTTATCATCATAGAACAAATTAAAAAAAAAGATTTGACTGTTTTTTTTTCTTAAAAGTGCACTTTTGTGACGAAAAAAAAAAAACAAAATTAAGCGATCTTTTTCTCCGTTTTGAATGACTGATAAGCTAATTAATTTAACTATTCAAATGAAGATAATAATAAAAAAGAAAACTAACATTTAACTCTTTAATTTTTACACTTTTCTTTTTTTTTATTTTCATTTTCATTGCATTATGTTTAGTTTTTTTTTTCTTGCTTATATTGCTTTTTATTCTCTGATTTGGTTCTTTCTTTCTTTCTTTCTTTTTCGATACAGAATAGACAAAATAAGATGTGTGTGTGTATTATATTATTCATAATGATTCTTTTTATATATGCACCACTCTTTTAGTAATTTAATAGAGATCTGACTGAAATTTTAATAACTATAAATCTGACGTCATTTAAAAATTGAATATAATCATAAAGAAAAACAAAGATTAAGTCGCAGTTTTCTTTTTGCATGACAAAGCAATTTAGTTGTATGCTGTTCAAGCGATTCAAAAGCAGCAGGACTATATTATATTTTTTTTTCTTCCTCTTTTCAAATGAAGTAATAGAAAGATATAAGAGCACGTATGAAAAAATAAAATATGCAAGCTGAATAGAAAATATATGATTTCAACACTCATTATCGACTTAATAGTAAATTTGTAGTTTGATACGAAACAGAATCCGAGAAGACAAGTGCTTTATTTATGTTTTAAACATGTCATATGAAATAGAATCGTACTAGTATCTTATTCGTACAAATATGTACTTTGAACTGTTTTATTAGTATCTTGCAACTTGATTTGACCCAGAGTATGAGGTCGGGTATGAGATCATACCCGAATCTAATCCGGTAAATTTATTTTTAATGAAAACTCATCTACAGATAATTGTTGAAAATAACATTCATGTAATTATACATTCCAGCGTCATTGGCAATAAGCAAACGTATGTTTAGTGAAATTGATTGGATTTTAGAAGCAGAAAGACACAAGGTGAATTCTGAATCACTGATTTTTTTTGTAGAATTTGAGATGATTTCTTCTTTTTGTTGCTGTTTATAGAAGAAATTCACTAGTATACTTTTTCATATAAAATAAAACTGTACAAAAACCATACTAAGACTGTGAAGATATTTGCCAAGTATCGATTAGCTCTGATCTGGGTCCGATTATGAAAAGTTGTACCCGTGCAGAGCACTACTGTTTACTCAATGAAACGTTGTTTGAATAAGGAAAAATGATGTTTTGAGTTAATGAAGTCAAATAATTTTTGAACTCGGACTCGTTAATTTAACATTTTTTGGAGCTCGAGTTAGATCTGACACTCGCTCATCAAACTTTTTTAGACTCGCATTATAAATAAACGCTTTTATATTCAGATACAGAATAAATTCGGCGATTGGTTTGTTCTTGTGTGTTTTCAAATACTCAGATGAGAGCATACGGATCGATTCTGGAAGAAGAACTTTGCAAGTCGTTTAAATTAGGAGAAAGAATTTTGAGCGAGAATGTTTTCTGAGTTTTCCACTAGCTTCCGGCCAACTCCTTGCTGTTTCTGGTCAAAAACTACGGAAAAATCATTACGTGAATCCAAAAACATTTCAGTTCCGTTGATTCTATGAGTTTTCCTATTGGATACGCAGTGTTTTATTCAGATTTTCTCTTTTGGAGAGACAATTTAAAACTCCGTCAGGACAAACATCTATTTTTGGAAGCGTAGACACATAGTACGTAGCATAATAACTAAAAATCCCGAGAGAGCCAATCCGATGTTTGGAAGAGTACCACCCACTCCGCCCCCACTCTAGATATAATATTGGATGATGATGGCTTTTTGGCATCATTTGATTCCATTTCGACGAAATCTGCTAGTTTCTGGAGTTCAAAATTATTGATCTGGGTAAAGTAGAACTTTCTTTTTGATTAAAACGAATAGGATTAACATTGCTCATACAATGCCTTAGAACTAAATCAAAAGTATAACCAATGAGGCTCTACAGAAGTTCGCATCATATTTCACTTAGTATTCCAAAGACAACTGTATATTGCTGAAATTCATCCGAGACTCGCCTAGATCGATACGAGATTGAACGTAATCGTAGTTTGGATATTAACATATATATATATACACATAGAATTAAAATGAAACTTGTTTGTTTTTTCATGAAAAATTGATAATCATGTTAGAATTAGTGTAGTTTTTATCCGAGTAAATAATTATTGTATGAAAAAATTCGAGTATATTATTATTATCTGTTAAAAGTTGATAATAATAGAAAAGTAGAGTTATATATAGATAATTTCGAAACTATGTTTCGGCAGTTGTAGAAAAAAGAAAATCTGCACGCTCTTGTTATTTTGCTAGCTGGTTCAAACACCGCAGTTAGAAGAAAAAAAAAGTGAACACAAAAAATAACAACGATAACATAAAATCCATTAAAGTCCATCTTGATTAAATATTAACATATTTCATTTAATATTTTCTTATTTTTCATCTTTTTTCTTCTTATTTGCATCATTATTATCGTCGTCATCAGTATTTCTCTTTTGTTGTTGTTGCACTTGTTCAAGAGCTGCTCGTACAGCTTCACTATCAACATCAACACCAGGTAAATCTCGAAGAACATCTCGTAGAAATTGAGGATCGTTAAGTGAAGCTGCAAATGAATCTGTACTTTGTTGTTCCTCATTTGTCTATTATAAAACAAAAGAAAACAATATTTAGAAATATTTAACGGAACAATCTACTAACTTTTCCTGGTTGTTCACTAGTCGCTGCAGTCGAAGGTTCTTCTTTCATTTCAACATCGGTCGTATCTAAATTAAATATGAATAAAAGAAAAGTTGAGAGAAATAAAATATATACATACTCGCATTTTCGGCTTGTGACATAGACATTTGGATAGCTAATGCAATTTGTTCATCTTCTGTAAGTCGTGTTACATCCATTTCATTGCCACCTGTTAAATTTTCGAGAGAAGGGCCTATTAAATAATATATTATCAAGAAAAAAAAAGAAAAGAAGAAGAAAAAATTTAATTACCAGAAGTTCCTGTGTTTGCTGATGAATTTTGTTGGCCTCCTTCCCCATCTGTGCTTCGACCTATTTCCGCTTCTTGTACACGTCGTTGTTCTTCCATTGAAATTCTGAGTGCCTAGAAATTTGTTTTCTTTTACATTAGAAATACGATAAAAATAATTAATGAAAATAATAACAAACCATAGCTAATTCAGGATCATCTTCAGGATTTATTCCAAATGCAAATGCACTAGCTGAATATCCAGTTGGTAGACCAGAACCATCTTCACTTTGAATGATTGGTGTATTAATAAGTGTATCCGGTAAATTAGCTCCTGATGGAACACATATCAAATGAGAACTAGATTAATGAAAATAAATAATTATTTAACCATCATTATCTGTATTTTTTACTTTGTATTTTCTTTTCCATTAATTATTGTAATAAATTCTTCAAATTTTTCTTTTGATGACTAAATATTGAATAGAAGAAAAAATTAATACATTAAATATTTATTTTATTTTATTAGAATATTCTTACTTCATCACCAAAAGCAACAATATCAATTGATATTTTTTCTTTTTTTAATCGTTTTGCTAATTTTGTAAATTCATGTGTATCAGCTTCAAGTGGACTACCAACAAAAGCAACAATACGTGGTCGATGATTTTTTCCTTGGCGATGTTTTAATGCTAACTATTAAAAAGAAAATAATAATTTCTAATTCTTGCAATTCAATATTTGATGATTAAGAATAAGTAACACAGATTCAATAGAACAAACTCATTCTCTAGTAGAGTCGGTCAGATTAGTTCCGAATTGGGACTCAACTGGCTCTATTCTCTCGATGTCGAGTCACTTATTTAGACCGAGACAATGTGCGTTTAATCAGTACTAGTGATTAATAAAGAAATCTAAAATTGTTCGATTTTTCAGACCTTTATTCCTAAGATATCGAAGTTCTACTTGATTTTTCAACAAAAAAGCTGTGGTCTCTCTTAGATCATGTGGAAAATTAACTTATGAATGTCGATTTAAAACTTTGCATGAACAAAGTTCTCAATAAGATTAGCTCATTGAATAAGTCACAACCTTTCTAGCATCTCCTATTCTGAGATATTCAATATTGGAAATTCTTTCAGGGGTAAAAGCAAATTTTTTTCAAATATTTACATTTTCACAAATGAATTATTAGTTGTGCAATCAATTAAACCGATTAAGAACTTTGTTCGTGCAACGTTTGAAGTCGAAAATCGATAGTCGATTTTTCACATCACCTGAGGAGGACCACAACATTGTTGAAGAACCCAGGGAAATTTCGATATATCAAGCAAATGTAATTGGACGGCTGAAAAGATTTCCTCATTAGTACTATACTCGTTCGATAGAGAATTTCTCGATCTACAAAACTATCAATTTGAGTTTTCAAATAACCTTTTTTTGTTAGAATAAAATACAAAATTTTTAATAAATGTTCATCTGAAATTTCAAATATGCAATAAAACTATTAAATGTGAAAACACTTAAAAACAAGCTTTTTTTAAAAGGATAATGTAATTGTTCTTTTTTAATTCAAAGAAACTTGATCGTTTTTCATCCTCAACACAACAGTCACATTAATTCTACATTTGACCGTATGAGAATGAATATTTTATACAATATGTTTCGCTCTCGAAAAAATGATTTTCCAAAATGTGTCCAAAAATATCACTACATAGGTATTCATTTCAAGTCTTTTTCTCCTAAATAATAGCATCAGGAACCTTGAAAAAATCATAGAAGCAGAGAGCACAAAATTTCCTATCCATAATATTCTCTATCGAATCAACATAGAATGCAGTTAGGATATATCCCATTTTATCTATGCTACCCATTATAAAGAATAATTTTTTCTTTTAAATAGAAAAATTTATTTTGACAAAGTGATAAAATGTAGATATTTATTATATGAAATTTATACGTTTAAACATTCTCAATCTGCATAGGATACAGAGATTTGAAAAGTCTTATACTTAAATTTTATATAGAAATCTTTTACGTATATTGTTTGATAATTATTCTTTTCATGTTTTATCAACAATTGTAATATCAAAGATTCTTGTTAATAAATTATAAATATAATCTTTTATTTCGATAGACATTGCGTTTTTCGCTTTCTGTTATTAATCATATTTTCATTGTACTACAGGGACAATTTTCTTCTTTACTTTGGGGAAAAAGGAATAAATTAAGTAGACTAATCGGAAGTACGACAGTTATTGATTTATTCATTCACTTAAGATTGTTTTTCGTTGTTTAGAACAGTATAACTTACATTAGCTACTTTAATTCCTTTACAAAAATCAATTTTTCCTTCTACTGGTAATAAATGTAATTTTGAAAAGACTTTGCCAACATCACTTGTCAATTGAGTAACAACTCGACCACTAAAACCCAAACAAAAAATACTTATTAAAAACAAGAATAAATTCTAATTAAAATCTTCATACTCTGAAAGTGTTAATAATCCAACATTATTTTCAGGATTCGATCTTGTCTTAGCATGAAATATAAGTGAAACAGCATCCTGCTGTGCTTGCATTCGTGTTGGAATAAAATCTCCATCACGCATAAAATCACTATTATCAACACTAAATTTACAAATATTTTTTATGTCAATATTATCAAAACAAAAAAAAACAGCATGCTCATTCTCACCAAATAATGGTACTTTCTAATGGCATAGTTAATTAGAAATCTAGAAAAAAAAGGATTTTTTTATTTCTTTTTTTTTTCATTATCACTTGTTATTTAACACTTAAAGAAAAAAAAACGTAAGCGCGACAGAAACACTGTTTTATACACAAATTCACACACTCAAAAGCAACGCACCGGGCGTCATTAGAGACATGACAAAAACAAGAAAACAAAATAAGAAATTGATATAATTGCATGGACCAGCCAGTAAGCACACTTAGAATGGAATGAAAATGATTGCTAGCACCAGAAGTAAAAATAAACAATGATAGTATACTATTAAGATGATCGCTGTTTAGGTAATTCATTTTGACTTCCAATACGTAATGCACGAATCCAATCTTTACGTTCTTCTTCTGATGATGATGACATTCGATAAACAGTATGATGACCTAAAATAAAGAATATTTTCTTTTTTTTTCCAACAAATATATTTAATATTAACCTTCAGTAGCTTTTCCTATTTCACCTAGTGTAGGTTTTGTTGTTTTAACTTTTTCTCCAGCAAGTGGAAAAAGTTCAAAACAAAATTGTTTTGTACGATCATCTTCAATTTCTCGAACACCAATATCAATTAATGGTATTATACCACGAGGATTATCAACTTCCTATTAAAAACAAATTATGTTTGATGAATAATTAAAAAATAATTTACTGTTCTAGATTCATAATAGAAAAGAAAACCGTCTGTTATAATAAACCATCGTCGTTTCCATTGTCGAACACGACCACCTGAATTATTTATTATTTATTTTTTTTTACTTTTTTTTTTTATTTCTTTCTTTACCTTGTTTCCATAACCATCCTTCTTTAATTATTGTAGAACCACTATTAAATACAATTACAAATAAAGGTAAATGAGTATTATGTGAATAACTCAAGGATACAAGTAACGTAGTAAGTTTATAGAACAGGGTCAAACAATAGTCGAGAAAACCCGTACTTGCCCAGCTGTGTATGTTATAGGAATATCAAAACTTTGATAATTCTATGAGCCTCTTAATTTTTATTGACGTAATGTTAATTACATTAAAGCAATCTTCATAAAAAAAACAGAGATTAAAACTCCTTCACCGTGTTTTGTTTTCATTCTATTATTAAGTAGTGACTATGGTTTTCTCTACTTATTCTGTTATTGATAGGTCGCCATGGTTGAATAGCTGCATTGTTCTACATTTATCCAAAAGGTACGGTATGTAAACATCAGTTCTACCAGCCATGAAATGCCCTTGAACAACTTACTAACACCTATTTGTCTTAAATCGCTCGTCCGATAGCATATTGACTACATTGTGACATACATTTACTCTTGTGGTTAGCAAGTGTGTCTGGGAAACTCGAGCAATTCAACGCAAAAGCTCTGTGCCATGCTGACCTTTTGTCCACAGCTACAATTAGTATTACTTCTAGAGAAGATATCGGACTACTGAAAATATCGCAAGGTAGCCGAAATGCAGGTTAGAAAAGATTTTCAGTCTTGAGCACATTATTGTAATATGTAATGTTTTCAATTTATCGTCATAATATAACTATTATGTATATAGTGTATATGAAATTATTAAATACATTTGTCGAAAAAATTGTTGTGTCATTCATTTACGTGATTTGTCAAAAAAATAGATTTGTAAATTCAATGAAAGTTAAATAGATAGAGTTGGAACTTTTAGCTTTTATAATTTAAATAATAACAAATTCTTCTATGCCAAATCTTTAAATGGACTAGAATGGCGCAGAAATTATTGCATACTTTTGATTATAAGAAGAAAGAAAAATAGACCTAAGCATATTATTTTTCCTACTAATATTGGTAGATTCATCACTAGTACACAATGACGCTAGAAAATTGTTTGTGCACTTCTAATAAAAAATAGACAAAAATTTCACAATAAAAAAAAAAAACCAAGCACTCTCGTGATTTCAAACAGAAAAAAAAAATTCGGAGTATTTTAACAAAGTAATTTTTTGCTAGAAAAATCTTTCAAAAGTCTTGCCATTAGTAAATAGCAAGATGTACAGGTTTTTATTATAACATTTACGTGTAGCTTTATATGAAATGTACGATCAATCTTAAGCTACATTAGAGGATAACAATTTTAGCATTTTTTATCTAGCAGAAAAGTTCAAAAGTGATTGGTCAATTGATCCTTTTCGACAGAGCAAGAGCTCGACTAATTTTACGCAAAAACAAACAACACTGGAATTTCGCTGAGGAATAACGAAACTGGGAGAATTATCCTACCTTCTGTTCAGAACATTCGTGATTATTCTCGATTCATACTCACCCCTCTTTAATTCTTGCGCTAACATTCGATAAATCAATATCATCATCAGGAAATTTCAATTCATTGTTTTTAATATTATCATAAATATTCTAAAGAAATAAATAATCTAAATTGAAAACCAACGAAAAAATTTCTATTATAAAATTTACTTTGATTAGATTTGTCTCGGGCATATGTTGACGTAGAATAGCTTCATGTAAACTACTGATAAATTTTTCACATGTAAATGGTCCACCACAACGAGCACTTTTATTATGTAATGATGTATTTAACATAATAATAGCAAATGATAGAATAAAACATACTTCTATATTCATTATTTAAATAGATAATTTAATTTAAATATAATATTCAATTTAACTTACCAGCATTAGCATATAGATCTGGATTACATTCATAATAACGTTGAGCAAAAGCTTCCATAATTCGATCGATTTTTTGTGCTTCACCAGGAAGAAGAAATGTAAATAAATAACGTCTAAAAAGAAAATAAAAAATCAATTACAACAGATTTAATGTGATAAACAATCAACCTCAGAGCTTCAACAATATCAGTCGAGAAAAAATCAAACATATGAGCAAACTGTTTGAGAACTTCAATATGAGAATCATCTCTATATAAATCAAAAAAAAAGAACAAAAAAAATGTATCTTTAATATTGTACATTATAAAATTAAATACTTTTCTCCAAGATAATCACCAATTGCACGTTTACTTAAACCTGTTTCATTGAATAGAAACGTAGCCACATGTTCTGGTGTATTTTGAATAAGATTATTATCAACAAGCCAACGTATACCCTAGAAAAATTACAAAAATAATACATATGATGTCCCAAACACCCGTCAATGAAAGGTAATGTAAAGACCTCTTATACAATTCAAGCGATTTATTTGACTTTTTAATAATATAATAGTATATGTTCTTTAAAGTTTTGTTCTGCATATTTTCAGACAAAATCTCTGTATCTATAAAAATCAGCAGAAAAATTGTTTTATAAATGACCAAATTGGGGTCACACATGGTTGTGAAACGACAACTGCAAGTCAAGTTCGGCAAAAAAAACACACAGAATGAAGATTCTATTAAATTTATATTTTAATGCTTTTGCGAAATTTATGCAGTGAATCATCGAGAACGTTCTGGAAGACCGTCAACAACTACAGAAGAGAAAGTTGACGAAGTTTATGATGTTGGTAAAAAATGGACCACAACAAAGTGTTCGAGTTGTCACAAAGACCAGCTTCATTCTACGAACAAATTGTATATTCTACAGTTTCAATAAAAGGTATTCAATTATGATTCGGTGAGCTGCTGTTCATGAAATGAAGCAGATCTTTGAGAAAGGTCGAACATTTGATTGCTTTAATGAAATTTTCACTTTGTGTGTTTTTACCGAACTCGACTTGAAGTTTTCGTTTCACAACCATAGATGATGACTAGAGCTCGTCGGGTTGGTCTCGAATTCGAATATTTTGGACCCAATAGACTCTAGTCATCTAAGAAATGTGTAGAGTGCGCCAGTCACCGAATGCAAAAAGTATGACGTATCTTGGGGACAACTATTCAATTCTGATTAGAAAATTTCATTGAGAATATCAAAGTACAATTCGATCGGATCCGAATACTTTGAAATCTAATGAGCTCTATAGGTGACTTAAATTTAATCATTTATAAAACAATTTTTATTTTGATGTTTACGTGTCCACGCATTTATCTGAAAATATACAGAATAAAACTTTAAAAAATCAATTAAATCGTTTGAATTAAATAAGAGATATTAACGTTATGTTTTTCTGATGGACTTTCAGGCCATTAGATATAGATTATTTTATTTTTATATATACTTACTTCTTTTGGATTTTCATTAAATTGTCTTCTACCATCAATCCATTGTTTGATATTTCCATTTTGACGACTACAATCAAAGAGAAATCAAAAAAAGATTTTTATTAACAAAAAATAAATTAAAAACCTTAATAATCGAGATTTAAGTGAAACTGGTACCGTAAAATAACGAACATAACGAATCGGTTTTAATGGGTGAATCATCGAAACTGGCATCGTATTATTATGTTCAGACATCCCATGATGTTCATGCATATGCATTCGAAATGTTTCAAATTTTTGTTCAATATTCAAACCATTATGATGTGCTTTCTTACTCTCATGACTTTCAATTTTCTCAACGATTCTTGGTGATTTGATTATATTCGTCTTAGATACTGTCCATAATGATTTTTGTTTATGGTCGTCCATAATCTATATTGTTGATCAGCAAAAAAAATAAATAACTATTGATGTAAATGCTCGAATATAAAGCAGACGTTGTTAAGAAAGAAAAAAAAGTGACGCTTCAATTATTTTCTTTTTACCCCTTTTTTTACTTCAGTACTCAAATATATATAGCTGGTATAATTATTATGTTAGTCATTTTTCTTTACCTTGTTTTATACTATACATAATGACTAAGAAACATCGAAAAGTCATGAATATATAATGATTCATTTATCTATTTAATACATACTTTGTATTATTCTGAGATTGTATTATTGACATTTCAACTTCACATTGAGCAATTTTTTCACGAATTTCCTTTAAATATTAAACATAAAATTTAATTATCAAAATCGTATATAAAATCCAAGACAAAACAAGCTACTCATTTTCCTCTCTCAAGTGCATCATTCTTAATAATATTGAAATCATACTATTAGTGCACGTATGTAATAATAAACATTGACGTAAGCATCCACCTGGCCTTGATCGGATCACAGGTACCAGATTGATCATAAATGAAATGTATTTGAATCATTTTTAGGAACAATCGAGGTTCTCTAAGTTGCCTAACCCTTGTCAATAGAATAAAAGCTCAGTCTTATGCTTGTCATATTCGAAACGTAATAAAAGTTCACCATGTCCAAATAAGTACAAAATAGGTAAGTATATGATTGAATAGATTAGTTTATTGCTTTTTGCTGTTTAATTGTAATTTCTTTGGTGTATCTAATCTAATTTGTTCTACATGCTTTCTATTAACGTACGAATGAGTTTCTTTTGTGAGTCGAAAAACATATGTACATGGATTTTAATGAGAAATAGCTGTTCAGCAGCTGGCAACTAGGAAATAAGCATGATTTAATACTATTCTAGTATGGGATTATGCAGAATCTAGAAATGAAACGATGTAAATTTTTATTAAGGTAATAGAAATATGAACAACTCCTTAACTGAAAAATGAGGCATCACACAATGTTGAACGATAGTTGATTGAAATAATGCGAGAGATTTTCGGACTCAAAAGAAAGTGCTAGTATGAAATGAGTATGATAACAATTGTTGAAACACTCATAAGATCTGAATTATCTATTTCATACAAATGAGTAGCACTCATTTGATAGTAAAAAGTTTAATTTATATTTCTTTCAAGATAATTGAAATATATCTCCTTGTGTTTCTGAATTGTACATATGCTGCTAAGATAACGTTACCTAACAGAACGATATAGAAGTTTTTTATTTTCAACTTCTCCAAAGCTCGATAGTTTCTCAAACCAACATATAACAACAAGGGCAGTTTAGCATATCCATACTAAGATTCACCAAGTGTTGATCACAGACGAACGTGTGAATAAGAAAATGTAATGAACGCATTATTCAGATTATCTGATAACATAAAACTGGAAAAGTTTTAGAAATCAATTTTTAATTCGTCGATAACTTTCATAGCGCTGGTATGAAAGTTCTCAGATAGTTTGGAAACTTCAATTTATCGGATCTTGTGTATTTCGATGTTTGTAAACAAATCAAATCAAATCATAGCTACAAGATAAAAAAAGCTGATCGCAATAAAAGTTCATTTGTGAAACAAATTAGAAGCCTAGTGGGCTACTATTCTGTGTAAGAGCTTACTAGTAATATTAGATAGAACACTATAGGTTTTTTTCAATAATAAGCTCTGTTTTTTTATATTCATCGTAAAAACTAATGTATTTTGAAGACTCGATTCCTGTTTCTTTAGAACTTAACAGAAACGAGAATATAGTTTCGAAGATATACTAATTAAATTCCGAAAAAATATCTATTTTACAGTGAATAC
>CAJNSZ010000028.1:595912-683664 GCA_905329745.1 Rotaria sp. Silwood2 | reverse complement strand
AACGGAGACCCCGGCGGCGCAACAACCTAACCTCTCCCAGGGGCACCTCCACCCAAAATTTTAGGCGGGGGGAATTCCCTCCCCCCCCCCCCCCCCCCCCCCTAATCGTATGGCCTGTCTATGAAAGAAATTTAATAATCATTTATATTCTAAAAATTGATGAGTTTGAATTTGTTTTAGATTTTCTAATTATTCATTATGATTGTAAAGTTTTAAAAATGACTTACCTAATGAAAGAAGAAATAAATGTTGTTCATTTTGTTGTTGTTGAAAATTAGGTGATGCTATTCTATGATATTGTTGATGATAATTTTCGTATGCATTTTGAGGATAATGTTGTTTTGATGTTGGTAATATTGTTGACTTTGACATTTGATTTACTAGAACAAAATAAAATAAATGAATTTATTTTTTAATTTTTCATTCTTGAAAATTTTACATTGAGAATATTGATCAGGAGAAGAATCATCCCTTGTTAATGATGCATGTGACCGATGAATTTGTTCATGTGAATTATCACGATTACTTAACGATGGTTGTTTTTTCGGTGGTAAATGCCGAAGAGAAGTGGCTCTAAAAACAATAAAGAAAAATATAATAAAGTCAAATATTTTTATTTTCAATTAACCTTTTTGGCATAGTTAAATCATTGTGAAATCTCGGTACAAAATTTGGTACTTGATGATCATGTGGCCTTTTATGTAAATTATTTGAGTTGGAATATTTTTCAAATTCATTGGAATTCGAACGCATAAATTCTTGTTTCATTTCATCATGAGAATTATGAAGAAGATTAGGTGAATTAGTTTGTTCAAGACTTGTTATTTCTGTTTGCATAACTGTTGATAATTTTTGTCGTTTTTTCCAAATGTTTCTTATATTTTCACTGGAATCTTCATTTTCATAATCTCCATCATCATCAAGTGATGATCGAGATTTTTTTCTACTTGTATCGTCATCATCTGAACCCATGTTACTTTCAGTATTAATTGATGAAATTTTATCATACTCTAACATGTCACTATCCGTTGCTGGTGATGATATTGATAGAGAATCTATAAAAAAAAATGAAACAAAAATAAAATAATAATCTCTTTTGTAATGGATTCTATTTAATTCTATTGTGAATATCTCAAGGACAGAAATAGTTTATCGATTTCAATCGAGCACTTAAATATCAATTGTTTCTCCTTTATGAAAATAAGTTCTGAGTACTTCAAAAAATTATTTTGAAAAACACGATCTAAAAGGAATGTTGAGGTACATGAGTAGAAATTGAGACCTTCTCATGAACATAACATATACGTTAGAAGTGACTAATCACGAATCGTGATAGACGCGTTAGTAACGCTCCGTCTTCCTCCGCGTCACAGACCGTGACATATGCTGTTTGATATACAATCATAGACCGTATATCAATAATGTTTTGTTCCAATAAATGAACTACTTCCTTATTGCATTTCTAGAGGAGAAAATTAAAAAATGATAAAGAAATTATGTCCCAAAATAGATACAATAAAACAATCTGCCTGTTATTAGCAACAGTAACTACATTGTTTTTCACAATTTAGTTCTACAGGGATTTCGCTAACGGCTTCTATACTATAAATGACTTTTTTCGTCAATCAACGATATTCTAGAGCTACCATTGATCGATTCGAAAGAGAAAAATAATTTTCAAAAGGATGAGTAATAAAACAAAAAAAGAACTCCTTTGAATTTAAAAGAAAAGATTTACCATAAAATAAGTGAAACTATTTTGATCTACGTACGATTGGTATTTTTATAGAAGATTAAGATTACAATGAGTCGTCTGAAACAGCACTCGAAATGGGCCGCTCGGCCCAAACAGATGTTTTCTTTAGGTTGGACCATCAAAAAATGGTTCGATCTCGAGATCTCGTGTAAAGCTATTAGCTCGATGTGAAATCAATAAATAAAATATTATAAAAAATTCTTGGCTCTATAATGTAATAATTTGATTCAGTCTATTCAAAACATTCTATGACAACTTATTACAGATTGAACTAAAAAAAATCATTGAAAGTTGATTATATTAATGAATACTTACTCATTTTTTCTGATGTTGCTTTAGTCAAGACTTCAGGTTTGGCCGTAACTTCTTGAACAAGTGGATTAACACTTGATGTTGCCATAACTTTTTGTATGATTTCAGCATGTGCTAAACTTAATGTACGTATATTAATAATTTGAAGTAAAAGTTTTGGATAAATATTTTCTGTATGGTCAACACCATAACGCCAATACATGTATTTTTGTATAAGTGTAACATATTTAATTTGTAAACGTTTAACTAAATCAAGATCAGTTATATTTGAACGATCAGGTGAAAATAATATAACTGGTGCTAATAATGTTGATGTTACTTCATCAACTTCTAAATTACACATTGATATTAAAAAAATTTTTGTTAAATTAAATAATTCTTCTCCCCATAATTTCTTAAGTAATGGATCAAGTGGCATGATTTGATCATCCATAACAGCACGTTGATCACGTGATAAATAATTTGTAAATGTATGCGTTTTAGGATTAAATAATGTATTTGATGAACAAACCATTATTTCAATAGCTGAACCTTTAAGTAAACTAACTTTATCATCTTCAGAAAATAGATCAAAATCTTTAAGCATTCGTGCAAATAAAACAAGACGTTGAATTGGTACAATAAGAAAATTAGCTGAGGGACTTGGAGGTTTTTCAGATGTTGATGATGATGATGTTGGTGGTGTTGGTGGTGATGGTGATGGTGCTCCTGATGATAATGAACTTAAATAATCATTTAATCGATTTGGAAATTGCAGTGGATATGTTCTATAAGAAAAAATGTTAATTTATTTAACGTCAAAGGTCTTTGTTTTTTTTAGCTAGTGGACTTTGTACTTGTTAAACTTTATCGAGAACGATAGAGGAGGAATGAAAAAAATATGCATGATCTGTTGTTTTTCTCTTGTTACAATAAAACGTACTGAAGCACCTTTTGCTTATATTCTATTAAAATTATAAAAAATTAAACTTACGCTCTTGATTGATATAATGCATGTGCTATATCTTCTATAAGTAATTTTTCTTCGCTAGTTAAATACTTATAAATGTCAGGATCTTCTTCCACTGTGCGAGTTTCTCGAAAGCGTTTACGTCTTGAACCATATTTTTCTTCTCGCTCTTGATCCGATAAAACCCTATTTATATTAATTTTATTTTTATTAAAAAACAAAGTGTTTTTTTTTTGTAATTCTTACCATTTCGGTTTCATACCAATTGTTGTACATTTTGTATAACGACAAAATTGACATACTTTACGTGTTACAATGTTGACCGGGCATCGTGCTAAAAAAATAAAAAAACAAATAATCCAATTCGCCGAAGTACAAGCGATTAGTTGATTTCTATTTTTCTTTTCTATTACAGAGAAGAAAGTAGAGGAATGAATTTCCTCAGGACGATTGACATAGTGAAAATACAGCTTTTGCTGAAAAAAAACTCTTTGATTTACTTCCGTCGATGTATATTTTTTAAAAAAGAATGCTGAAATATCCGGATATTTCCCATTGACTACGTCTTGGCTGCTGATGCTTTATTATTATCACGCGATGAGGTTATCAGAACGGAAAAAAAAGTAATTGTCATTTGCAGAAAAGGAAAAAGAAAGTACCTGAGATAACCCTTTTTAAAATTAAAAAAAAAGAATAGATCAAACTTACCATCATTTGAACATTTATAATTTTGATAGCGATGACATTGAACAGATCGACGAAAGAAAGCTTTACAACTCTCACAACTATTACCACCGAAATGGATTCCTTGAAAAGAAAACAAGTTTTTTTATTAGTTAATATAAATCAAATGATAAAAATAATATTTACCCGTGCTTATATCTCCGCATACACTACATAACCGACTTGGTACACCGATTGATGATTCATCAGCCATTGAATCAATTGTTTGTTGTTGCGTTTTTGAGGATGCTACAGATGATATTGAGCTAGTTGAGCGTCTTTTTACTGGAGATTTTATGTCGTTTGTTAAATCACCTTTTATAATTTGTTCGTCGTCATTTGATAGACGTTTTGATGTCGGATAATAACTAAAGTAAACAAAAATAAATAATTTCTTTAACCAAAAAAAGACACAACATGTTCTTAATAGAATTAAGATAATGATTCTGTTTTCTTTATTTTTTTTTTAAATAAAATTTCACACCTCCTTTTATGTGTGTCGTTTGACAAAGATGATCGATAACTCTGATTGCGTGTATGCATTGATTTCTGTACAGACATGGCGATATTGTTTTTTTATTTTTTATTACTATCTATATATACAGATGTTGATATCTTATTTGTATCTAATAGGAACGATTAAAAGATCAAGAAAAGAAAAAAAATAAGAAACAGTATGGTTAATGGAAGGACAAAACATACAGTGGTTGGAGTTGATATCGATGTCAACGAGAACACGTTCTATATTTTCTTTTATAAACTAGTGATGTGTAGTCAGGAGAAAGTCGAAAGAAGAAAAAATAAACGTAGGCGAAAAAAAAAAGAGAAGGCTGTATTAGAGTGCGAGCTAGGAGAAGCGAGAGAGAGAGAAAGAGAGAGAGAGAAAAAGCAAAAAAAAAGTTCGCTATCACTAGAAAGTCCAGAATACGCGAAAGAAAAACAGAACAAGAGACAAAAAAAAGGCCGAAAGAATATACGAGTAGAGCGTACTTAGAGTTCGCACAGTCAAGCTCTTGAAAAAAAAAAAATATATATATATATATCGGTAAAAATGTTCTTTGTCATCCGCCAATAAAGAACAAGCAAATAACATCAGGAAAAAAACATTCGTTTGATACATTATAATTAACATTGAAAAAAATATCTTTACTAAAAATGAATAATCAGCAAAATAAAATTCATTAACATGAATATATTCGACACGAGTTCACACTATTATTAACGTACTCAACAAATGTCATGTCGCATGTCAAGGTTATTAAGTGCAGAAAAAAAACATCCCAGACTAATCATGCAATAACGAACGACGAACTGAGAAAACATTCTCTATCGACCTATATTATTCAGAACGATATACGACAACACATACATGCTAATAGATGTGTATACATGGACGTTTATATAGATTTATAGACACGGCCTTGATGTTAATATGCAAACTCGCTGTATACGTTAAAGTGAAGGAATACATAAAAAGAAAAAGTCGGGTCAAATTCATAATCGGGGTACTTCTTTCCTTTCTGTGCTTTACTTTATTACACAAGAATATGTTTGTGTATGTAAGTGCATAAAGCAAAAGAATTGAAAGAAAGAAAAAGGACACTTCTTACTCACTATTTTGGTTTATTTTTTCATCAGACATAGACGACGAACGCGGCAGTTTTTTTTTTTTTTGCTTTTTTTATCAATTGCTAATGGCAATAACACCTACTCAATCTATAGCACTATCACCCAACTTCATTTTATTAAGAATAAGAAAAAGGTGTCTGCATCATATCAGCATTGCACCGTTAAGAATCAAAGAAAATTTATTTATAAGAAAAGCTATATCTGGATGTTTGTCATTTATTAATTTCTAAATTTGTTCTATTTTTGTGAGTATATTATTGTTATAGGTAGCAGAAAAAAAGAACCAATCAGTGCATTATAATAAAAATCATGCAATACTTAATGACGTCAACGCGACCTGATCTGTGTACCCGAATAAAGATTTGTCCTTATTCATAGATCCTCACTTTTAATTATATATTATCTGTTAGCAACAAGAGAAGAAATTAAAAGGAAAAGGATTAAATTTTTTTTCTATATATAAAATGTATGTCGTTTTGTATATCAACTTTTTTTAGTTTTCTCTTTAAAAAATTGATGAATAATATAATTTAGAATGAAGACGAATTCTAATCTTCATCTTAGAATGTGATCTTTTATGAAAAAGAACTCAATTTTTACTATATAACAAGTCTTATCGAAAATAACTTTCTTTTTTTTTTCAAACATTTTCAATATAGTTTAATATTACCGATTAATACTAGAAATTCTTTTTTTATAAAAAGTTGCGTAGAAAAAACAACCAATGATAAGTTAATCTGTTAGTTTACAATGACATTGCCTAAAATTTCTTATCAAGAAAGAAACAAAAAGGGCAACACAGTCATCAACTACTGCGATGTGCGAAATATATTATATGTATACATGCACAGAGACGTTATAACCTGCGAGTGCACTTTAAATTTTGTTAAAATACTTTTCACTATGAGTTATTGTTATTATTCAAGGAGAGTTTTAGCTGTTATTAAGCATAGAAACTAAGAATTTATCGAACATATAATATATCATTCTTTTGTATCCATTTATTTTGAAACTAAGACGAATTTACTACTTGTGTTGAAAAAGTTGAAAAAAACATTGATAAAAAAGTAAGAATACATTCTTTATTTTTATCTTCGATATTTACACATTAAAAATGATTAAAAATGGAAATTTTCAAATATTTTTCTATTTGTATAATTTAGATTATTCGAAATAAATTTTGTTTTTGAGGCTTCATAACACCAAAAAAAAACAAGTAAATATATATTATCTGGTTACTTTAGGGTATACAACTGAAGGACGAATTTTTTATTTAATACACAAATATAACAATATTCTTTTTTCTTTCGTTCTGTATTATGTATCTTTTTTTTTTTGTAATATCATTGTGATAAGCTTTCGTTTGTTCTAAAATAACTTTTCTTTCAATTATTGAATTCTATCGGGTGTTGACTCATCATACTTTCTCTTTTCGTACTTTTAGAACTAAAATAAATAGAAAGATCTAATGTTGCTTTTTTTTTGTTCTTTTTGTTATATATTCTCATACAAAATATTTCTATAGCAAAAAAGAAATTTTAGTTATGGAGTAAACAAGTTTTTTCGTTCTTGCTGTGATTTATTGATGTAAAAAAATACTTACAATGATCAAGTAATCAGTAACAAATGTATATAATTATATTTAATTATAACTGCAAGCTTGTTCTTGTTTTAATGTTAATCAATATTCAATCAGAGGATTTATATCTGAAAATTGAATTAGTAATTAAGAATGATGATTAATTCGACAAAAAAGAAATTATTTTTAAGTGCAAACAAAAGGAAAGAAGGCAATGGTAAGGGCAAAAAATTTTTTTTTCTCTTCAATGATTGGTTTTGACAATAAACGAGTAACGATAAATACTCAAAATAGAAGAATATTTTATTTCCAAATTTTTTCATTTAAGATTTAGTTGAATAATATCTTTATTACGTCTTTTTTACTTCGGAACATCATGAAAGAAATTAAATCGAATTTATTCTATGAAACTTTTTTTTCGACAACTAGCGACATGTGTCAAACAGAAGAAATGAGTATGTTTTTTGTAACATATAACACCCTTGTATATGGAGTTTTCGTGTACTGTAAAATATGATTATTAATAGATGTTGCATCTATAGAAAAAGAATTTAGATATACTTCTTCTCTGACATGGACTGTCATGAAAAAAGAAAAGATAATGTTGAGGTTTGTGTTACTTAGCTATGTCAGCATGTCATCATAGAGAATACGGTGATTATTATGTTTTTTTTCCAATCCGGAACACACATTAAGAGAGGATAGGAAACAAGTTGAGAAAAGGAAATGCACGACTTATCTGTATATCATTTGCTTTAGACAAATTATGTATTTTCCAAGTTAAATTCATTCTATTCCAGAATGTCATCATTCTGACAGGAACCTGTTGGAAGATTGTGAAAATTTCTTTTTACATGCTTCAAAAAGTTCGATTGACAGTGTAAGAAAATTCAAATTGTAATTCGTACTTATATTACTGATTCTTACGTTTTAAAAGACGAATTCCCCATAAGTATAAGAGAAGCATATTTTTATTCATAATAAATTATTGAATAGTCAATAGAAATGTAGAAAGTTATTAGAACGAACGAGTCACCCCAGAATCTTTTCTCACTGTGAAATTGTTTATTTTTTGTTTTTGTAAAGCAATATGTTAGCTGTCTTAGTATATAATTTTTGTCTGCTCATATTTTTTTTTTATATCTTATGTTTCAATATTGCCGATTATGATTTGAGCTTCTATCTAAAATTACAATTGTTTAAACATCCTTTGCTTGCTAATTGATAAAAATATACTCGTGTTCAAATATGAACACATCATTCTATTGGAAGATTAGTACTCGTAATCAAAGAAATATGAACTTATTCTGTTTTATTCTGTGCACTACTTTAAAGTAGAGCGTCATTTAATTCTCAACATTTGTCATAAAACATTTTCTAGAGCGAAGAACAATGTGTGCCTTCGGATGGAACTGTCACATGGTAAAAAATAATTCCCTCTAGTTCGATATTTTCTTAGTGCATTTCTCTCAACAATTATTCTAGTCGAAACTGGAGTCGGATACTATTAAAAGCAAAATCATTCATCTCTAGACTGTGTCTTGACAATTGAATGTTGCCTTATATTAACTTCCTTCCCAGACAGTCTTTTAATTATCTGTTTAATCTTTAGTCAAAAATAGCCTTAATTCATATTTACGAGTCGTAGTTCTTGCAGGAAACTGAATTATGTAGGTATCTTGACTAGTATTGTGACCTATTTCAAGTAGAAAATAGATTATTCAACTGTGGAATATCCATGATTATTCTATTTTTATATTAGTAATACTCTTGATTGAAAGCTGAGATTTTTCTTTGGGTTAAAAGAGAATAAAACCTCATGTAATTGTTTATGTATATATCAACGAAATATATTTATATATGATGATAAAGACTTGAATGCTCTCTTTTTGTAGTCTAAAACAGATTCTTTCATATTGTTGAAAAAATTTCTTTTGAAGTTTTTATCAAAAATAAACAAAAAAAAAGTCATTTTTCAATAAAAGTAATAAGGAAAAGTTGTTATTCGATAATAATATAGCTTGTTGCTGTTATAAATTAAATGTATTTGTTGATAGCATTGAATATTTGGTATGGCTTGTAGAATTCCATCAACATTTTAAATCATAATTTTATTTTACAACTATGTATGGAATCAATGTATGGAATTTTTCGTTATAATATTTTCATATTTTTATTTAATCTTTTTTTTTGCGTGAATAGCAAATGAATGAGTTTCAATTAGGAAATTTGATTTAAATAAAATAAGAAATGTAATATAGAAATTTTTAAATTTGTTGAAGTATTTTGCATGATATGCACTCCTATTGTTGCTCTAGTCGACGTTCATGTATTGTATTTAAATATTGATTGGATTCATCGAAAAAGTCAGATGTTATAATAAAAAACTGATTCGATATAGAAGAGAAATAATCATTTACTTTAATAACAGCGGTATCTCGAGCGGACGAGGAGGTGAATTCTCTCTAATCTTGAAAAATTTTCTTTTTTTCTAGCTTTTTACTATTTGCTTTCCTCATCAATTCTCGAAAGAACGCACTGAAGCTTCCCACAAATCCTTTAAAATCTTAGCAAAAATCTTCTAATCAATCTCATGAGTAGTGCTCAGCATGACTGATGGTCACGGACAGTCACAAGTACTAAAATAGTCATAGATTCTGTGTCTGTGTCGACAGAATTAGTTTTTTCATCACACAAATAATATCATATTCTTCACTTATAGTGATAATTTATTCATTATTTTTTCTGAACCAAAACAATCGGACATAAATGTTACAGAAGAAATTAGAACTCCAGAAAATTAAAAATTTTCCTTGGACAAATTAAAATTGAGAATGAGAGTCAAGTATAATTTTAAATTTTCTTAAATTCTAATTTTCCTGTGACACAAACATTATGATAAGCACAAAACATAATAAAAGTACATATTTTGTTACAAATACAATCAAACGAAAACACGTGTATATATTACTATTCCATTGAACCGAGTGGAATTAATTTAAGAACATAGTTTTCTATTTCTTGGTTAATAGTCTAATCTTTTTTATTTGTTTTTGATTTTATCTAACCTTCGTCACAATGAATATCATTCAAGAAAAGAGATTATAACTCACGATAAACTAGAACGAACGATAAAGACCGAATTTTTTGGTCAAATAGGACACTATTCTGAGCCATCAACTTGCCTCCTCAATTCTGGCGACGTCAGAACATCTCTGTTTAATAATAATGATTTTAAACTCATCAATACGATGACATATTTCACTCATTAAATGTTTTACTTGAATTATTTTATTATTAAGTTTTGTCGAGAAGTTTATCAATTCAATTCGAACTAATGACTATTATAATCTAGAGTAACCGGAGTCGAATTGATGTAAGAAAAGATTATTTGTGTCTTTTTCGTACAAATATTTTAGTATTTTTTAATTCTCAAAAAAAATTAATAGGATATGAGTTTTTGCTCATACTAATATTCTATTGAAAAGACCTACCTGAATTTGTCGAAAGTTTATTTTTAATATATATTTTCTCTCGATTTAATTGAAATATTTTTCTTAAAATCTTGTTCCATTTAATTTTTGCATTATATCTGTTTTTTATTTCATCTCATGTTGTCCCTTTTTAGCAACGACAACACAGTTACATTGTAACTGCGTTGCATCTCAATCGTCATTACAAAAAATTACGACACAGTTATATGTAGTTACGATGAAAGAATCGCATTTATTCGTAACTACACCGTAATTTTTCACAATTACTATTGAAATGCAATCGCAATTACGTTGTAATTGCGTCGCATGATAATCACAATCGAAAACGTGGGATATAGATGTTTATCAATAATGATATATTTCATCTTGATTTATGATACGTTTATTTTATATTGAATCGTTCATATTAATTCATTTATTTAATGAAACATAAATACTAGATAAACGGTGCATTGTAGTATTAAATCGTTCAGAATCATATATGATAGATTGATCAATTTGAGTATCATGTAAATGGCAAAAACTTGATTAAGATTATCTTGATTTGAAGAAAGAAGGAAATAGATAATGTGTCATCTAATGCAACTTACAAGACTCTTTTCCCGGAGATAAAAGAAAAGTCGGGTTAACAGAATCTTGACAGAAAAATTACCTAATTGACTATTCAAGCAGTAAATATTTCATAAACTTTTGATATTTTGAGATATCATCATTTAATGAAATCTCGAAATTTGTGTTTTCTTTGCAGATAAAAATTCCCTATTTTCAACGAGATTTCCTACTTTCAACGTCATATGTTTCTTCCATCTCATAAAATAATAATCAATACTATTAGCTTATAGCAATATTCAATGTTACAGATTATTCACTCAACACCCTTTTAAATACACGAATTATGAAGATTAATAACACTAAAAAAAATCTTATGTTGTTTTAGAAGGACTCAACAATAAATATGACAATAAAATCCTTTACAAAAACAAAAAAAGGAAACTGTTACTGTTACTTGTTATAATGATTTTATTGGCTATTATAGAAGTTCACAAAACAGGATTAATGGATTCACATAAATAAAGAAAATGCTTCGATTTTTCGATCGACACTATAATATCGTCTTACACTGGAGTACAATATGGATGTCAGTGGAAGGTTAAGGGTTCTGAGAAAGAGAACGAGCATCATTACAAAACGTGTTTTTTCTGAAGCCCATTAGAGATTCAAGCGACCATTTTTTTGAGCGTTTTTTAGCTGAGAAAAATCAAAAGAAAATATTTTGGAAGGAAGAGACAATTGCTTCTATTTCCTCACATCTGAATTCTTTATTGCTTACAAACACATATTAATACACATGTGTATAGCACAACTGTGGGTTAGTCGCAATTCTTCTTGTTTTTTTCTTTTTGTTATCATAACTACAACTCGTGATATTGCTTATCAAATTTCAACACCTGACTTACTGTTGTATCATTAATGACGACGATAAATTATGATTGGAGGAAGATCATGTACCATACATAATCATACCAAGAGAAAAAGTACAAGCATTTGAAAGTTCATTGATTTTATTTGTCAATAAATATTTCAATCATAATTATCAAGACCTCAATGAGCACATATTTTGTATATCGGAAGCTTTAGGGATATTCAATCGTAATCTAACTAATATTTTTTTATCTGATCAGTAAATCACAGTAAAACTACAAATATTTATGATACAAATAAAAATTTTGCATTATCTTTGTATTGATTTTACAGTTGTCATTGATGTACGAAATGTCATTTTTTTTCTAGAAAGCTATTTTATTGAAGAAAAAAAAAAGTTTTTAATACAAATAATGAAATTCTATATATTCGCTGCATTGTTCATCAAACAATCATTTATAATAAAAAAGAACTCAAATCATACTGCAAGTGTCATAATTTACTAAAAGTGTATAAAGAATTCGAGTCGTGTTTTTATTCCATCTTGTCTCTAGATAAAAAAAAATCTAATAAATATTTACTCCAAAGAAATATGAAGATTAGAATTTATGTATTATTATAGTTTTGATATTTTATTTATTTTCATTTTGAACAATTGTCATTTGCCAAGTCGTACTGCATTTAACATATTGAAACAAGTTTATTTATAATTAGTGATTAAATCTTTGAAGAGAATACTAAAAAATCAGTGTTTCTTCTTTGATGGACTCTTTCTTTTATAGAAAACATTTTAATTTCGCTCTCCATATGTTTATTTACCAGAAAGTTGAAGTCATCTAACAGTATGCAAAGATCTATCTATTGTTTAGCGATATACTTTGACATAAATTCTTCTTAATCGTACGTTTTGCACCCATCGACCTAATCGACGTACGCGTGCATCACTGCGTGAGGATGAAGGCGCTATGATAAATGTGATTAAAATAAACTTATTTCTTTTTCTCTATCGTAAACAATAATGTATCATCTAAGGATATCTAATGACAAATTAAAACTTTTTAAATTCAAAATTCTCTTCGAAACATTCAAGTTAATGATAATGAATACATACAATAATTTTCTTTTTATTATAATTGTCTACACGGTAGACTAATAGAAATGTGAAAGTTATCAAAAATTTAATGATATAAAAAGTGGTGCTAAGACAATTCATCACATGACATTTTAATCTCTTGAATTGTTCTGAAAGAGTATTCAAAGTGAGTAGGTGAGTGTATGTAAGTGTATGGACGAGGGTGTCGGTGAGAGTACACAAAAGATCGTCACCCATACTCACATTCACATCTGCGACGAATCACCTGATCGCCATCAAAATTTTATAACATTGATCGATTTCGTATCGATCTGCTTAATTTTAAATAAATACAATCATAATACAGTATAACCTCTTTATCGTGGATAAAAAATGTCCACAATAAGTAGGTTAGGTTGTTTTAAAAGCAACGTTTTTTTTTACAAAAAAACATACGAGTTTTCTAGGTATCTGAAGAGAACTTAGTGAATAAAATAACTAGTTGCTGCTCATTGTTACTTTTCTGATCATGAATTTTTCTTCTTGAAAAATTAGAAGTTATTACAATATAATAAAATTTCTCTATTGTGGACGTCTTTGGGAGTTTCCGAAGGTATCCGCAATAGAACTATATGACATTGTCCTATATAGGGAGGTATATTTCCAGCAAAAACAAATGATAGCTGAGATTTTGAAAAATGTCCACTATACAGAGGTGTTCATTATAGAGGGTTTTACTATATCTCAATGAAATAACAGCAAATGAAAAGCAAAGTAACAAGATTAAGATAAGCATTGTGTTAAATTTAGACTTTCAACACTTGAAAGTTGCAAAGATATACAACATGTGATTCATGAATAAACAGTCAAAATATGGTACGATAAAAAAAAAGGAATAAAAGATATCATTGATATACTTCTCTTTGCTTTTCTTTTTTAAAAGACTAGAATTAATGAAACGAGAATTTTCATATTAAAAATTTTTCTCATACACATATAAAATTATGTGTGCAAGAAAGAAGAAAAACATTCAATATTTCTTTTTCTAAATATTGTTTTCGAACATAAATATTTTTTTCTTCAGCTTTATTCTCTTATTTTACAGCAATAGTCAAGAAGACTATCTTATCATTTATTTGTTTAGTGTTATTAATTCTTGGGTATCATAAGTACTTTTTTTTCTCTCTTTTTTTTTCATGTAAGCTCTTTAGCCTACAAAGAACAACAACAATAACAAAACAAAATAAAGTTTATAAACCATCTTTTTTTATCAATAAAATGTATGTCAAAGTTACAAAATAGTATTTGATTAATTTGAATCTTCTCATTCTATCTAGTATGTCACGACATAAAATGTCGTTTGAAGAAACCGTCGATCCTCCAAATACATTAGATCATGGAAAAACTACAGTTAATCAATATGCAACAAAAAAGACTTTAGCTATTAGTAATTTAGAAGTTGCATTACTTGTAACAAATGCTGTGCAATTAAAAACTCTACTTGGTAATAAAGCACATAAAGATACTCTTTGGTGGGTTGGATTAGGACTTGTTTGTGGATCATTATTGCTTCAAGTTATAAATGCTTGTATGTTGATTCTATTAGGTACAGATGATTTAGGAAAAGAACGGCGACAACATCGTTTAGTATCATTAAACAATTTTTCTCTTGTATTATCTGTTTTTATAAATGTAATTAATATTATTCTTAATGTTATTGTCGCTGTTGATCCACAAATTCTGACACAATCATCAAATAGCACGAAAAGTTTTTAATTGAAAAATAAAATTTTCATTTGAATTTCTTATGGAGTTTATTTGGCCGTATATGGGAAAAAAGAAATATCCTATCTAGAAATACTCTGTACAATAAAAGAAAAGAAAAAAATGGATAGGAGAAGCAAGAGTATTTAGTAGGTTCAATGAGCACTAGCACTGATTGTCTTTGCATCACCATTTTTTGCAGCATATTCAGCCATACGACGTTCCATTTCTGGTCGAAAATGTCGAATAAGACCCTACAAAATGAAATTTTAACATCAATTAAACAGATTTTTTTTCTTTATTTCGAAAGTTTACTTGAACAGGCCATGCAGCAGCATCGCCTAAAGCACAAATTGTGTGTCCTTCAATTTGTTTTGATAATTCCCAAATCATATCGATTTCAGCTGAACGAGCATTGCCAGTTACTGAGTAACAAAGAAAAAATAAATAAATAAACCAAACAAAAGGACGTCACCAAGTTTGGTGGCCTATCTTGGACTAGGATACAATATATGTAATTTTATAGAATAATTTATAGCGTATTGAATAGTAAATAGCAAGTCAAATTTTATGAAAATTTTTTATCTTCTAATGGCTCGTATATTAAATATAATTCTTGAAAAATATATATGATATTCATAGACATTGTCGTTCCTAATATGTTCTAAGATAAATTTAAGCAAGTTTTATTTTTAAGCTAAATTCGATAGAGTTAAGGTGATTTTCAATTTTCTATAATCAATAGTTTTCATCATGGCTTTCTTCACACATAAAAATGATCCGTTTTTTTAGGTCTACGTAATTTCTTAACTATTTGATATTCCAGTATGTTCAACTCTGTGCCACAAAGCAAGCAGGTACCAACGTGAAACATTCTGAAAAATTGTATCCGGTCGAGCTCTATATATTTCATAAGTTACATCTTTTTGACTAGCAGAGATTCAGTGTTAACTTGCAAGATTATCTCTTGGAATGGCATATTTCTCTATCTGATACTTATATTGACAATATTTTAACAAGACTCAACGATCTCATTAAAAATTGTTATGTACCAATACTGAACACAACATCTCTGATGAACTGATATAAATAGCTCATTTATAGCTGGAAACATTTTTTTGGCTTTCGGTTCTTCAGGAGGATAACAAGATATGGTTACAGAAAGGCGGTCTGATTATTTTCATTTCTTTTTCAAATTTTGATTTAGAGCATCCGTGTTTGATTTATATGTGAAAGTCTAGGAGAATCTGTAAATCTCTTATGTTCATTTCAAAAATAGATTTTTTCAAATCTCATACCCCCTCTAGGAAACTGAAGACTAAAACAACAGATTTTTCCGCTTATAAAAAAGTTATTTATATCAGTTCGTCAGCGATGCTGTGCTGATTATTTGTACATAGAAATTTTCAGCAGGATCGAAACATATAGTTTGATAGTATGTAACTTTTGAGAATGTTTCACATTGATACTCAATAGCTTTATGGCACAGAGTTGATCACACTGGAACATCATACAGTCAAGAAATAACTTAGACCTAAGAAAATCAAAGTTGCTCTACAAAACTACATGCATGGTATCCTAGTTCAAGATGAGTTACCGAAACCCACAGGGTTCTTTCTGATCTTACCAAATCGATTCATCATTTTAGCAAGCCAACCAGTTCCCTCACGGCATGGTGTACACTAAATAAATATAAAATAGTTTTTTCTTTCTTTTTAAAACATTATTCATTACTTGTCCACATGATTCATGTTGATAGAAATCCGAAAGCCGAGCAATAGCTTTAATAACATCTGTTGATTTATCCATAACAATAACAGCTGCTGTACCTAAACCTGATTGTACAGCAACAAGTGCATCAAAATCCATTAAAACATCATCGCATATTCTAAAATATTTCAATAATAATTTTATTCTTGATATTATTATCTATTACTTTTTTGGTAATAAAGGTACAGATGATCCACCAGGAATAATTGCTAATAAATTATCCCAACCACCTCGAACACCACCAGCATGTCTTTCAATAAGTTCTTTTAATGGTATTGACATTTCTTCTTCTACTGTTACTGGATTATTCACATGTCCACTTATACAAAATAACTAAATTAAAAAAAAGATTGAATAAATCATGTTGTTTTAATAAAAGAACAAACTTTAGTTCCACGGTTTCGTTCACGTCCAAATGAAGCAAACCAATCACCACCACGACGACATATTTCTGGTGCAACAGCAACTGTTTCAACATTTGTTACAGTTGTTGGACAACCAAATAAACCAATATCAGCTGGAAATGGTGGTTTCAAACGTGGTTTACCTTGTTTACCTTCTAATGATTCAATTAATGCCTGACAAAAAGAAAAATATTCATTTGGAATTATTTTTAACCAAACTAGTGATCAAACACTTACAGTTTCTTCACCACAAATATAAGCACCGGCACCACGATGAACAAATATATCAAAATCATAGCCAGTTCCACATGCATTTTTGCCAATAAGACCAGCTTTGTATGCCTAAAAATTGATTTTATTTATATATTCTAGTTAGACATTTAATTTAAAAAAAATACTTCATGAATAGCTGTTTGAACACTTGAACCTTCATTATAAAATTCTCCTCGAATATAAATATAAGCAGCACGTGCACCCATTGCATGACCAGCAATAAGACAACCTTCGATAAGCTTATGTGGATCATGGCGCATTATTTCTCGATCTTTACATGTTCCAGGTTCACCTAAAAAATTTTAAAAGAATTTATATATATAAAGGTCAAATCATTCATTAGATAAATCAAAACACGTGTATCTCGAGATGATGAACTTTCATAGATCTAATTTTCATGTGTTAAGTTACTCTAGACACCATGAAAAAAAATCAGATGTAGCTTGTGTCGTAGAGTCTATTCTGACGTTTTCGGATTTTTTTCTCATGTAGTTCGAGAGATATTCGCTTATTACTGTTTAATTAATCGTTAACTGAAAGAGCCAATATTTTTACATCTATCTATGCTAAAACACTTCATTCAGAAAAATAACCAGTGTAAAAGATGAAAGATGAGTATGTTTCATTTTGCCTGAAATAATCTGTATCTGTATTAATAAAAATCCATTATTTTACCTTCATCAGCATTGATGACTAAATATTTTGGTCGTCCATCGGGAGGTCTAATCATAAAACTCCATTTTAAACCAGACGGAAAACCAGCACCACCTCGACCACGTAATCCACTCTTTTTTATTTCATCAATAATCCAAGATGAACCTTTTAAAACAATTTCTTTCGTTTTATGCCAATCACCCTATTTAACATTTATATTTAAAGATAAATTTTTTTCAAAAAATGAAAACATACTCGAGCCATAGCTCCTTTTAAATGCCAGTCATGTCGACCATAGAGATTAGTAAAAATACGATCTTCATCTTTTAATGGACCAAATTTCGTCTAAAACAATATTAGGAGAAAATTAGTTATTTAAATTTTATTTATATTTTCAAGAGACTTTTTGGGGTGGAGCTGGAGGTGCTGGTGCTGGTGCTTGAGCTTTTGGTGGATTGGCTGCTGGAGGTGTCGATGTTGCTTGAGTAGCCAAATGTCGACTACTTAATTGAAGAACTATAATAAGAATAAAAATTAATTCATTTGTAAAACAAAAACAGCATTCAACTTACACGTGGCAAGTGGAAAACGCTTAGTGAGAGCCATTTGCCCACGTTTGAGAGATAAACAAATTTATTTCAATCTAAAATAGAGATCATTTTAAGAATATGTCTAAAGTTGTAAATAAAGCAAAAAGAATAAAAAGAGAAAATACGATAATATTGAATTCTTTGCAGAGATGTAAATCAGCACTGAAGACAGGAGAAAGAGAACGATGCATGAACATTTTTCAAAAAGACGGAAGACATGACACTCCCCATACGTCACATCCCTGATTCTTTGATAGAAATTAATTTAAAGTTTCTCTAAATTTAAACATTAGTTTTCTAAACTGTTTCTGAAAATTTTTTTTTAAATTAGAAGATTGTCGCAATGCTTGCAATAACTTAGAACGAAAAAACAAGGTGTTTAGAAATCCCACTATGAATTTACTTCCCATCCAAAACTATGGATGCAATGTTGACAGCGCTCACCGATGCACTGATCTAGACACGTACGTAAAAAATAACGGTGAGCAGAGCGAACACACAATAAAACTACGGATGATCCTAGATTGATGTCGACTTTTTTTATTTCGAAAGATCTATTTCAAGAAAATAGCTGAATTTTATAAAACATGACTAAATCGTGAGAAATAAATCCTTCGTAAGTCAGAAAATTGAACCCAAGAATTTTGACACGCCTTATATCGATTCAGACTACTTGATTTCGAAAATCTTTAGTCTATTTTTATTGAATTCAGCTATTTTATTGTAATGACCTTTCAGACCAGAAAAATCGAAACCAATTCAAGATCATCATAGTTTTATCATTCGTTCACCGTAAGTCTATACGTACATGTTCAGTTCAGTACAAAGTTGTACGTAAGACTGGTACCACACTATAAAAAAAATGGCGAAGAACAAAAAACTCTGACTATTCATTTATTACTATTAGATAAACCTTTTTTTCGCAAACCGTAGCAAAGATTGGTAATCCGCTACGAATTCGTATATCCTTGTACTGTTTTCCATGTTCATAAACTCTTTTTGGGTATATGAATACGGAGAACAGTACAAGGGTATGTAAGTTTCCAGTGGGTCATAAAGTCTTGCCGAAGTGTATGAAAAAAAAAAGATTTCTAATAGTAATAAATGGATAATGAGGGTTTATTGTTCTTCACTTTTTTTAACGATGCATCGGAGATACAGTGCACCGGTGCCACCAGTAGTACGATGTGCCGATGGACGGTGCACCTTCACTATTGCACCCATGTCAAAAGTCATAATTTCTTCAATCTAAAACGAGTAGGAAAAAATTTTTGTTAATAACAAAACTCTACACGAAAATCAATTTTCTTCTTGTTAGTAGAATATCAACAAAAACGAAATAAACAAAATGAAGTTTTCCTCTTTGTTCTTTTTTTTTACAAAAAAAACAAAAGTTAACAAAGGAACAATGAAGTAAACTAGCCTAGAATGAGAGATATAAAAGTTCTCTCACTCAACAACACACACACCACCAGCAGCTTCAATTTTAGCTTTCATTGTTTCAGCATCAGCTTTGCTTAAATTATCTCGAAGAACTTGAGGAATTGATTCAACTAGTTTTTTTGCCTAAAAATAAATTGAAAATTTTGTTTTTTTAGAAAACTCAACGTAAAAAGAAACTCATGGATATTTACTTGAACAAGATTAATATTCTCAACAACATCTTTTACTTGTTTGATAACCGGGACTTTCTTCGTTTCATCGAATTTAATCAAACGTACTTTAAATACCGATTGTGCTGTTGGTCGTGCACTTTCTTCTTCGTCTTCTTCTTTTTTCTAAAATATACACAGCAAAAAAAAAATCAATCAAACAATAGAATTTATTTTACGTACAGATGCAGTTGGGGCTGGTGCACTACTAACTCCTCCAGATGCCATGATTGGTACATCTTGAATCTTAAGTGTTTTCTAAACAAAAAGCAAGTCATAGGATTGAATTATCCATTTTTGAAAATAATTACTTTTAATAATTCATTCAAATCCATAACATCAACTAATGATAATTTACTTATTTCATCAACAAGTCGATGAATTTTTTCCGAATAAGTTTTATTGGGATCATTTGTACCTGATGTTGGCGGTGGAATTGGTTTTGTATCGTCTGATGATATATTAGTCGTTTTTGTTGGTGATGGAGTCGATGGTTTTTCCGTGTTAGCAGCAGGTTTTTCAGGTTTTGTTGCAGTTGATGTTTTTTCTTTTAATTTTGCTGCTGCTGATAATTGTACTTGAGTTAACGAAAGAAAACGATTGAAAATCAACGATGGTGTAGAACCTTGAATTGATCGAAATACGAAACGAGAATACATTTTCTCTTTTTCGGGATAATTAATTTATCTAATATTAGAAAACAGACAGTTTTTAGTTTAGAAAAACAAACTTAAAATTGATCTTCCAAAACTCAGTTGTTATGTTATATAAACTATTTTGAAAATATATAACTGGTTTATAGAATAAGCAATGATAGAATCAAGTTGAAGAATTGAGAGGATTGGATACTGTTCTAATGGCTGTACGATAAATGTTATTGATCAAATATTGTCCAGTAAAAAGAAAGCGATGTTGATGGATGCATAGACGGAATAGATCAACAAAATGAAAGTTTAAATTGTCATTCATTAAAATCTTTTAATTTAGTTATATGATGTCAACATGATATATCAACAAGCAATGACTATTAAATCATTATTGATACTAGACTATGATCCATTTGAAAATTTGATTTGTGTTTTTTATTATAATGTTCATGGGTCAGCTTCCTGAGAAATTGCTTATAGAAAAAAAGATTCATGTCACATAATCAAAATAATCATTCATCAGTTTTAATAAAGCATGTAAAAAAGAAAGTTAAACAAGATGGTGAACAACATCAAATTCTTAATTCTCGTCATTCATATCGACAAATAAGTCCAACAACATTAGAACCTCGTCGTGATTTACCATTACATAAAATTCCTGAACTTCTTGCTAAAATAACTGGAACATTATCATCTACACTTTCATCATCCGATACAAAACAATCATCTTCATCAATTGATCGTCGTGAACAATTATTTAAACATTATTCAGATAATAATCAATTAATGTCTATTGATGGTATTCTTCGTTTTTGTAATGATCTTTCTATCGAGCCGGATTCATATGAACTTCTTCTATTCTGTTTTCTCTGTCAAGCAAAACAAATGTATTCATTAATAAAAAATGAATTTCTTCTTGGTTTAAAAACTCTTGGAAATCATATTGATAATTTACTTGATCTTCGAACATCATTATTGAATTATAATATTTTACCTTATGAAAAAGAATTTTATATATGGACATATCATTATGGTTTAGTTGATGGACAACATCGTTTAACAAAACAAAATGCTATAAGTTTATGGCGTTTATTTTATTCAAAAAATATTGAAAAACCTAAAATACTTGATCCATGGTTAAATTATTTAGAAGATGATATAAATAATGAAATTCCTAAAATAATTACATATGATACATGGAGAATATTTCCTCAATTTGCAGAATTCATTCAATTAAATGGTTATCAATCATATGATGATAATGAAGCTTGGCCTTGTTTATTCGATGGTTTTGTTGAATATTATCAAAAGACAATATCATTATCTATATAATGATCATTTTTTTAAATAAAAATAAACAACATTTTTTTTTTCTTTCATGTCTTTTTTTCTCTTTAATAATGTATTGTTATTTTCCAACGAATTTGATGGTTAAAATTTAAATAAAAAAAAACATTTATATGTCTGTCATAGAAACAAAATTTATTAAAAAATCATCGATGACGAATCATAAAGAGAAAAAAAACTTATCCTATTTTAAAAGACCAATCAATTGTTCTCTTACATTTATTTACTTCTTTCTGACACATCAGCATATGGAATTAAACCCTCGATCATGAGTCATTTTTTTTTTCTTTTTCTAGATATAGATTTATTTGCACTTTTTGGAATTTAATCATTGAAATATTAAGAGAAAAGTAACTTTTTCTGACGCAAAAAAGAAAAATTTTAACTATTCATTTTGTTTTAGTGAGCAAGCCATTACTTAAACCGTTGAATTTTGAAAAAAACTCAATAACTAGTAATAAAAAACCAAATTCCAATAATGACGATATTAATCCTGTTATGTAAGATCTTTTGCTTTTTGAAAAAATTTTTCAAAATATATGAAAAAGTGTTTTCAACAAGAGACAAAATTTGATAAATAAAACTGAGCTGGTAGACATGATTACTTATACATAATTAATTCATTTTATAATTTTTGTTTCTGAATCATCATCTTGATGACACTATTCAATAGAGAGATTAACTTTATAAATAAGATAAAGTACTACCTAGAAAACGTAGAATAAATCTTTCATTTCTCATTTTAATAATTAGCTGTAGGAAAAAAGATATAAAACAAAATTTCCAGTATAGTTCACAAAGATTCTCATTACTCTGCGAATTAAAATAAAATTGAGATTTATTTTTTGTATAATTTGGAAGCGTCTATGAGATTTGTTTTTCGATAGTATCACGCTAAACACTGATGAAACTAGCGAGAAAATCTTCCCGAGTTATCAATCGCTTTGGAGATAAGTCTTATTGCATTAGGTAGATCTTATTAAAGTATTAGAAAGTCTAAAAGGATTCATAATTACAGGTGTTTCTTCTTGAATTATAGCCATTTTAGTGAAGTTTTCAACAAATTGTCAATCCTTCTTCCAGATCGCCTTCAAATTCGACCTTTCAGTTCATTGTGAGAATGTTAGATTATCTAGTGACAACAAAGTTTGCTTTTTTTGCATAATATAATTTTAAATATTAGTATCTGACGATAGGAGATACTAGAGAAATCAGATACTTTCACAATGAATTAGTTCCATTAAAAATTTTATGGCATAAAGTTTCAAATCGACAGTCGAAACCAGTTAACAAAAATTCGTTTGAGCCTTTTCTAATCTCAATAGGATCTACTAAATCAGATAGGACTCATCTAAAAACCTATTAATCTTTATTGAGAGAGTTTTCGTAAAACTAAATTCTTCTTTGTGTGATTAGTGGTAAAAGTTTAGTTCTGCTCATGTCTGAACCTAATGCATTCCAACAGAATTTAAACAATTCCTTGTTTGAATCCTTCTATAGTGGATAAGGATATACGAGCTACAATCTCTTATTTATCCGTTTGTAGCCGTCCCGGTTCATCATCCAATCATCGTGATCTCAGCACTGGTGAACTTCGTTTATCAGATACAAAAGTTGGTCTTGGATTTTCTTTTTATTTTATTGAATTATTGTAAAATTGTTCTTAATTAGTCATATAAATTTACGTCGAATGATTTGACTGATTGTGGAGTAATTGGAGAAGGAAATTTTGGTATTGTGTCTACAATGATGCATGAAAAAAGTGGAACGACAATGGCTGTTAAAGTAGCTAGTTAATGTTCATCTTAATATTTTTTTTTCAATTTTATTCAGCGTATTCGTTCGACTGTTGATGAACGGTGTCAAAAACAAATAATTAAGGAATTGGATTTTGTTATGCGTGACAATACCTGTCCACATATTGTACAATTTTATGGTGCTCTTTTTAAAGAAGTTATTATTTTAAATAGATTTTTTTTCTGGTATACATATACATATATATATTCACTCATTTAGGGAGACTGTTGGATATGTATGGAACTAATGAATACATCACTGGATTATTTTTATAAATTTGTTTATCATAAACTTGATCAATTTATACCAGAAAGTATTCTTGCTTATATAACATTTGCGGTAAGGTTATATATATATATATATATTGCTTTTATGATATTTTGTGAAACACAGTCTGAAAGGAGTGCTAAATTATAAGGTCACAAATTTGAACATCATCCTCCACTAGAGTACGTCGAGTTCCGAGCCTGAAAATTTTGAATTCAAAGAACTCTAGTCACATGAGAAATATGTAGGGTTCACTTGTCACTGAATACAAAAAACTAGAACAAATTATCTCAAATCCTCTGGACAACTATTCAATTCTGATTATAAAACTTCATTGAGAGTATCAAAGTACAGTTTGACCAGATCCAGAGAAGTTTTATCAACAAGTTCTAGGTCCAAAAATGTTGTACCCGACGAGTTCTACCCTCCAAAGACCTTGATAAACATCAATTAGAGGCTAACATAATTTGTGATAGACGTTGTTCGTATTGAATCGCAGACCGTATATCAAGAACATTTCATTCACATATATGACCTACTTTCTTATTGCATTTCTGAAAGATTAGATAAAACGATGATGAAGAAATATATCTCATAATAGATAGAATAAAATAATCTTTGTATGATTTTCAAAAGCAACTAAATCATGCGTTACATTTTAATCCTGCAGAGATTGTGTTAATAGCTTTTATTTTAATTTGATAGACACTGCAAGCACTTGATTACATAAAATCTCGTTGGGAAATTATACATCGAGATGTCAAACCATCGAATATTTTAGTTTCAAGAACAACACTGAAACTTTGTGATTTTGGTATAAGTGGTCAGTTAATTGATTCTATTGCTAAAACACGTGATGCTGGTTGCCGTCCATATTTACCAGTAACAAAAGAGCGAATAGTAAATATTTTCTGATAATTTTCTATTTTTAAGCCTGAACGTATTGATCCAACACGAGCAACACGTGATGGTTATGATGTTCGATCTGACGTTTGGTCACTTGGAATAACACTTGTAAATAATTTAATTGCACGAAAAGACGTTATGTCAATCTATATGTTTATATTGCAGTATGAAATATCTACTGGATATTTTCCATTTCGAGAATGGACATCAGTATATGATCAATTAGAACAAGTTGTTGAAGGACCTTCATTAGAACTTAAAATTGATCGTCTTTCTGATAATTGTAAAAATTTTGTAAATACATGGTAAAAATAATCTTTAATTATTTGATTTTATTTAATTTTAAAATTTTTTCTAGTTTAAATAAAGATGAAAATCAACGACCAAAATATAAACAATTATTAAAACATGAATTTTTACGAAAAGCAAAAGAAATACAAACAACTGAAAATGTTTCTGGCTACTTATCTCATATAATTGATGGCCTTGAAAAGAATACAGATACGTTTAAATTATATTATTATTTACCTGGTAATTCTTAATGAATAGATTTTTTTTTTTTTAATTTTTATCAGTATTTAAAATAGTCTTTAAGACATTTTTCCTTCGCCATTTTTCCTTTTGATGCTATTTTTGTTTCATTGTCTGTTTTTTTTGATTTGACGAATTTTATTTTGTTTAAAAAAAAAGAACTTATACAATAAATTTTTGTTGTATTAAATTGTTAAGTAGTAGAGCTTGGATAATATTGGATTGATGACCGTTAAGCATTAAAATTTCGACGCAAGAAATGTGAAGCGCCAGAACTAATCAAAACTAATAATATTAAAGAACACACTTTCTTATGCTTCTAAAAGTGCTCTATCATGTTGTTATGTTTTACAACGTTTGAAAGAAACGCTGAGTTTTTCTGAAAAAAAAAAACACTTTTGGAAAAGCACATGTTCGAGTCTCACAATATTATTTATTTAATATTTCTGCTTAACATTTGTGTAACAAAACTTGTGATAGCTTCTTATAGAAAATTAAATTGTGAATCTTTTTAATAAAAACATTAAGGCATGGCAAGGAACCTTGATGGCGATATATAGAAAATACTTTGAGAAACATTTATTCTGCGTACTCGTTAATTCATTGTTACTTTTGCTATTAATTACAAGGATTTGTTCATAATTGCATACATAAATATTATTCATCCATGTGACGCATTAATGATACTAGTTGTTTCTGGTACTCAAGTTTCCTTGATTAATATACCGGTCTTCAATAACATTAGTTAGGAAAACATTTGAAAAAAATTCTTTTATTGATAAAAAGATACTTTTGACATTCATTACTTAAAATGAATAATGGAAAAACATAGACCACTGAACACTTTTGTTTTCATAACATACGAATCTATAATCTGTTTGATGTGCTGAATCAGAAAAGAACACTATCACATATTTGAAAGAACGAAAAAAAACATAAAAATGCCTATTGATTCCTTAAAAACAGTAAAAATAGCCGTTTTTTTTAATTTTCATTGTTGGAAAAATTTTCTTTAAGAGAAATCATTGTCAAAGGAAAAAAACTACTTTATTCCAGATAACTTGATGTGCTCTATTCAACCATGCATAGACATCATGAAAAAAACGTTTTGTGGAAATTTTGCATTTGCAAGACCGACAAAAAAGTACATTTTTGTTGGATTTTACCTTTCGCTTTATCATCATGTTGCTCGTCTTTTTTTGGAGCGATTAAATACGTGTGATAATGTCCTTTTGTTTTGTATTTTATCATTAAAACTCACCAAAGCATCTATTTGCATTATGTTATTTACAAAGGAAAGAACGGCATAATTTATTGACGTCATCAAACTTGTTTCATCCAAAAACAACGATATATCTATAAGTGCAGTATTTCTTATGTTGACTTGAATAATTGTAGACTGCTTTTTCAAATATATTACTAAATAACAAGTCGATTAAGTAATGGAGCATTAGAACAGCTCAAGTATAAACTTCTTTTGAGAAACTGATATGATATAAAAATTTTGAATTTTTTTTCCGTTCAGCAGTACCACATATTCAGGAAATCGGGATACTGGAGAAGTGCAGGAAGATGTGCTTGAAAATACGGCGTCTCTTCAGAGTATACGCAAATGTTATCCCTATACCTGCTGTAATGAATTGTCTGTTAATAGTTAGTTTGGCATTTTCAGCATTGTCCTGCACTTCTCCAGCATCCCCAATTTCCTGGATATATGAGACTTCTCGTTTTGAAGCTGATGATTACTGTATTAACAATAAAAGATCAAAAATTTCTACTTCGTAAAATTATACCATACCATTAATTGTTTATTGCTATTATTATACAAGTTTTATTTTACAATCTAACTTTTTATTATGGAGAATAAGACATGTATTTTAATATGACGAAATTAACAAGAAATATTATCATAAAAATTCGATGATTAAATACAATCCAACTACGAACAGAACATTTTGTTTTAGATTTGAGATCAATTACAGGAACACGATAAATATCAACATATGTTCACATGTCTAAATTAAATGAAAGTTTTTATAGAAAGTTTCAAGTGAAAGTTTTCTGCATTCTCAAGGTCATCTTTCCTTGGTTGCATGGTCCAGACTCCCACATGTAGCCCTACTTTACTAAAAAGATATAGGAGGGTTAAGGTAAGAAATAACGAACGCCACAGGATGCACATCTCGCAGGGCCTGCAAAATTCTGCAGTGCAGGACGTAGTGGCTCTTCTGCAGATAAACTAAGGCCATCGACACATTAAAAGATACGGAGTCTTCTATTTTGTCTCATTGCTCATAAGTTACAAGGGGCTCTTCTATTTTATCCTTCAAAAATGTCATATTTTTTGGCAGTCTCGCCAACAAACCTTACTTTCAGTTCGTTTCTGCCCAATACATCAGTAGTAAACTAGTTTATTTCACTTATCCCACACGCGTAGAATGAGAAAGAAACAGATAATGTGCTTTGAAAAAATAGCATTCTTTTTTTCTAAATAATAAGACCTGTCACTGGCAACATTTTATATTATGAATAACTAAGTAACCGAAAAAACAATTGATATTTTTTTGTCAAACTTATTTAGATTAATTGATTATGTTGAGGTTTGAATAGTATAGATGGAACTTGATCACAATGAAGTCTACTACTAGCATAATTATTAGTCTCAAGTTAACTTCAGTGACTATCATTATCTTGGGAAGAAACAGTTTATAGACAAGCAGCAGTTGAATACATATTTTGTTTTTTTTCTATTTTGAGAGATGCCTTTAGATCTTGTTGAGAAAATAAATGCGTTCTCAAATTCATAAGAAGTACTCATAGAACAAACCTCGACGTATATACATGAAGTTATGTTGTCTTCAATGATGAAAGATAGTTTTATGATAAAAATATTTCTGAATTTCTAGAAGAAAGTCGAAGGCGAAGAGACCTCTTAATAAATACATAATGGGATTTTACCGAATATTTGCCTATTTTAGAAAGATCTCTCTATGTGTTACACGCGTGAACGTGCACTGCATTCATTAGATTCTATGAACATGGAAACTTTTTTTTTCGCATAGAGAACATTAAGAATTTTTCAGAGTAGGCTGCAAATGAGCACTAAAATGACTCTGCAGTAGGTTTTCAATAAAGAAGTGCATTTTTAGTAGACAGTTGTTACCTATTAGCTGTTTCTCAAGATTTTTTTAATTCGGAACTGACACGTCACCATGACGACGGAAGCAAAATATTGTCCATTTTGAACTTCAATATCATTATGAACTTACATACTAAAAACGTCAATCAGCTCGAGAAATTATTTTAAAAAAATCTGTTTTCTAAGGGGATCCTCTAAAATGTCTTTGGTTTCATTTACCAAAGGGGGATCTTCTAATGTGTCGAAGGCTTTATTTCGTTTTGCATTGGTCCTGTACATGCAGGAACAGGAAAAGCTTTTCTGAGAACGCAGAACCTGCAGGATAATATTTGAGTCCTGCAGGACACAATCCGAAAAAACTCTGCGAAAAATTAATGAGCTATACAAATGACTTGAGATCAACAGAGAGCTCGATACAACATTTATTGGTCAACAACTTCTGAGATTTATTTTTTTTGCGATTTTTCTATAAGATTTCGCTTTATATTTTATCATCAGAACGAAGGCATTAGGCTAACGACAAGTACCTATTATCCATTTCAAATTAAAAGAAGGGTGAGTATTTTTGGAATAATTTTCGATAGGAACTAGATATAGATAAAAAAGTCCTGTGACGTTTTCTGGTAAGAAATGTTAGAATAAGCGAAGCTCAGAATAGAGTAAGGTAAGTGTGGTACAAAAAATGTTTTGGGTTAGAATTAGGGTGCTGTTCACATTAGTAAAAGCTTTTTGGTCAACAACTTAGAAGACTCTTCTGGCATCTTTCTAGTTTAAAACAAGTCGGTCTTTATGTTAAAACGAAATTAAGTTTTGCTAAAGAAGAATCCGTGCTGACCTAGTGGAAAAAATAGTCATTGAACAATTTGCAGCTTTGTGTACTGGCAATATGGCTCTTCGAAGTTTCGGCAAGTTCAACTATAATTGAAAGTATTTTCAGCGCAGGTCGGCAAGTTTTGGAAGAGAAAATATAGAATTTGAGCGGCGACATTATTAAGAGCATTTTAGTCTTACGAAACTTTCGAAGTATATGATCATTTTGTACTTCATTATATTTGGGAGTCAATAAAATGTTCTGAAACATAATGAGGAAAACTTTATGTTGACGTCTGCCAAAATTTGGAAATCTTAGGATAGGGTAGAAAGTTCATAGAGTACTGTAGGGTAAGGGTGCGAAGCTTGTAGAATAAGGTAGGACAAGGGTACGAACATCGCTGTAGGGTATGGCATAGGGTACAAGAAGATTTTACCTTGTAGAACTCTGGCATGATCAAATGACAGAAGAAAGAAACATTGATGATGTCCAATGTAGTGATCGATATGCATCAGGTATTTCATCATCTTCGAATTTCTTATCTTGTGAAGTTAATTCATTTCATTATTATCTTTGAATTCAGCTAAAAAAAGAATATTTTTAATATATAAGATAACGATCAAGAATAATTTACAAATCGATCATTCGTCCAATACTATTCCACCATCAAATCCATTATCTTCACGTTTACTCGAAAAATTGAAAAAAAAAGAAATTAATCTTTTAAGATTAACTTTTTAATTCTTGTTCTCAAATGATTTCTCCGAATTAATTTTATCATTATTAATTTTATTATCTGCTTTTTCAATGGCTGTTTACATACAGCCTAGTCATTATTATCATTTGTGTTACTTGATAGTACAGGGTTGGAAATAATATTATTCCAGGGGGGTAACGCTACAATTCTGAATACCAACCCTAATGAATTTTATACCAAATGAAAGCCCGTAAAAAATNTCATCAATCCTATGTCAATTTTGACGATTAATCGCAACTAGAGACGGTATTTCCAAAAAGACGTCAAAATCATTTACATATAAATTATCCGTATATTTTTTATTTTTGAAAGCAAGACAAACTAAATTTTTATGATTTTGTCTTTTAAAAAATATTTTCAGTATTTCCATGACATTATATCTGATAGCCACTTCAGACTGATTCAGCCATGAACATTATAATTTTTCAGCTATTGTATAATCCATCTTAGAATTTTAGAAAAATTATTTTAATCAGTTGTAATTTCGACGATAGTTATTATTTTACACAATAAACTATATACTTTTTTTTATTTAGAGTAATATCAACTTTAATATCATCGGTAAATATAATTTATAAAAAAATTATATTTTTATATTTTTACAAGGAGAAAGAAAAAAAATTTATCCTTATCACTCAGAAGAAGCTCATGAGAATATAACGATAAACGATGTCATACACGAAAGTTTACAATACTTATAATTCTCGTGCTAGATTCCTAATAAGATTCCCAGGCGGTTCCTGTCGTGACTCCTTGAAGATTCTCTTATGAACCACTGACTAGAATTATTCATTCAATAGTGACATGAGAAGGTATGTTACTGAATATTTTTTTTTATCACGAGTATCACTTCGATATGTAATATTATTAAAAAATGAAGTTGATGCATGCGAATATATATACAAGCAACTTTTCCGTATATTTGATTTGTATCGATGATATCATAAATCTTTGTGCACTACTTGGCAAAAATTAAAAATTAAGTTCTCACAAAAACTTTTTCTTATTAGTTTTTATCTTAATTGTTTACTATTCAGAACAATAAAAATAAAGTAATACCCAGAATTCAGAAGTTTTGTCTGATTTGCAATTGGTTAATTATGCGCCAACTTTTTACCAGAGCAAAAAATGATATACGAAGAATCAGTAATTTTTGGATAGTTTTAACTCACTCGAAACCATTATAAACCAACGTCCATGTTAATCAGTGGGATTCCACAATCACTTTATCTATCTTAACATATGTCTAAGATATAATATAAGAGAAAACATGTTTATTGAAAAAAGTCAATTCGTTCTTTGGATAGAGAACATTTAAAAAAGTAAAATTAGAGTACTCATTCGCAAAATTAGCAATACCATGGTTTTTGACTAAAAAATGACAACCCAACAAAAGTCATTAGTCATTGCTAAAGACTAGTTTTGAACAATATAATTAGCTTAGATAATAATCATGTTTTTCATGACGAATAATGATTTTCATAAATTATGAATCTTTCCGTATCGTACAGCATCTTTTCTCTCATGAGGAAAGGTTTCCAAGTGCGACTTGCTATTCGAACTGATATTTTGTCCATAAATAGGTCCCAGTGGAAATAATAGAAATGTATAAGGGTTCATCTCATGCGCTGTCCTTTTCAAATTATTACAATTTTGCTCAATTTTTTATTCTTGCTGAAATATTTGTGAAACAAAAATCAAATTAAAAAATTTCAGCTTCTAATCTCGTCGGCATTAGAATGCTCTGAAAATTTGAGCCGAAAGAGATGTGTTGTTTTTGATAAAACAACTATTGAAAATACTGAGCTTTCTTACCTTTCCTTACGACACATGATTATTTTTCGATATTCAATATCTTAAGAAGAACATATCATTTTAGACTCAAATCTTCAGGACATTCTAAGATCCACGATATTTGAGGTTGAAATTATAATAATTCGATATTGTTACAAATATCTCACCAGTGATAAAAAAATTCAGTAAAGTTGTAATAATTTGTAATGGACCATGAATGAAGAGAAATCCTTATGGGCTTCTTCTAGTCTTGTCAGGACCTACGTATGAGCAAAATATCAGTTCGACTAACGAATTACACTTGTGTACCTTCTCTCGTAAGACTTAGGACATTACGTAGATAATAAGTACAGTTCCAAGACGATTACATTCGTTTTTCTTAACTTTCAAACTTGATTTCATTCAAAAAGATAGATATTCACGTGAACAAGTTGTTACCATTTTATCAATATACTAATACAAGATAAATTTTATGCAATATTTTCATTCAATTATCAGAATATTTAATATAACTAAAGTTAAAAAGATGAAAATAAATCTTTTCTGTATGAATTATTCTTATGAAATTAGTTGTAAATTAAGTTATGAATATTATATTTGGTTAGTCTAACGTGAATAAAAGCAAAACAAACATGTATATAGAACTAAATCTTAGTAAATCGTTCTCCGCTATTGCTTCGTTCAATCTCCGCAGAAGGATTAATTGTTTGATATTCATTAATATTTGAACTTAACTTTTGTTGCATATCAAATATTTGTTGTTTCATATCACGAATCTAATTTAAGAAAAAATAAAAACAATTATAATAAATATTTAATTGAAATATCTTTTACTTGTTCATCTTTTTGTTGAAGTATTTTATATTTAACTTCAATATTTTCATATGGATCATCTCTATTAAATCAAAATCATTCATTTGAAAAAATCGAGATTAAATTAATTTACTCATAAATATCATTTAAATTTCTTTTTCCAAGTAATTGTTGAGCTCGAAAACTTTCATAATGAAGATCACTTGTAACATCTTTTAAATCTTGAAGATGTGTTCTAGAAATTATTTCTTAAAAAATATTTTTTATTTTATTAATCAATCTTACTTGCATAGCATTTCACGTAAATGAGGTAAATCACTGTATTTTGAATCTTCAACATCAACTACACCCCACGGATAAGTTCTAGCACGAATTTTACGTCCATTTGATTCAAGTGTTGTATTACTACCCATTATAGCAAATGGAATTGATTCCTTTTTTTCAACGAAGAAAAAACATGCTCAATGAAAAATCAATGAAAAAAAAATTTTTTACTCGTAAAACTTTATCAAGTGTATGACTATCTTCATCTTGTTCGGGATCTCCTTCAGGAAAATCATATAATTGTACTCCATATTTATCAATATCACTTAATAATTGTTTTTTTAATGCTGTTAATTCACTTTTAAGTAAAGTATCTGCTTTAGCAATAACAGGTATTATATTAACTTTATGTTGAAGATGATGAAGAAAATCTCGATCAATTGGTCGAAGACTTTTATTTGAATAAGAAAAATAATCATAGAAGAAATTATTGAAGATATATGAAATTAATTTACCCTCGAATACTTGGTGGTAAAAAATATAAACAGCAATGAACACGTTGATCTTGAACATATTTACGTTCGATACCAAAACTTGTTTCAGCTTGAAAATATTTAAGAAATTGTTGATCAATAAAATCAAGTATTGGTTTCCAACTAAAAACTTAAAATAAAATCAAAATATAAAAAGAAAAATTAACTAAACCTTTCAGCGGAATTCATTCCATCACCAAAACCTGGTGTATCAACAACAGTTAAACGTAATTTAACACCTTTTTCTTCTAATTCAACGGTACGAGTTTCGATTTCAACTGTCTTTGGTGGATGAACTAAAAATAAAAAATTATGTTTTTTTTCTATTTTATCTTTCATATTCTAGTTTATTTTACGTCGAGCAGATGGTGGTCGATCAGCATAAAGTTCTGTCATGAATAAAGTATTAATAAATGTTGATTTACCTAGACCATGTTCGCCTATCGAAAAAGTATGATTTTTATTAAAAAATACACAAATCAAAGTCAAGTACAAACCAACAACCATAAGTGTAAATTCAAATCCTCGTTTAAGTGTTTTTCGATGTATCTGATCAGGTAATGTTGAAAAGCCGATTGTTTCCTGGAATGTTAATGGTTTTGAAGATGTAGAATCAATAGAAGTTCTACTTTGATGTACAGATGGTACATCACGTGTAAGGGTATTAGAAGAACTATTTTGTTTTTTTAATAAACTCAAAAACGGATTTGAATTTATGTTCGGAGGTGTTGATGTGGAAGAAAAACTCATTTTTTAATGTGTATGTGTGCAAAGATTTATCTCTTTCGAATGTTGATTTGTGAAAAATGTCGAGGCCTCAATAACCTTCATAAACTTTAGTGATAAGACAAATAAAAAAAAAAAAAGAAAATGCGAAAAAAAAATAAAAAGACGCACATTGCATGCTGATTGGAGATCGATACACTTTCGTCGACGTCCACTACCACGATTTGTTGTTTGACGTTCAAAGGAATCCGTGGTCATCGTTTGTGTTTTTTCTTTTTTTATTGAAAATCAAATGATCAACAGATTTGATTTAATGAACAACATCTACAAACGAAAATGAAAAGGAAGAGAAAAAGAAAAAGAAAGAATTTATGTTAGAATGATTGTATCATCGTTAAGAGAACAATTGTATGTAGTAATACAAGCTAAAAGAGAGAGAAAAAAGAAAGGTGTTAGGTAGTAAGAACATGCATGTGTAGTAAGGATTTTATTACCACATCACTTCCAAAAGGTTGGTGTCTATAATGCTGAATGAAGTGCATTGAATATAAGCGAGGAAATAAAAAAAAATCAAACACATCAATCAATATACTAAGAAAAGGAATTTGAGAAGATATATGAACAACAGCAATAACAGTATATAATATATGAAAACACATCAATCTTTTTTGTTTTATATAAATGCTATTTAATTGTTTCAAAGATTTAATCCATTGATCTTCGGTTAGATAAGAATAAATGTTCTTAATCTTGCTTATTATGTATTGTTGATGTCAATTGAAAGAGATTTTTTGTGCAAATGATTTATGTGTTTTATTGTTATACCTGTTTGATAGAATAGCTCGTGATTGGTGTTATCTTTTCACGTGTAAGTTTTTTAATCTGTTTTGACCTTTTATTGTATACATAATTCTCTAGATTATGTGTCTATTTTTAAACAACTTTTGTTTTCATTTTTTTTTAATGACTTATGATATATGATCCTTAAAAGGTAAATGATTTGTTAAAAATGTGAGAAAAATAAATCTCGTAACCTTGAGTTGTTGTGAAAGAAAAACTTTGTTATTTTTCAATCATAATTAGCATTTATCAAACAAAATATGATTATTTTCAATGTATATCGATCTAGACTGTAGATACAATAAAAATTACGCATCCATCGAGGACGACCGAAGCTAATCGACATTCGGCAGATACTTTCATAATCACAGTACGGTTTTCAAATTTTTATTATATATGAAAAAGTATTCTATTTAGTTTCTTCTAGAAAGAGAGACAACAAAATGATTATAGTCAAATTCCATAAAAAAAAGCAAGTGATTTAGAACTTACATGGTGTCTTTCTGCTTCTAAAACTCGATCAATTTCGTCAAGTATACGTTTGCTTGTTGCTGATAAAGCAGGAATGGAACGTAGCGTTGGTATCAAACGTCGTAATGATGGATGCATACATGAATACTTTTTTTATTTCGATAGTACATGTTCATCTTTTTCATACTTTATTTTTCTCTTCATGTATTCACTGAATGCGTCATATGGTTCATCGTCATCTGTAGCTGAATTTTCATTAAAAACAACTTCGTTTAGTAAAACAATATCGTTTTCCATTGCTCTAACATCTTCTCAAATATGATGAATTTCTCCATCATGATCGCACTGGTTTTCATGTTTATGCTTTTATATAACTTAGCAATTTGAAAAAGTAAAAATATTTTGAAACATCAAGATCTCATTAACTACGGGGTCAGATTTGGGCATGACATCGTACTCTGCACCCGAACTGAGTAAATGAGTTTGTACCTCGGCCCATGTTCCGGGCCGGGTATCCGATCCGGTTGTAGGACACTACTTTCCAGCATGAGTACTCAAGTAACTTACACAAGTGCTCACGAACATTGTTATGCGTATATCTGTTACAGATGATTTCAAAGAAATATCATAAAACAAGTTGATTTTTCGTTATTATACACAGCTACTGTGCCAAATCCTTCCTGATGTTAAGACTGAAATAGTTTGTTCTATGAAATTTTAACTAATAAATCCTTTTACATTTGATACAATGTAAGCACAAAATAACTTGTGAACAACACTGATTATATATACTAGCTCAGGTGACAAATCTAAATTAACAATAATCAGCAAATCACAAAAAAATCAACGTCAATATCTTAGCAAACACTACAAACAATGTATCCAAAACTGTTCCGACGAAAAAACGTTCTGACTTAGGACAACTTTAAGTAGCAAATATTTCATGATGGCCAATGATATAAATCATAGAAATAAAAAGGTATCTGATTTAATACCATTTTAAGTTTTCAAATGGTGAAATAGGCAGATCAAGTAATGAAAACTGAGTCTATTTCTGTTGAAAAAAATGTTTTTTGTTTGTTAGACCAATAATGCTAAAAACTATAGAGACCAATACTATCGAAAAGTAACTTACGTCAAACAGATCTCTAAAAAATTCCTATTGCCTGAAATTTTAATCGAATTTGCATCACTCACTTTCAAATCTGCTACAGAAAGCATGAGTCATCGATGATAAACATCTTACCAGAAAGAATAATCCTAAAATAAATGATGTTGTTTGATTTTTCTCTTTCATTTGTTGTTGGCAACCATATTTTCAATGGTAACTATGTGGAGTTTGTTCTTGAGTGTCAACAAAGAAAAAAAAACACCCACATTTGACGTTGTAGAGAAATGCAGAAAAAAAAACGCTGACATCGAATATACAAAATAGAAAAAGTGAACTTTGCCCAAACAACAATCTATTATTCACAATGCTCGAGTACCGATCCAACAGCAAAGTTACATAAAAAATGAGTCGACAATAAAAACAACGCATGAATGAAAAAATTGCGCGCTATCGTTAATGAAGTCTACCCATGCACAACGGCCGAACAATGCATTGAAAAGTTCCAGAAAAATAATGAAGAGACATCATTTGTTATCTCCTCTGGTGCACTTGGGCAATACCTCGTACCAGACATTCATGCGATGCCGAAACTGTATGCCATATACATCTTTTGTGGCGACAAACAACGTCATGCAGCATGGGCAAAAAACTAGGTCCAAATCAAGGGTATCCGTACGTCAGTCAAGCCCATATATAAAGCACTGAAAGTGGCTGTCAAGCAATGCAATCAAGACCATATAATTGTCAGTATTATTGGTGTCAATGAAGGAGATTCTAGCGAAAATCCCAATCAGTTAGAATCATCCTTCATGTATACCCAAATATTCAAGGAAATACTCCTTAATATAGAACTTAACCAAGAGACTGTCCAAGATTTCGTCACTTTTTGCCAACAAAAATACCAGGGCAATCCGAAAGAATTCAAACTTATTGAAGAATTTGAATGCACTTATGGTCCATCAAAGGCCATTTGGTGGTATACACACCAATGTTTCACGTTCAAATGCTCAATCGAGCATTCCGAATACTTGATGGTGACATCATTATAAAAATGGGATTTTATCTTTGTGATTTATACCGACATACCAAGGAGTTACACAATAAACAGGTCGGTGAATATCATAGAAAGGCCTTTCTAGCCTTTCTAGTTTATCGAGGACAACGATTACTGAAATCAGATTTCGAAAAACTCACAAAAAGCAAAGGTGGACTTATATCTTTCAATAATTTCTTATCCACCAGTAAAATTCGAGATGTGTTGCTCGGTTTCGCCAACAATGTTTTAGGAACAGCCGGTACAGTGAGTATCCTTTTTCAAATGGCTGTAGATCCCACGATTTCATTGACTCCCTTTGCCTTCGTCCAGGAGGTGAGTGATTTCGCGCAAGAAGAGGAAATCCTCTTTTCCATGCAAACCGTTTTTCGGATTGGTGAAGTCCAAAAAATTGACAACAAAAGTTCACTCTATGTAGTGAACTTTAAACTTACAACAGATGATGACCATCAACTCAGTCAATTAACTGATCGTTTATGAGAAGAGGTCAGCGGTACTCGATGGTGTCGAATGAATAAATTGCTGCTTCAGATAGGTCAATTCGACAAAGCCGTAGAATTCTATACTGCACTATTAGAACAGACATCCAACGATAGTGACAAAGCACATATCTATCACCAACTCGAATTAGTGAAAGGGAAGCAAGGAGAATACAAAGATGCAGCTTCATCTTTTGAGAAATATCTCGAAATCAAGCGAAAAAAAATCTCCCGGAAGACCATCCTTCACTGGCTACTATCTACAACAACATCGGCCTTGCGTACAAACGACATAGGTGACTACTCGAAAACACTTGAATTTTACGAAAAAACACTTAACATAAGAGGAAAAACTCTACCCCCACTCATCCGGATTTGGCTCAATCCTACAGCAATATCGGTGGAATGTATAATGACACGAGTGATTACTCGAAAGCACTTGAATTTTTTGGAAAAATCGCATAAAATTCTCGAGGAAACTCTGCTTCCAAATCATCCAGATTTGGCTTTTCCATACAACTGGTTGGGAAGGGTCCGTCGGAATAAAAAAGATTGCACAAAGGCACTTTCATTTCATGAGAAAGTATTATATATTCAAGAAAATGTTCAATGTAGTCCTGTGCAATGTGCAACGATATATGCAAATTTAGGTGAAACTTATCGAAAAATGAGGGATTATTCAACGGCATTGACATATTTTCTGAAAGTATTCGAAGTACGTGAAAAGAAGCTACCAAAAAATCATCCTGATCTAGCTGTAATATATCATAATTTGGCGAAATTATATTTGTCAACTCGACAACATGGTATGGCAGTGAACAATGTTCAGCAAGCCATAGACATTGCTGAAGAGAAATTAGCTTCAAATCATCCTCATACTGTGGACTATATAGAAGCATTCAAAAAAATTCGAAAGAAATTGTAAATTTGTTCTCATTGCTATTCATCCTATCTGGGCTCATGATCATGTACGCGCATGTGACTAGGAAAACCTCCCTAAGTCTGAAATGGGTACACGCAGAATGAACCACGCCGACCTGGTAGGGCAATGAACGCGGGTATGACGTACAACAACGACAACAGGACCTATGAACATAGCAAATTTTCCGAGTACTACACTGATTTCGTCATAACAGACACAATGAATCTCCCTGGGTCAGACTACAAAACCATCCGACACGGTACGATCATAAACCAAGACAAACTTCCTCACAAGTATATAACTCTACAATCGAAATAAATTGATATACAAAACAATTGTATTTTATTGTAAATATCGCAATGAATGAATATATATAAAAGAAAAATATTTTATCCAGGATACGTTATGTTTACCTTATCAAAAAACTATCTTGAGAAGTACTATAGGCACCTAGGACCAGTGGCCACGAAAGTGCGGGAGTGTACACCCTCCAACAATTGAAAATGTTCAACTTTTTTCAGTGGCAACAGTAGATTTTCTGTACGTGTTGCCCTTTTTTGCAAAATTCAGTTGCCAATACTCCCTTTACATCCCCAAAACTCCTCATCTCCCCCCCTCCCACCGATCGTAGGTCCTTTGCATGGCTCCTAGCTAGAACTTCTCAACTTATCTATTTATATTCCTCCTCAATTAGAAAAAAAACCTAAACTTAGTTAGTACTTTGCTATTTTTCTATTCTTCTTTGTAATAGAAAAAAAATGATAAGAAACATATCCTATTTGAGATTGGAATATATGAATTATTACCTAGATCTTTAATAATGATTTTAGTACACTCCTAAAAATGAAAATCCTAAAACTGTTACACTACACCATATTTTGTTCTTAATAAACTTGATGGCACACCCTGAAAAAATTTGTCAGAGAAATCCAGTGTATATGATTCGATACAGTTTCATTTCATCTTTTAAACAGTGAAAATCGCAGATTTCTATCTTGTTCCTAACAAAAGTTATTCCAGAAATATCAATCCTTCTTGTATTTTGAAATGAATAATAGTTGGTAATTGGTGAGAATGACGCGACAAACAATACGGTACGATACTTATTATCTTTCAGACATGAATAAACAATTGCTATCTGGCAATGAATGGGTGTGGGTAGAATTAATTTTGGTTGAGTATTATAATGATTAGAAGATAATTCATTAGATTTGTTGGTATGATGATGACCCTGGATAAGGTTCTTAATAATATAGATCATATGGTTTTTTATTACTGTTAGATAGCGAGAGGTGAAGATCGACATAAATGAAAATAAGGACTTGAGAATGTGAATGTGTTGTTCACTTCTGTATATAAGTCATCTCGAGATATTGATTTCTCTAACATAGTTTGAACGAATTTCTAGTGACTCACCGTTCTCTAGAATATGGCGTCAAAAAGTACAAATTTTGTTACGACAAAAAATACGCGAAGTACGGAGGTCAAATGTGTACGTGACCAGCTACAGAAATGCAGCACTTCGCAACGCATTGAATCATTCATACAAACTAAATGGATCGTGAGTTAAAGAAAGGAAAAAGCTTTTTTTCATCTTCAAATGTTCGCTTCTCAAGTAAGATTAAATATTTACTTAAATGTAAAAATAATAACTCGTTCGATTACTTAAAAAACAACTAAGAACTTGTGTGAGAAATCGATTACATATTCATATTATGAAGACATATACATCATAGTATAGAAGAATCGATTAATTTTTGTTTTAAATGACGAAATAAAAGACATTCATCAATTTAAAAACTATCAATTGGTTCTTTTAGTAGTAATAAACATTAACTGTTTATTTTTTATATGATGTCTCAATTTTCTTGAACAATTTGTTTTATTGATGTTTTTCTACTGATACTCTACTGTTTTCGAATATGTGTTTTCGCTGACTATTACTTTATTTTCTAAAAATAGAAAGTTTTTCTCTATTCTATATACGAAAACAACAAAGGTATATTGATGTCTCTGGTTCCCAAACTGATTGCACCTTTCAAAATTTTATTGTACATGTCTTGTCTTATATTGTTAGTTGTATACTTAAATAAAACAGATATATTGCAACAATACCAAACAGAATATATACTTATAAGTAATTTTACATCAACCACCAGAGAACACTCACGAAACACTAAATACTTCAAGGCAAGGATCTTACTGTCATAATCAGATCCCGGTACGAGTACTATTGATGAGTATTTTTACTAGGAATCGATCCAACATCAATGAGAATATTCTGCATGCCGCTATGTTCAACACTCTGTTATTAATCGTTGTAGGAATCAGATTTGTAAACTTGAAATTCTAAGTTTATTAATCAGAATTGTAATACAGAATTTACGTACAAGCTCTGGTCGTATAAAATTTGACATGAAAATTAATTCAATAAAAAAATTCATTTAATTTTTTTTCTTNATGTCTAGTCATTACAGTTAATGATTGATCAGATTATTTAATTTCATATTTGTAAATATGATATTTTTTTATCTCGTGCGCAAGTTGTACGTGCGCATCTTGCAGTGCGCAAGTTTCGCCGTGCGCAAGTTTCCGTGCGTAAGTTTCGTCGTGCGCAAATTTCCGTGCGCAAGTTTCCGTGCGCAAGTTTCGTCGTGCGCAAGTTTCGGGTTCCCAAATCCATATTGCTAATAGAAATAGATCTTAATTGAATGAAAAATTGTATCTAACAAAATCCATGTCAGACATGGAACGTTCTTTTCGAGATGTTGAATATTAAAAACTGACTTTTTCTTTCACATTGAACATTTCAAGAATTAAGCCTGAGTTTCAAATTCTAAAAATTCCATAAGCACAAATTCTTTAAGACATGTTTAGTCTTTTCATGGTAAACGTTTATTTGCACTACCACTGGTCTATCGGCAATCAGAGGTGACAGCCATTCTTGGAAAACTTTCGTTTTTCCCTAGCTTAGCTGAACGATTTTCTTCATATTTATTTGTTCACCAATCTTTATAATAAGAATCGACTTCTCTCACAATCTTAGTGAGCTTGGTACATACCTGCCGGCAGAAGATTACCGACCGGAGAACTTCTATTAGTATACCGTGGTAGAATGACGGTCAGACGATAGCCGATCGTTTAAGTATCAAACAATCATCGGTTAACCGTACATTAGACAGAACAGTCTACCGATGGTTTTTGTCTGATTTGAATCACATGAGTTCTTAATTTTGTATTAAATTGTATACTATTAATTTCCCTGCTACTACTTTTAATATTCTACATTTTTACACACTTCTTCTTTGTCCCCGTAATTAAGCATTCATTATTTCGATAGTCATTCGAAGAGCCTACTTTATGTTTGAATTTGGGTTCAATAACATTTGGTCAAAGTAAAGATCTTGTTATTCCAATGACAATGGATCAATATAAAACAATGAAAATTATACTTCATTATGAATCTCCACATGGTCAGAAAAAGAAACAATGTAAATCACTAGAAAGACTTGATGGTGATATTAAATTATTAAATCAACAAAAATATCGACTGGAATTAGTTTATCTTATTCGTAAAGGCTATGAATTATTACGTGGATCTGAACAAACATTTACTACTAATCAGCAAAGTGTATTAGATCCTATTGAAGGTTTAGAACAAACAATAAAAAATCATTCAACTAATGATAATTATTTAACAGATTTACTTACAGATCTTACAGGTCAAATAAAAGCTGCATTTTCTCGATATGATTGGTTCGCAAAATGGGGTATTCATTATTTACCGAGTATTACACGTATGTATATTGATTTTTAATATTCAATACATAATATGTTGTTGTTTTTTTCTTTTTGTTTCTTTTAGGTGCTCATTTACTTCAACAATGTAATAATTTTAAAGATCCAGGTGTTCAACATTATGGTCAAGGTCAATTATTTAATACAGTTCGAGATGAAATGGATGCTATATTTTGTAGTTTACCAGCACCAAAACGAGCAAATTCTGGTGCAACTATTGATATGTCTGTTTTTAATAATTCAGATAATCCATGTTTTCACGGTTCATGTACAGTTAAGCTTTTTGATGGTTCAATTAAATTTGTTAAAGATATTCGACGCGGTGATCGATTATATCCACATGGCGGTACAATTAATTATATTTTAAAAACAATTTGTAATAATCAACAAGCACAAATGGTTTTAGTATGTATTTGATTTTTATACTTTAACTTAATTAATTGTTTTGTTTTTCTTTAAAAATGTAGCTTGATACTGGTCTTATTATAACACCATGGCATCCAATTCGTTTGAATGGTATTACATGGATATTACCTTGTTCACTTGTTCCATCTCCAACGAATATTACATGTGATGCAGTATATAGTTTTGCTTTGGATCAAGGACATACAATATGGATAAATGATATTGAATGTGTTACATTAGGTCATGGTTTTAAAGAAGATATTGTTCGACATGTTTATTATGGAAATGAACGTGTTATTGAAGATTTGAGAATTATGGATGGAGAACAAAATTGTACAGGTTTTATCGAAATACAACCAAAATGGTTGATTAGAAATAAACGAACAGGTCTTGTTAATGGTATTCGACAACCTGAAAACATTGATATTATTTCTAATTAAGAAAAATCATTTTTATAATCTTTTTTATTCTATAGTTTATATATGATAAAATTATTACTTAAATAAATGCATTCTTTTTCGTGTAATTATTAATATTCATCTTGAATGATCAATTATTATTATGAAAATAGTTCGAATCTTCGAATTTCTTTCTTCTCATCAATTGAAAGTACCTTGATAACAAAGTCAAATTAGACATTGTGATTTTTGTAATTGTTCAGTTTATTCTTTGATATGCATCTACATTCTGTATATGATTTATTTATAATCATAAACGATAGTGATCCATAAACATGTCGCAATTCTACAAACATTCTTTCTCGTCGACATCATCGTTCTTAAACAACACTTTGCATCAAACAATGTTCATTTATTTATCACAATGTCAATAAGTGCAATAAAATAAATCGCAATTGTCAAATGATTATACTTTTTGAAGATATATAATAGATCTCGAACCGAGATGTGCAAGTCAATGTGTCTTTATATACTGGTTCTAATTTAAAATGAAGTAGAAAAATATAAACATAACAATAGTGAAAATTGTTATAGAATATAATCAAGTTTACAAAACTAAAGTCAAGAGGTTAAAAATTAGATAGGAATTTTTTTTTTTAATTTCTTTATTATCTTATTCTCTGATATTTATTAGCCTATAATAAAATTAACATAATGTTTTGACAAATGACAGTCAAAATTTAATGTAGATCATCAAAATAATTTGTTTGATAGTTTGTTTTCTTTAATGATAGATTTTCAAATATAAGCAATTGTTTGAATTCTCATTAGAGAAAACTACTATTAACATCTTTTTGATTATTAAGATGTTTGTCATAGATTAATTTTTTTCATTAATATTTTCAATTATTATAAAAACTAACTCTATTCAATTTGAATTTATTTTTTCATACAGAATACAAAAATAATAATTTCATCTATTTATAAAGAAAAGAACACTTGAAAAATCTTGTTTTGACTTAAGTTAGATTCAAATATCATTGACTTACTCATCTACAAATAAACCTAGGCAACTATCGTGATTATGTCTATAAGTAAATAGACATTATTATGTGTCGCTAAGCACTTGTATATTCTCATAGCAACTAAACTCAATAAATATATCTTCTTACTTAAAGAACAAAAGCTGAATGAAAGTTTCAAATATCTAATTTTCTTTAGAACGTTTGTTTTTGTTTTTTGTTTTTTTTTGCTAATCAAAACACGACAAAAAGAAAGAAATCAAGACCTATCAATGATTAAATTCTAAAAACAAATCATTTGTTAATAAAGAAAAGCTGCATCATCATTTAATCGTTTCAGCATATTAGCTCGTCGTATTGAATCAGATGTTTTTGTTCGATTTGCTAAAAATTTCTCATATAAATATTGTTGTTGAAAATAATGATTTGATGAAACTAGATTCGATGGTAATGATGGAAGTTCAATTATAGAAATAACATTATTTTCAATCATTGGTATTTTACTCATCATTATTTGTTTTAAACTATGTTTCCATTCAGTTTCATAAATAGGTGTTGATTGATCGGATGATGAATTATTATTTGTTATTGGAATTACTGTTTCATAAATATTTGTACAAGGAGAATTTGTTTGATTATTAGTATCACTTTCAACTGATGAGATTCGTGTCATATCAATAGATACAACAGATGGCGAAATCGAACGATCATATTGTGGAAGTCGGCGTAAAATTTGTGTATACTCATTTGGATTTTTTATATAAGTAAAAGGTCGGGAATCGACACCTGATTTAATTGATAATATTCATTATGACGAAAAGAAAATTTTCTTTTATCTTTACCTTTCGTTGATATATTATTCTTGTCAATATTTGGTTGCGATGAATTATTAAGTTGTATTTGTACCGGTGATACTATAAAATAGATAAATTAATTTTTTTTTAAAACTTATGTTTATAATATTACCTGATTGATTTAATGAACGAAATGAACTACATGGAGATATTGGATTAATAAGTGTATCAATTGTTGTAGAACTTGTATCGGAATTTTTATTATTAATTCTTGTTGTTAACATACTTTTACTATTGATTAAATGAGGATATGATTCATATAAGTGTGAAAAATCAGTGATATCACTTGAATGACGTTTTATAAACGTATTCTTTTTTGTATTTTCTTGCTTTTGAAATCTTTCATTTAATTTATATGATGAATGTCGACGACAAGGATAAGAACAAAAACAAGATGATATTGAACAGAAACAACAACATGATGTTGTCAACAGTATAATTAGACCAATAAATGCTATGAATATAAGTAAACCAATGATACCATATAGAAGATAAGTATCAAGTAAAGAAGATTCTGTTAATGAATAAAATAATTGATCATCAGTCATGACAACTAAAATAAAATATTGAAACGACTATATTTATGACACATGTAGTTATACGATATGTATACTTCGAGACATCTCATGTATGTATAGACTACTTCACTATTTAAAGTGAGCACTGACAAAAAAAAGAGACCAACATTAAAAAATTGTGATGAGAGAAAGAGAATCAAATACTCGATCAGAGTCACGTCTACATTTATATATAGAACTCAAGCACACACACACACACATACGTATTTAATAAATGTGCACACGAGGCAATGTTTGCTTATGGGCTATAGATGAGCTCATGTATGTGTAAGTGTACATGTCAATATCGTGTGAAATGTTTCCTCTTTCAACAAGTGATTTTTTTTTCTGAAGGATATGTAAAATTTGTCGTCATTTTCAAGATCAATCATGAATACGAATAAGTAACATGTCATTTTCCTTTTAATTAATTCAAACAACTAAAAAGAAAAAAAAAGAACAATCTATTACATAATATAGATTTCAGAGTATCATCCAACGTTGAAAAAAACTATATGATAAAAAAAACATACAATGTATAGCATTTGATTTGCTTCATAATTATTCTTATTTCAATTCTCTAATACTCAAACAAAAAAGGAAACTTAATTAGATTCGTTTTCAAGGCAAAAGTCAATTCATCATTTTTATGGTATCCAATTTATTTTATTAATAAAAAAAGAATCAAATAATTTTTTATATCATCGATATAGATATAAATTTCTTAAAATGAAAATTTATAACTTATTTTTTTAGTATTAATATTATCAAATGACGAATAGTTTGTCGATAGTTTTGTGATAATGATTAGTGTAAAAGTCTTTCGCTCGACATATGAAGATAGTAACACTTCGTAATCCTTTTCGTCTTCAACGTAAAGAAAAAATTAAGCAATCGCCGGTCAGTGATTGTTGTCACACATTTATTTGCTTGACCTTTTTATTGAATATATGCTAAACAAGTTATTGCCGACAATGTTGTTTATACTTTTTTAATAATAAAGAGGCGTAACTTATTTTTTTCGATGTCAAACGCAACAGTCATCATAGCAATCGATGAGTGCGTTTTACAATAACAGAAAGTTGCATGAAAAATATCGAGTCATATCTGTCATGCTTGAGTTGCTTTTTTTTGTCTTATTCAAAACTAATTTAACAAGAAAAAATATTAATAAATATATTCATTTGATGCATATATATATATATATATATAAAATACAAACTGTTTTATATGGTCGTTTAAAAATCACAATGGCAGTTAATTACGATAATGAGTTAGGTTTTTCCGAAAATGATATAGAGTGTTCACGAAAAGCATTTTTTCATGATTGTCCTAATGGACGTTGTTCAAAACGAAAATTTCTTACTTTTATACGAAAATCATGTTTACAAAAATCCAGTCAATCAAATATTCATATTATAAAAAATTTACAAAATTATCGACAAAGTAAAAAATTTTTTTCAATGATGTTTGATATATATGATCAAAATCACGATGGAGAATTGGATTTCGATGAATATATTTATGCATTATCAGCTATAACTGGTACTAATCGTTTACGTACAATTGAAACATTATTTAAATTTTTTGATATCTATAATGAAGGTTATATAACTCAAAAAGCATTTAATTCAAGAAAAAAATTAGCAGCACAATTTCTTGGTCAATATAAACCTGATATTAAAGATAATTTATTATATGAAAAAGCATTTAATACAATGGATATGGATAAAGATGGACGTATATCAAAAGAAGAATTTATTCAATGGCATTTAAAAGATCATTCAATATTACATAATGAAAAACCTATGAGAAAACGAATACGTTTATTAAGAGGTTCAACAACTATATTTAATTCTAATGGTCAAATAAAAACATCATCATTACAACAACATGATAAATATCCAATTGATCTTTGGTTAGAAAAAACAATGAATATTAATAATAAGCAAGAGTAAAATTTTATTTATCGATTTGTTTTCTTATTAAAATTTATTTCATTTATTCTTTTAATATTTATTAGATTGTCTTCAACAAATAATACTGATCGATATTTATTTAAAATTTTCTATCGTGCATGTAATCATTTTCATCATGGAAAAGTTCAAATCAATGATAATCAATCTGATTCAGGTATTTTTACAAGTTCATCATCAACAACGAATTTTACTGATTATGATATTGTTTCAAATAATTTCTTTGATATAACTGATGAGGATGATTTTCAATTGAATCTAACTAATGATAAAGATGAGGAACTTTTATGTCAATCATTAGAAACTGTTTTAATGGAAACATTACTTGAATTAAGACAACAAAGATTAAATAAGAATTTTGGAAATACATCTATCAACGAGAATGAACAAATCGATTCAATTCGATTATAAAGTTTTTTTTTATTGACTGATCAAGTATTTCAATGCTTACAGTCAATTCAATACTTAAGATTTACTAAGAATATTCAACATTTTAAAAAATACTTTATACTATCGAGTGGTTTTGATATTGAACCTCATTCTTTGCTTTTACTATATTTTGCTCATTCAAATATAATGTGTTTAAAAAAAAAAGCTTAGTAATATATTAATTTTATATTATTATTTGTTGTTTATGAAATGTGTGTTGATTGATATCTATTTTTAATATATTTATCTAATAAAAAGGAAGTACTATATTTGAATTAGCAGATTCTTACTAGAGATTTGTTTTTCTTTATTCTAGATATTCCGAAAAACGGGAACGAAAATATAATTTTTTGCTTTGGGTAGCTTTTATGAATAGTTTCGAACTCAAATATTATACATAAATCGAAATTTTAAGTAATTCTTTTTTAAACGGATCAATTTTTTTTTCTCACTCTTACACTATTCATAATTTTCTATGGCGTAGATTGTAATAATAGCTAGAGTAGAACTTTTATTTAATTTTCAAAATAAAAGAGATCAGTTTATGCACATATTTTTTCTTATATTAATAAAAACGTACGGAAGAATAAAGCGTAATCATTCTTAAGAAAAAGAAAAAAGTCTAATGATCCTTTTTTTTTTCGTTTTTTTTTTTGACGCAAAATTATTTTATCAATGATCTTATTTTTAGTTTTTTTAAACTAGAAGAGTGAATCTTATACACAAATCTATTAGTCTTTCATGATTAATAGTCAAAATTAATATCTCTTTAAAACTATTCTTCTTGTTTTATCTATGTGAAATTTAATTTAAATGAAAAGAAAAAACGAATAATAGTTTTCAAAATGTGCTTATATAACCTCAATTGATAGACTATAAAAAGCACCAGATTGGTTTTCGTTATTTAAATATTTTTAAAATTTTTGTATTATACATTTATATTTTTAATAACTAAATTGTCTATGTATGAACTCATGTATACATTTTATTCAAGAGTATAGTAGACAGAAACAAAATGCTAAAGTACATCATATCTTATATTTAACTAATTTATGTTAATAAGTTTCAGCAAAGCTTCTAAAAATATTTTATTATGATATAAACTTTAATTCGATTACAATAAAAGAAAATGTCTTTTTTTTCTATGCATTGTTCTTTATTCAAAGCATTGAAGTTACAAAATCAAACATATCATATTGAATTGTTGTTAATACCATTTAGGATTGTTCCATGATAATCTTGTGTACATTTGGATCATATACACCAGTGCAAACTAAAATTGACTCACGTTCTTCATCTCTTAATAATCGAGAATTATCACTAATATATGAATGTATTTCTTTCATAGATGGATTGGAAATATAATTGCTAAAATCCACGCAGCGGTTTGTTTTCATTAGGTACATTGACTTGTGATTATCGCTTTCATGTACAGAATCGGATTGAGTATTTATAGGGAAGGTAATGCATTTTGTATAAATTATTTTTCGTTCTCTGCTTTTGAATATTCACATGAGTCGTCCCAATTGTTTTCTATTCATTCTGTATTAACATTCGTGAATCTGAACATAGAAACAATTGTCTTCATATTAACTTTTGACATATGAGAATAATGTACGTGAAGTACGATATAAGTTCTGTCATCCTGAAAATTCATAATAGAAGAAAAAAAATCATACATATGATATCCATCAATTTCTGATATTATTTGATACAAAGCATACATCTAATCATATTTTAAAGTGACAAGAAGGAATCATTATTGAAGTCACACACTTCTAGAATTTTCAAAAATTGATCAATCCGTACGTTTCTTCACGTATTTAAATATATTCGAGGAAATCGATTCCTTCAATCTTCGCTTTGGATACATCACTGATCTAATGAAACACTATAGTTCTGTGGTCTCAAATTCAGCTTGAAATTTTTACCAATTTTTTTTTTTGTATACTATAAAAAATGATTATTATCAATTATGTAATTATACGGAGATTTACAGGTCATCACCTGCTGTAATTAACGCAATTTTAGAAGACGACAGTTATCAATAAATAGAAATGATGATTTTATTTAGACGTGCGTGACATATATGTTATCTTCATTTTTTTGCAATATAATTGCGTATTTCTTATATTCGTTTTTTTGAGTAGTTACCTGTACACAGTATCTATCGTTTGCTAATACTGATTTAATTAAGCTTGCTTATTTGAATAGTTATAAAAGAAATGGACTTTGATTTACAAACTGAATGTTCACTACCAATCGTGTTGAACATGACGACTATTAAAAGAGATCTTCAGCAAAAGAAATAGACATACTTATAGATGCTGGGAAAGCGTATTACCGATGATCTTCTGTCAAAAGAACCTATACATCACATTAAAAAATACAAATCCATGTGATAAAAAACCGCCGATCAATCACAATTTATCCACAGTTTTCTCAAATAAAATCGGTCGCTTCTGCTCGATACTAAACTTGAAGATGTTGCGATTCTTATCAGAAAAAGTATTGAATGTTAACATTTTTTTTAATATTTTGGTGTGCATTTGATGATGTCAACTTGCTGAATCTGCCTGATACATTAACACAGCATAAAAATATTTTCCTAACCTAGATCCAGCTGAGAGCTTCTTCCTGCCTGATGTTTCATTGATTACAATTGGCGAACCAGTTCTTCTTTAACTAACTTTTGTCAACTTAAAATGCAAGATACACTGAAGATAAATATCATCTTGACTAAAAAGTTTTCATTGTCTTAAATATCATCGAAGAACTGTATAAACAACGATCTTTAAAAAATTTTTGTTGCCGTGGTATCTATTTTTGTTTTAGTTTTTGTGTTTATTTCATTACTCAATGACCACAAATATAATTTATATGCTAAACAAAGCTATCAGAAAAAAAACAGGAAAATGGTACTCTTTCCAGCTCACACAGAATTTTTCTATTTCTATATGTAAGTTAATGGTCATTGTAAGCGGTTGAGCGCTAGGTTGTTACATGTATCTGGGTTTACCGATAAAACTAATCTGATATTTGCAATATGAAAAGAATTACAGAGAAGTTGACATCAAAAGAAGAAGATAAAGATGATATTGATATTGATATATATTTATATAGAAAACGACGACAGTATTGAATAACTTTGATTAAACACAAATATTAAGAACAGCACTTATAAACTTACTGATTAGAGTGCTATTAAAAATGTTAGTTTTCTGTATAAATCCGTTGTTATCTATGTGAAATATACACATTCAAAAATCTTATATTACAGTTTTGCAAACATCTTTTCTTTCAAAACTTTTCATAAATCGAGTTTCATGATCTATTAGCAATATTATATCATAACACGGTCTAAAGTATCCTCTAGCAAACTTTCAAGTATGGTGGTAAAATAGAAAAAATTCGCTACAAGAGAAGGAATTAAACAAACTATTCCTCAAACTGAGTTTGAGACCAAACAACTATAAGAATAAGTACAAATTAATTTACTATGAAGCGAGGAAAAAAAAATTGACGTATGTTTAATTATAATACGAAATTCAATAGAAATTACTTTCGTAATTTTCAAGCTTTCACTCTTTTTTCGTCCATATTAATAAGTGTTACAAACAAGTTTATTACTATGATGAAACAATCTGAAAACACATTTTTGTTTTATTTTATTCTATTTTGTCATCACTGTAATTTCATAGATTCTATCAGTACAAGTGTCGAAAAAAGTATAATTTTATAGATGAAATATTGCATTAATTTTTCCTTTACTCGCTGCAACAAAATGTTTCTGAAAAATCCTGAAGTAGCAATTCACACCTCTTCCATGTCATAATAAAGGACAAGAAAAAGCCAACTGATAGCCTTTTTAATTATTCTTGTATAATCTACAAAACTTTTGGATCTTCTTAAGCACCTCAACGAAAACTCTCCCTGAAACTAAGCCTTTCTAAATTCATTCGAGTCTCCTTTTTTAATAAGGAATTCTTCGTTAATCGAATCGATTAAACCTATCAAATATTTGTTCAAATACGAAACACGTTTAACTTCTAGAAAGATTTCGAATTCTCAATATAAAACAAAATTTTATCTATTAGAGTCTTGAAAACGATTGAAAGTTGGGAACTATATTATTAATCGAAGACTATATGCTTTCAATAAATAATTATTGTTTTTAAGTTAAATTATCAAGGAACGAAAAAAAAAAATAATCTTAAATATGTATAAAAAATATTTTCGAAAACAAATATAATTGACATTATTTCGCATGAAATCATAGTTTACTTTTTACAGAGGAATATTTATTTTTGTTTAGTATATTCATTGTTCAAAAAGAAAAGAAAACTGAATTTTTATAATTTTCAAATTTTTCAAATTCATATTAATTGTCTACCGTCATAGTGCACCATCTAGTACTGTTTATTTTTTTCCAGCAGCCATAATAGTAGTCGTTTATCCTGTTTTACTTGAAAAATTGTGTCACGACCTCGAATTCATACTATATAAAAATCACAACACTGTTACGCATTAATAAAAAAAAGGCTGACTTCTTATACAAACAGTATTTCTTACATACTATTATTGTTCACTCTTACATTTCAAATAATCATGGCAGGCATAAGCTCTGATGTTGGACATGTTCGGGAACAATACAATGCTGGCAAGAGTAAAAGCAATGAACTTGTAGTTCAATATCGTAATAAACAATTTGATGATGGTGATGAATTAAAAAGAGGTGATACTCAAGCTGAACCTACAGTTCAAGTTAATGCTGATGTTGATCCAAAAAGTTCTTATTTTACATTAGTAAATTTTTGTTTCGACTTTTTTTAATTACCATTATGTATTATTCTCAATATTTAGGTCATGATTGATCCAGATGCTCCTGAACGAGGTAACGAACGTGCAGGTCCATGGTTACATTGGATTAAAACTGGTTTTGTGGGAAACGATATAAATAGTGGCAAAACTCTTGGTATATTATTTTCATACTTATAAAAAAGTTTTATCCATTGATTTTTATTTTTATTTCATAGCTGATTATCAAGGTCCAGCACCACCATCTGGTACAGGTCCACATCAATATGTATTCTTATTGTATAAATCAGTTATGCCTGCTCCTCAACATGGTGGATCGATTGCTGTTAGTGATTCAGGAAAACGAAAACAATATCATTTGAGAAAACTTGAAGAGGATCTTCATTTACAATTAGTTGCTGCAACATCATATACTGTTATTGGTTAATTTAACATATAAAAATATGAACATATATCTTATCTCAAGGCTTTATCTTTCAAGGTTGATTTTATTGATTTCTAAAAACATATATCTATAGAACTTTAGACTTAATCTATTATTAGTCCTGCAAAAGGTTTTTTTGTATGTTTTCTTTCACTTTATTTGTTGTCTTCTTATCATTGACAAAAAAAACATAAGGTATCATGTAGGGTCAATACGTACACAATGACTTATGCTTAGAGACAACAGGAAAAATAAAAATAAATATATATATATATATATATATAGGTCGAACACTTTAAAATAAAGCAAGTAAGTAGTAGACTTTTGAATTTTAGATTAATTTTGTTTTAAAGGTTATAAATATGAGTGTATGTGTGAATCCAAATATTGCCTATGTGCTTAAAAATTTGGATGAAATTAGACACGATAACCGAAAACGAAAGCAAGATTTTATTGTACAGTATCGTGAGAATAAAAGTCTCGAAAGTAACAATCATTTGAGTAAAGAAGAAACTCAATTACAACCAAAAGTTGAAGTTGAAAACATCGATCATACAACTTGTCGAACATTTGTAATAGTCTTAAATTATGTTTTTTATTAAATTTTTTCTTCTTCAATTAAGATTATGGTCAATCCTGATGCACCAAATCGTGATGATGTTATCAAAAGTCCTGTTCTTCATTAACTTGTTCCTAATTTTCAGCATAATGATCATACAGATGATCAAACATTATGAAAATTATATTTCAAACGATTCTTATTTGAAAATAATATATTATATTTATAAATAGGTTCATACAATAGACTTGCATCTCCAGTTGGTTCTAGTCTTCATCGATATATATTTTTATTTTATCAATCGATTGATAAAATTCCTGAAAAGAAAATCGAACGTGAACAACGTTTTCGTTTTCCACTTCAACAATATGTAACCGATAATCGACTTGAATTTCTCGATGTCACTTATTTTACTGTTAATAATTAAAGCTTTTCGGTGATAATTTTCATTCTCAACCGAAACTTTGTTTTTTTCTTTTGTGCATAATGATATTTAGAAAAAATAAATAAATATTTAAGCAAGCATATTCATCATATCCTTTTTTTTTCAAAAAAAAAAACGAAAAAGTATGATAACTACAAACAAAAAATCATATACAAATTGATTTTCTCAATGAATATTATGCGATGTAAATACTGGTCGATATTTTGGTGGTGGTTCATTAGTTACCGTTGATGATAAATCATCTAACTTTCCTTGTTCAACATTAACATGTTGCTCAATACCATATCGAAATGCACATTTACCTAACATAACTGTTCGAACTGTTTGTGTTTGTTCATGTACTTCAAATTGACCAGGACTTGCACCACAATTACCTGCACGTAATGCATCAGAAAATATTGCTGCTAAGTCACCTTCCATATATTTATAATAACCACCTGTATTATTTCGTGTACTAATCATTGCTGATATACGACCACTAAAACGTACTTCAACTGAAAAATCAGCTGAGTATTCTTCTTCTGTTATACATAATCTGACAAAAAAATGAAACAAACAAAAAATTTATATTGAAAGAAGAAAAAAAAAATATCTTACTCAGCATTTGCTTTTGAATGTGGTGCAACACGAATAGTTGAATCTGCTGACCATGTCATTTGTGTTTCAAAAGTTGAATCTCTTCCATATTCAACACGTTGTTCATGTCGAAGACCACCACCTACTTCTAAAACTTCATTTGGTAATTTAAATGTAACACAACCTTCTTTTTCTTTGGTAAAACCACGCATAAATGTAAAATTTAATGTTGTTGTTGTTGAACGTTGAGCACGTAATGAATATTCTTGTTCACGATCAGTATTATTTGAAAAATGAGTTTTAAATAATATTTGAGATTTAGGCATACGTAATTGGGCTGAACGAGTAAATGTTGTTTCAGATTGCCAAAAATTTACACGTTTCCAATTTAGTTTTATATCAAGTTCTTCACGACGATATTTCGATTCTTCTCGACTACGTTTTGATAATTCCCACATTTTCCATACCTAATAAATAATTTATAAGAAACAAAAATAAAATTAACTATGTCATCATGAAATCGATACAGCAAATGAAGAATCTACAATAATGATTTTTTTTTCTCGTGTCATTAGTTTATCTTACGAGTGAACTATCTTTAACTGTGGCCTATTGTTTGAACTCGTATTAGACTCACAGGAGGTTTTGATAAGACTAGAAAAAAATTCTAAAGGAATTGACTTTCATGGGCCTCTGAAGCCGAGTTATGATGGGTATTGATAAAATATGTTCTGATCCATTCTGACTGCCGTTTTACTTGAGATTTATACAAGTCAATAGAACTTGAAATTCTAAGTTATTTGGGCTCTATTCTGAGCCAAAAGCAGCTCAATAAAATAAATGTTTGAAAAAAAAAAATCAAATGCAGCTCTGCTACATACTTTGAGCTGACTCGAGCACGAAGGTATTTACCATAACTTCATCTAATATGATTTTCCAAACATTTATTTATTTGAGTTTTTGACTCAGACTGGAGTCCAGTATACTTATAATCTCAAACTCTATTGACTGGTATTAGTCCCAATTAAAATGGTACTCAGAGCGTATTTTATCGATACCCAGTTATGACCGTTTGACTAAACTTGCGATCCATGTTCAGGTATTCACTGGAAAATTAAATAATGGAATTTCTATCTGAAATTTTGTTCATACATAGGTCTAATGGTCCTTTGAATATTCTTTTTGTCGAGATATTGAGCTCTCACATACATTCGATTTTTGTAGGAAACAATCATTTTTTGGAAATTCTATATCTCGACAAAAGAATATTTCAAGGGTCGTTAGACTTGTCTAAGAAACAAACTGCATGTTGAAATTTTGTTTTTTGATTTTCCAGTAAATACCTTAAAATAGGTCTAAAGTTTAGTAAAACAGTCATAGCTTGCCTTGATTGACCTGTAAACATGAACCCTGTTAAACTTTTTCTAGTCTTACCAAGACTTCCTTGCAGTGTTTTTATGTAGCATGACGACCGAGATTCCGACTCCCCTTCGAAATTGGTGTTTATTGTAACATGTATTAGGTATCTATAGTTCCAAAACAATAGATGTTCCCCTTCTCGGAGTTTTAAAATTCGAAAAGGAAAGTCTATATAAAATACTGCTTTCTATTTCGGGTTCCATATCAGTTCAAACAGTGAGTAACAGTTTTGAGTAGTTCCCTTGTCACCAAAATTCAGACAGCATATATTCTTTCTAAGTTTAGTTATGAGAAGTCTACTTGACAGCATTCTCTTATTAGAATTTTTTTTGTTTGAAAAGTAAATTTGAAGCCAGTTTAAAAAAACAATATAATCATATTCTTTTCTTTTTCTTTTAAATATTGAATGTCTATCCATATGACGCAATAGTCATCATTCGATTATGTTCAGTCTATTGATCAATGAGTAAAACAATGTTATATATGCACACCTGCTGCGTTTTAGTCTCTTTCCATATGTAATTTATCATTATTATGTACACTACAGGATGTCTTTCAACTTACCCATTTTTCGATGATCTCATCTAAATCGACAATTGTCTTATTATGCGGTCCGGCATCTAAACGTTCCTTGATTTCTTGTCGTTGCAGAGTCATAGGCTATGCGAAAGAAAAAAACAGTATAAAATAAGTTCAAATAGTTAAGAATAGGTCAGCTATCGTATCGACACTTCGCGTTATACATTTACACTAGACGAATGAAGGCATAAATGATTTACAGTCTATATGTTATTTCAGTTATCATCATGAATGATCAATGTGTTGGCGGCATTCATAAATTATTGACATAGAAAAATAAACATACAATATTCTTTTGCTCAAGAAGCGAATAAAAATAATTCACATATGCCTGTGATTCAACTCGTTATTCTTTACTCGCTCCGTTTGTTTAGATAGTGAAATTAGATCGACTCAATGTCATACAGGTATATATATATATATATACATATTCTATTCAAAATGGCACACTTGAGACTACCAGTAGCATCACGATTCACTACTTCAATCAATGATTATGATCTTATTGAAGGAGAAACTAACTATAATGATTGATTCATTGTTCGAACTTTTCTTTTAAATTGATAAAGTCATATTTCATAGGTGAAACATTGACCTTGTCTTGCCTTATCAGTGTAATAATTCAAATTTTTTGAAAGAATGAATCAATTCATTGACTTACACTTTTTCTTTGATTAATCAATGTTGGAATATTTCGTATAAGTCGTTCTGTTGTTTTGCCTGATATATCAGTAAAATTAGTATTACTAATATCGGTCGTTGCCGACATTGTGAATCAAATAAGTTGCAATTCTGTGATGTTGATTCAATCTTTATTCTGCTTATTTTTTTTACAATGTTTGTCGTTTCTGGCACTTACTCGCTTTCTCTTTCTCTCCTCTAAATAATGAAATAGAGAGAAAATAAAAAAAAAACGAATAGCTTCAAATGCATGTATCCAATCAGTGGCAAGCACCAATTGAGAATAACGAAGAAGAAGCTGCTTGTCGTTCTATATAGTCAAGAAAAAACAAGAGAGAAAAGAATCTCTCTTATCATCTTTTCTTATCCCTTTTGCTCTTTTACATTATGTAAATTTCAAGTTGGTTTCGTTTTTTATTTGAATCTATACATTTAGAATACTGCCTTATATATTCAAAGCTTCATATATGTGTCGCGTGTTTAACAACGATTATATATGCCCATCACTATTTTAAGAGAACTATTTCGCTAGAACTATGTTACTTACAAAAAAGAATAGGAAAAAAAGTCAATTAGTTCTTGATTTACATATACATATGGTCCAAGATGAATAATATATTTATATATGATCGATAAACATAACAGCAAGTCAATAAATGTCATTAATAAAATTGTCTACTATATAATAAAACTCTAATGCGAAAAATCTTAATTTTTATTAATTTATTATTCATTCTCTCGAATTATTCATGAGTATTTTCAACTGTTTCATGTCCTTCAATTTGATCATGTTGTTCATGATTAGTTGTTTTTCGAGTAACTAATTTTTGATTCATTCGTTTTGTCTTCTTTGTACATGTTTTCTTTTGTGATGGACTTTTCCCATGAGAATGATGTTTATTATTACCGTTAGTTTTTGTACCTGAATGAATTCGATTAGAAGTTAATTCTTTTTTATCAAGTACTTGATGATTTATTTCATTAGTAGCTTTAACTTTATATGCTTGTTTTTGTTGTGCAGATAATTTTCGCCATTCAGTTCTTAAAATTTTCATCTGTTCTTTAGTCGACATTGAACTCAATTCAATTCGATGTGTTTGTTGTTCAACAAAAAATATACGATAAGCATCAGCTTGTTTTCCTACGCCATCATTCTTACTCTTCTTATGTGATTTACTTGACTGTTTTGATGGATTCTTTTTAGTCATTTTTCTTCGTCGTAACCAATAGAGATTTTATTTAATGAATACGAAAAAAAAAAGAAAACTGATATAATTAAATATTTCGTGCATATGCACATTACTTCTCTTCACAACTTTATATTCCGATCAATATTAAATTCTAATAGTTGTCTTCAAATAAAATCTAATACCTAACTGTACATAGTAACAAAAGCTAATTCTATTGATTTTCTAAACTTTAACTTTAGGCTATAATTAATATACAACAAGTACTCTCGAATTGATTTAAAATTTTCTTTGATAATCATCGGATCATTTTTTCTTATGAAATTTTTTTTTCCATTTAATTCGATTTTTATCAAATGTATTATTTGAAAAAAAACATAATAGTAAAAAACTTACCGAACGGCCTACCATGTTGAATTGATTTGTAAAACACGAAGATCTAATATATAAAATAAAGCTATTTTATAAGAAAAAAAAAGAATTTATATTATAAATGATCATATCCAGATTTCGTCTATAACTGCTCTAATCTCTATTCACTCATTGTATAAACAAATAATAACGTGCGGAAACGTTTGTTTTCACTAGCATGTCAGGAATCTATCATATGTTTGTAATTGATAACGAGAATATTGATGTGATTTTGAAAAAAGAAAAGAAAAGAATTCCTTCCTGTCTTCTGATCGACAATGATGATGAGAGAATTTTCATTAGATAAATACACATAAGAATGATGAGTCTCGAAGCAGATGGTGAACTGATGATTAGAACCTATAAACATGATGAAAGCATACAATGAAAAAAAGCAAGTGTGTATGTATATGTCCGGGTCATTCTGCCATCAGCATATGTACGATTGTGATTTATGAGAATTATCATGCATCAAACTAATAAGATAACAAGAAATTGAAGACAAGAAATGAATAAAGACATACTTTTACTTTCGTGTTCATATGAGAAAATGAGGTTATTCTCCCTATGCTTGTATTTTTGTATCCCTATTATTTTCTCTTTTTCTCATTTTACTTACATATTAAAAAAGATAAAACAGGTGTATACAACTATTTGATGAGTTTTATATACAACAATTAATAATAATGATTTTTTTGCTTCTTTTTCACACAAAGATCGAGGTATGTTCAATTTGTTGATCGAATAATTTTTAGTTAAACATAATTCTTGTTTTTTTTTTTTATGATATGTACTTGAACTTTTGGAATTAAGAAGGGAAGAAATTCTTTTTTTTCTTTGTCATTCATTCGTGATTTCGCCTTGATTTATTTGTAATTGGGATCATGTATCTTTATGCATATGCATAAAGCTATATATACGTATATATATATATATATGTTCATCCGCCTACAGGCGTGTATGTTTCGTTTAATTGATTAGAGAGAAAGAAAAGAGTGAATAACGAAAGAAGATCGACGATTGAAAATGAATTTCAATTGTGTTTGATCAGCTTCTTTTTGTATATAGTGTTGTCTTTGCTCTTTTCTTCTTCTTTTTTTTTAACAATGACAATGAGATATACGAAGATGTTGAATTATCAATTGAATACAGACGACAACAATTGAATAGTTCAATAGAAGCCATAAATTAAGAGAAGGATATGTCGATAGATGGATACTGGAAATACAGATATTCAATGTCATCATTTGCATAACTAATAATGACTTAAATTTTTGTAACTTATGAAGGAATTTCTTCCACTGATAAATCAATTTTTACTCAAGTCTATGTACATTATACAGATCCGAATAAACTATGAATACTTTGATAAAAAATTCGTTCCCTTAACTTATTGCTGGAAAGTAGTGTATTGTAAAAACTTCAGATCTTTTGATTTGCTTGTATCCTGAAATAAAAAAATATCGAATTTGCTGCTTTATTTGAGCAATATAAACGACACATTATTCCCATAATTGTATTTTAGGATAGAAACGGTGACAAGATCTGAAAAACTCATAATAAATTGCTCTCGTTAAGGTCTGTATCCATGAAAAGTTTCAAGTCAAAATTCAGAAATTAGTTTTTCTGGACCATGATATTCATTCAAAAAAATATTGTAAAAAGTATAGCAATTCTTCATCAATATACTACGAGCACGAATATTTTTCAGAATACATAATGCGCATAGTCTCGACTGAACAGCAATTTGTCAATTGGAGAACTTTCCTTGTTAGCAGATATGAAATTGGTTCGGTTCGATTTAAATTTTGAAAAATAGGAGCCAATCCTATCTCTACTCACTAGATGTATTATTTAATGAGGTTTTTCTTTATTCTAACAAGAGATTTTAAATTTAAAACTAGAGAAAATCTTCATTAACCCATTGAGTAGTAGCTTACAGAACTCAGTATACTATTTTAGAGTTTCTTAATTTTCGAATAACTCACAAATACGAACAAAATATCGACATGTGACGACGTTTGTTTCTTGAATGGTCTAAAATATGTTATTAATTATTGCGCTTGTATGTATATGGACAGTAAAAAACATGCAAGATAAATGAATTGACTTGAAATTGCAATGAATGTGAAGTCTGCTTGATAATATTTAGCCCATAGATATTTCCACCTTTCTGTTAATCATTATGCTTGTGGATAATTATGATGAACATTAGCCATAGAAGATATTGCAGAATGGGTGATTCTTTGTTTTTCATCCCTATTATTTCTATGTGTCTTTCGATAGTGGGTGTTCATTTTCAATGAATTTCTCAAAACAAATACAATCTAATCTTCATACATTGTGTAAATAATCGAAATATATATTAGAGTATCTAGTAAAATTTTGAAATCAACATAATATTTCTCAGCTGAATGTTAAATATTTTTATAAGAAGGCTTCATATTTCAAAAGTAACTGTCGATCATAAAATAACTAGATTTCAGAAACTATTAAGATTTAATAATTTCATTTCATTTTTTAGATAAAGAATAGCCGGAGCTAAACTGTGGTAAAAAGAAATCAATCGTTGATATCTAACGAACTATCGACAATCAGCATTTGCTGATAATAATTATCATGTAAATTTAGAAGTTCCTATCTATCATAATCGAGTAACGGTATTCAATGAATGAAGACTAGAATTTTAATGATAAAAAACGAATATACACATATATATTTGATTTAATACTTCCTTGTCTTTATTAGTTATCAATTATACGCATATCAATTGGGATGATGTTGTTAGCTGATATGTATGATAGTTCCAAGACAATCTGATAGATTTTATTTGATTATAGAATGGCATCTGTTCTCTGTTAAGTAAATGTACAATGAATCGATTGTATATTAATATCGTTTCACAAGAAAATATACAAAGAATATTATTAGAAATTTTATTTCCTCTATGAATGATTTTCTTTTAAGCGTATAAACATTGAGTCATACTGTTAAACATAATCATACTTATAGAAAACTCTTATATTTTATTCTATAAATTACTGAATGATGGTTTTTAATCTATCGATAAAAATTAAAAGATTTACAGCATAATTTAAAATATTTCCTTTCGGAATTCAAACCAATTGCTTCATTTAAATAGTAAAAATATTATTCAAGAAAAGTATTCAAAGTTAGTTTTCTATAGTAGAACTTTAAAAATGATATATTTCTCAAGTTTTTCTGTTTAATACCTTGATTTATGATTGTAATAGATCATATCACCATATTAAAACACATATACACCGAAGCACATCTCACAATTTACATGATGGTTCAACTCGTGATAACGACAATCAAAGAACGGTTGATACTAAGTTATGGTTTAAGTTGTGAGAAAATTTCGATTACTTAAATTGTATTGAACGTAATGCATGGAGTTTGTACCAAAAAAAAAATGTTGATATTGTATATCTTTTAGAAGAAAAGTATTGGATGAATTTCAATTACAAGAAAACAAAGTATAGAATTTTTTGCAATCTTATATGTTTGAAATTGTCATAGAAAATTTCACTATAACGATTTCAGTGATAAAATTTAGAGAATTAACTGTAAATAAACTTGTTAGCGTGATCCCACGAGAAATCAAACTGTGTACCTGACAAATTCTCGCTGTTATAAATTTATGATATATTCTCCGAGTGATTAAAATAATCTATTGAAAAAAAAAATGCTAAATAAATGAAATAATTAAGATTATAAAAATTTTTATAGTTGATAGACACGCTCTGAAATTTCATAATTTCGAAAATGTTTGTATTTAGAGATATTTATTTGGTTCATTTAAGGGCCTCAGACAAGTTGATTTTTTTCTCGTTATCAAAAGAAGAAGGTTAGATTTTTTTTTCTGATAAATTTTTCAAGATGTCCTTCAGCTCAAGAATATGAACTTACATTTCATGGAAAATTTTGCAGTTTTATAGCATCAAAGTTAATTTCGTATAAATTGCAATAATGCTGAAATGATTGTACATATTTGGCGTGCGAAAGGTGTGCATGTGAGCTGAGGGTACAATACAGATCTCGCCCTCATCCACATCCTTTTTAGAAGACAAACGAAGGGTAATTAAACAATCAGGCTCTATTAAGACCTAGCCATAAGTGTACTCTACAATTTAAAAACCATTTCGAAATATTTGCTCATATTCTCATTTTGAAAATTTTCTATACGTAAAGAATACATTTGATCAATGAATGGACTGAAGCTTATACATATTGCGAAGATTTGAGATAAGATATTTTAGCATTATCTATTCTAGCCAAGACTAACATTCTCTAAAATTTTGTTTTCAACCGGATGAAAAATAAAAAAGTTTATTTCTGTGTGAGATCCGCCTTAATATCGTTATACTGAAAAAACTTGTTTGTATTGTCGGCTATATCTTCAATACATAATTTCTATTCTTTTAATGATGATGTACACGATAAGTGTCATAGAAAGTGGCAAATATCATTTTATTCTTCGTTTCATAACTTCAACCATCATGTTAATCTGCTATACACATTGCTTTAACCGTTCAGTAAGATTCCAAGCATACTATCCTTTCTGTCGACGAGTTTTGACGTATACGGTTGAGTTTTGTCTTCACTTAGAATTTAATTAGTTCATATTTTCCTATGTTTGCCCTATTCTGACTCTGCTGAATCAATAGTACTGCCTTCCTGCTGATTGAGACCCTATAATAAGATTCTTTCGCTGCATCAAAACCAACTAGAATGCTTTGAAAGTTGCTAAGTCAGAGAACGATCTAAGCTCAGTTATTATTGGTGCGCTTTTTCCTGTTGCTGAGAAAATGTAACCAACAATCTTTGGCTTTCCTTTTCTTAATCTCGGTTGCTAGGGGAGGAGCTGCAAAAGCCTCAATTTCAACTTACTCTTCACAACAACTTATATTTCTTGTTTTAATTTTATTGTCCTAAGATTTTTCGTAAAGATACAAATATTGATAGTAAATAATAAATATACAGTTCAATCAAATACAGATAAAATTATTGTTTTGATAAAAAAATATTCTTTAACTTCAAAACCTACTGATAATCAACGACATTTTTACGATATCAGTTATATTTAGTTATGTATTTACTTATTCTAATCTCTTCTATTTTTCTATAGTCTATAAATGAATATCAAGACCATTAGGTGATATAATCAAATTGAAAATGAAAATTGTAATTAACAATTGAGAATATTGTTTATTTGTATTAATTATTTTCCAATAACTTAGCATCAAAATATTAACTAAACTAAAATATTTTCTTTGTTTTTTTTTTGCATCCATTTATCGTCGATAGGTAATTGTTAAAGATTTTTTTTTCTTTTCTGTTCTTGCTATGATTCGATTACTAGAAAAAGGGCACATGTAGTTGAAGAACAATTGAAAAAAAACCCTACGAAAGCATACATACTACACAAAGCACATTATAGTTTGTATATAAGAGTACTGATCAAACCATACACCACACGCATCGTTTTTCTTTTTCTTTTTCTTCTTTTTGCCAACTGACATGACATTCGAATGAAGAAGAATTTTTTTTACTTGCGCATGGTATTATAATGAGACTGATAATTGATAGGAAATAACAAGCAGAAACGGATCCGTGTATATGTACGTCTTTGCATACTATCATTTTCATCCTTTTTTTTTATGTATATATTCGATCTTATTGTATGACTAATTTGTTATGTGTCTGTAGTATAGTAGCTTTTGCTTTCATTGAAGGGTTACATAAACTTTTCTTTTTTTCTTTCCTATTAACACGCCATAGTAGTTTACGTTTTCGTCACATGGACAATTAAAGTGCAGATATATATTCTCTACGAAAAAAAAAAAAAAGAGAAAGAGGATGATGTGAAGTTAAAATACCATAGGGACAAGGTTCTTTCGTTTATTTCTTAGAAAGAAAAGAATAATCAGAAATGATTTTATGGTATTGCATACATAATAACTAGATCTTTATTGTTAAGAAAAAAAACTATAATTAGGATTTTTTTTTAATAATTGAACAGTCATTTCCAGATGTCAGGATCAATCGAGACTCAGTCATGGGGTCGTTGTTTCCAAGGACTTCTTATCGTTCAAATATTTCTCGCTTATGTATTTCTTGTTAGTGGTCTTTTTGTTAATCTGCTTCAACTTCTCTCAGCATGTTTCATATGGCCATTTAATCGAGCTTTGTATCGAAAGATTAATTATCATTTAGCAACAATTATATGGAGTCGTAAGTTTTCTAAACCTTTTCTTTTGTAAAACTTACATTTGAATATTATTTATAGAAATGACATTTGTCTATCAATGGTGGTAAGTTGCTTGTTTTTATTCATAGACAAAAAATACATTAATCAAAAATCTTAGTTATATATATATTGCATGTTACACTTAGCGTTTTTATTGATTAAATAACCTTACTCGACAAATGTTCCACGTTCTCATATTAGAATATGATTCTTTTGGGAATATATTTTATTTATCTTTTATTGATTGTCTAGGTCCAATTCCGATATAACGGTTTATATTCAACCTAAAGATTTAGAAAAAATGCGTCGAGAAAATTCTTTATGGTTAGGTAATCATCGCTATGAAGTCGATTGGTTACTTGGTTGGGTTGTTACACAAAGACTTGGATTAGCTGGAGTGAGGTTTTATGAAAAAATTAAATTTGTTTAATTCGAATTGAAATATAGGGTTCAAAAATTCTTGGCAAACAGTCTCTTCGTGTATTACCAATAATTGGTTGGTGTTGGTATTTTACAGAATCAATATTTCTACGGCGTGTTTGGAGTACAGATAAAGCTATACTTGAACGTGATATAAAACGACTTGTTGATGATTATCCAAAAAATTATTATTTTACTGTAAGATTTCTTCTTTTTCTTCCATTAGAATAGTTTTTAAAATATTTTAAATTTAAAAAAAATAGTTATTTCTATCATGTGAAGGAACTCGTTATACAAATGAAAAACGTCTTGAAAGTATGGAAGTAGCACGACAAAAAGGTTTACCTGAATTGCAACATCATATTTTACCAAGAACAAAAGGTTTTGTTCTTGTTATGAAAGGCATTCATAACCATAGTAAATTTATTTTTTGTTTCTTTATCAGAATTTATTGTTGTTATCTTTGTTTTTAGTTACTGGAATTTATGACATAACAGTTGCATTTCAAAGTCCAAAAAATCCTGAATTATCAAATCTTTTAATGGGTCAACAATGTCAAGGTGAAGCTTTTGTTCGACGTATTCCAGTATCGGAAGTTCCATATGACGATGAAGAAAAATCTGCTCAATTTATTCATAAACTTTTTCAAGAGAAAGTAATTTATTATTTTTCTTTTATTTCTCAATAGATATATTTTACTTTAAGGATAAAGTATTTGAACATTTTGTACAACATGGAACATTTGATGGAGCTGGTAATCCTAAAGCACCAGATTTAAAACGTAGAAAACAAGATTTAATTATTGAACTTAGTTGTTTAATTCTTATTGGACTACCATCAATTTATTTATTCATTCAATTTTTATTATTTGGCTCGCTTTTTTCACAGATTATCTTTCTTTGCATTGTTATGGCAGGTAATTTTAAAAAATATCTTTTTTAATACTAGAAAAATTCTGAAGGAACATCTGCTTAGAACATATGATGAAAACATGCTTATTAAATAACTACAAATGAAGAAGCTTATATTAGATATATGCACTCCCGCCCATTCCCCAACAGAAACTATGACTCCTTTTTCAACGATCACTTCGCTCCTGCCTCTCTTCTTAGTCATTCGCCGAGCGACTGCGTCTTAATCATACCAGTTGTCACACTATTTCTACGAATGTTAAAAGGCATGAATATCAAATACTGAAAAATTAAAAGAAATTTATTCGTTAACAAACTCATTCTTTCTGAAATACCATTTGTTTTATTATCTCGTTTCATATTCATTTGTTAAATTTATAAATTAAATCGTAATCAATGTTAATTTAAAATTATATTGATAACAAATCGACTTATATTCAAATTTTATGAATTTCATTGTGACAAGCATAATAATATTTAAATTCGCCTTAAACTTAAATGTGTGCCAATTTAACTGCAAAATAAGTTAAGACAGACATGAACACACTATAAGTATATATATATAGATCAAACTACATTTTACCTAATTAAATATTCTTTTGTGGTATTTTCAATTTTATGTTGTTGTACTTAGATCAGTGTTCAGAAATTAAACATAATTCTAAAAAAATATTATTGAACAACCAGTATGAGGAGATAATTGGCGAAAAATATATTCCAATTAGTGTTAGGTGCGGTTGTGCCGCCAGTCAAGAAGATCTTAGGCAGTGTTCGCCCTTGCCTCTTTTCTTAGACGCAATACACATCTCTGGTTTACAGGAACATCTGTTGTGTTTGTCTGTGGATTGTTTTTGGTGCTGAAACAAATATTAAATTTTTGTTCAGTGTTATGTTAAAAACAAAAAAAAAAGATTTAAATGCCCTTTTGGTTTTATGTATAGATGTTTCGAAGTTCAATTCATACTAACGAATACTTTTCAAGTTTTCTTAAGTTCACAGTTAAAATTCAATCACATTAAACCAATAGTTTAATCATGTGTCGTAGTGTTTTGACAAACTACGTGGATGATGTTCTTGTTTGAAAGACTCTTTTGCTTAAATCCTGATAGACACTGAAATCAGTGGTTTAATAAATGAATTCAAAAATTTTCGAAATATGACACAGTTGTTTATCTCATAAGACTCTCTCAGAATACGTCTGCCTAAGTAATTCATTTTCATGTATTGAAATCTTGTTAAATATCGTTAAGTGAAATTTCTGGCTTCAAACAAAAAAGGACATTAAGAAAACACATACCTTAATCTTCAAATATCGAACTTTGACAATTGATATTTTTTAACTATTCCACATCAGTTGAATAATTTGTTTTTGATTAAGAAATCTATTAGATGCTCTTGAATCAACTTAAATACTTGATGAACACAAATTTTTCTACATTTATATTATGATTGAAGAATATATATATATATTTGTTTTCTAGGTGTGTTCGGTGTCCGTTTAATGATGCAAACAGCAGCTCGACCCAAACAACCTACCAACTCCATGAAACAAGACTAAAATATTTCAAACTGATTTTTGTGATTGTTTTTTTTCTGTTTGTCTTTATGCTTTTTTTTAAATAAGAAAATTGCATGCGTATTTATTTAACAAATAAGCAATCGATCAACAGTGCCTGATCAGTCCAAAACATAAAGCTGAAAGAATTTCATAGAAAAAGAAAAGAAAATATAACGGAATACATGCTTATATGCAGAACAAAAGATAAATCACAGAAAAAGGAAATAAATAAAATTATACACACACTAGCACATATTTTATTTATAGTATTGATCAAATATCATTATTATAATCTCCAATATTACCTAACAAAAGTCATATCACCTCTTAATTCTTAATAAATAGGTTAGTGGAATATTCAATTATGTCCACATTATATTGGGAACAAGTCCTAAAATAATAATAAAACAAAAAATAATAGAATTCTTTGTATATACAATGTCCCAGGAATTCTGAAATCATTTTTAAATTTACCATTCTTGTATATAACAAACGCAAACTGTTTGAAACTTTGTTAGACTATTGCATTGATTTAGTACTAATTTATTATAGTGTTTGAGATAAATAGCTTCCTCAATAACAAAAAAAAACCTTAACAAGATGATTATGTTCTGTCTTAATAACTTATTGACCGTTATTTTAAAAATACTCTTTCAAATAGAAAGAAACTTATAACTAATGTTTATGGATTTGATTATGATTTTAATTGTGTTCGTCAACATAAACGAACATTAAATTTGTTTTGTTCGTCTTTAAACTTAATTTTTCAATTGTTCTCTATTATCGTGTAGTAAAACTTTTCTAATGTGGACACAGTCGGTACTGGCAAAAGTGTACACTTTACGGAGAAGTTAATCATTGGGATGTTTTCAGTAGAGGTGCACAAACCTATAATAGATTTGAGATTTGGATTTGGATATGAGTTTGAGTTTGGATCTTATATTTGGATTTGAAGTTGGGATTTGGGTCTTCGATCTATATGATCCTAACTTTAGAGCTATGTTAGAATGAAACCAAATTCGAACACCAAAAGCAAATCCCAAACTCAAATCTATATCAAATTCAAACTATTTCATATCAATTTTGAGGGCTTTCGATTCTTTTCTCTCTTCTAGTGCTTTATCTTACAGAGTCTTGTCCTATTTGGGTGTTTTAAGACCAAATCCAAACCTAGATCCCAGTCTAAATCAAACCCAAATCTTTCTACATAAAATCTCAAGACCTTGGGTTTCTTGCATCCCTAGTTTTCAGGTTTATTTTTTTGCAACCTATAAGCATTCAGTTACAAGCGCTTGTCGGCTGTACACGATATAAATGTGTAGTGTTGGCATAAATACTGACAGCAAGTGAACAACACAGGCTCCAGTGAAGCACAGACATTTCTATTCACTGTAACATTGAGATACCAACTCTATCTAAGTATGCTCTTGGTGTTAGTGTACACTAATCACACTCAGTCGGTTATGCCGATAGTCAGTAAACTGAAACTGAATATTTTTATCACAAAATGACTTTTCTGTTTCTTTCCAGCAATTTATGAATTCGACGTTTTTTTTCATTAGAGTTAAATCAACTCGTATTGACATTATTTCATGCTACTATTAATAAAAAAGTGACGACATGTTACACGAAGAACTGCTGCTGTTGTCCAATACAAGGTTTTTTTCTTTTAAATGTGTACGGTCAGTTGATCATTTTTTAATATGTATCCTATGATTATTTATCAAAACACAATACACATAACGGCATCTTTTTTGTTCTGCACGTGAGTGATAGAATACATGTTGCTCACATTACGGAGGTTGTTACTACCTTTGGGATAAGAAATAAGTGCTTACTGCTAAGAACAAGGAGATACTGACATATGGAGATTTTATTGTAGTTTCATCCTCGTAATTCTACATAGAAAATATTGATTAGATTTACTGTTAGCGTTTTATCGAGATATTCTCTTTCAGAGAAGTTATTTAGAACTCTCATAGAGCAAACTTAATCTTCAGAACAATGCCATCCCTACGCCAGATAAAATACTATTTACTTAACAATTTTCTAAAGCAATTCGATCAACAGTTTTTTATTGTTCTAAGTATTCGAATGAATTTTGTATATCTATCATTAGTTAAGTCTCTACTTTAACATGTACAAAAAAACCTTTCCGAAAAGAATTTTCTGTTTCAACAAATGTGTATTTCAGAATTTCTGGGACGTGATTTCAAATTTTACCTTCACGGGTTCGAAGACTTGGCAAATAATTTTCTTCATCAAGAAAATAAAGTGGATATTCAACAACTGTACCTTGAACTTTTTTTAATTTTTCTTGTGCCTAAATAAAAGAAAAAGAATTTCTAATGAAATAAAAACAATTATATTTCTACTTTTAATGGATCAGTGTCTTTTAATTTCGCTGCTTCAGTATATTGACCAACTTGATTAAAGTTTTTAACACGATCACTTGGTAATGTTGCAAATATATCTTCATATATAAGTGTATTTTCTTTTGCAACATTTCGAAAATAATTATAAAATTCATCTGATACTGGATCACTTATGTCAATATTATTAGGATTTTCATGTAGAATACCTAACATCATTCTAGAACAAAAAAAAAGTATTTAATTGTCATCAAAGTAAAACAAAACAAAAATAATAAATATACGCAAAAAGTCGTTTTCTCCAACTACCACAAAATTTTCCTACACGAACTTGTTGTCCATTAAATACACCATTTTCTTCTTCGCGATCATTTATAACAACACAAAATTCACTATCACGTTGACCAAGTAATGAGCGATCATTTATATTAGCACTACCACAAATTGCCATACGATCATCAATTATCATTAATTTTGAATGTACATATATTATTTCAGTTACCTAACAAAAATTTATTCTATATTTCACTAAGAATTCTTTATTATTTACTTACTAAAACACCCATGAGAACATCATGAGCACGCATACCAAAAAAACTGACATAATCATGGGGTGGAACACCTGAAAAAAGAAAACAAACCATTGATTTGTTGGTAACAATCTTATGTTTTCTGTATCTCGTGATAATAATAATCTATTTTATTTCACTCTATGATAATTAATATATAACCTAAATGACGATGAAAATCGAAAAATTATAACGAATGCTACAAAAGTCTTGCATTAATTTGGTTTCCAGTATAACTAAATAACAACTCATCGTGAAGGCTTGATATATATATATATATTTGGTTAGAAAGAACAAAAACTTTACTACAAGCCTGTGTAAAAATATTTGGTTTAGAATACCCATTGAAAGCTGAAAATTTTGCTGCACATTTTTTGGAATTTAGCAGAAAACATCAATCCACTAATAAGGGAACGTTTTCAAATGATCAACCACTTTCTCATCAAAACCTCTTGGATTATGTGTTCTCGATCTAGCTGATTCCGAATATGGTAATGAGAAATTCTCATAGATCTTCATATACTAGTTTTCTAAAAGAACAATTCTCCAGGTTAACAACATTTTGCCAAAATCATTTGTGATCTACTCGTATTATAGAACACATTTAATCGTCTATATGACAATAATCTTTTCTCCTTTACAAAAATGATTTTTAAATAAAATAATATCACGAAGATTTCCAGTAAAATATTGTTATGCATCTGTTGTATGATAGAGATGCGTAGGATACGATAAGGGTAAGTTTGTTGTAGGATGGGGTGAAGGTAAGCATGTTGCAGGGTATGGCAAGGTAAGAGTGAAAAAATTTTTATCTGTCGGAGTACAGGGTACGAAAGCAGCTTACCCTGCACATCTCTATTGCATGAATTAAAATAGTTGTATTTTCTACAAAAAAAAAGACGATTTGAAATACAAAAATTCAATGTTCTCTAGGTAAATCGATCTGTTCTATAATCTGAACCGATCAAAAAAAAAAATTCAGCGAAATTTTACTAGTCTGAAAGATCGATTTTCTAAAAAGACTAGCACAAAAAAGACCTAAAGGGATTTTTTATAGTTATATTCGGAATCCACATGATCGATAACTTACCATCCATCAGCTTTCAGTGAAAAATCGATTCATCGATTGAAAGTTTTGATCTTATTTTCCATCCCTTATCGACTTTTGTTGGGTTACGATGGGATATTGTATTTTATGTTCAATTAGAGTTTACTAAGGTCTTTGCCAAAGCACATTATATAACACAGAATATTAGACATGATGAGGAAAACTGCATTGGGTTGTTGTAGAGAAAAAATGATTTTTTTCATAAAACTGTTTCCTAAGAAACCTACAATTTGCTAACCCGAATATTCTTAAAAAAAAGTTTCAACGTTTGGTAAAATTTTTGGACGAAATACATTGTACACAGCTTTTTAATAAAAATTTCGCTCTTTCAAAAAAGAAAACTATCAAGCCTATATTAAAAGTTCTTGTTACGCTTTACTAAAAACAAAATTAATACAAAACTTTTGCATCATCCAATGATTCATCGATTTAACAATGAATAGGTGTTTACGTTTCTAGTGTGAAAGCACGATAATCTATTCAATAAACTATCCAATTTATGATACATACATCTAACATAAGTATTATCCTGACTAAATTTCAGAGTACTTGTTTATTTTAGATACAGCTTTCACTCTCGTGCAATGCTGTGTGGTGTATTAATTACATCAATCACTGCAAGTGCTGTGTTCAAAGTGGATTAGAACTTTTGTTGTATGTTAAAAATTGACTGATTGAATCAGCTATTAATTAACAAACACATGAATTAGAATAAAAGTTTAATAAATAAAAAGATAGAATTAAATTGAAAAAGATGATTTCATTCAAGAAAAGTATAGATCGGATTTTCATTGATTACAATAGGTAAATAAAAATAACCTTAGAACTAATTTCTTTGTTACATTTTCCTCGTGTTCCGTTTCTATGCAAGAAAAAAAAAAGTCTTGCATTAAATATTTCTTCGATTACTTAAATATATGAAATCTTCCCACACAGAACAATACATTATTGAAATTAAAACTGTTTAATATATTGAACTAAAAGAGTTTTTTTTTTTTCAAAAATAAATCAAATCTAACATTTGTTACGACTAATATATGTCAAAAGGATTGAAGTTTATGTACGTTTTACCCGGTAGGGAAAAACTTCTTACGACTAGTGAGTACTCCGAATAAAACCAAAAGTTTACATCGACATCGTAACATAAAATTTTGCTGTTCATTTTTGAATTTAGTGGTATTATGATGATCTATAAAGAAGCATGACTTGCATTAGTAGTCATCTCACCATTAGATATTAGTTTTTTTAAGAATATAAATAAAAAGTCAGTGAGAGTTAAAGTATATCAAGATGTAAATTCAATAGCCATTTGTTGAGACATCAATATTTTCTATGATCCATTAATTCAGCTGAACAATATTGCTTGTTAAACTAGCATAATACAAACCTATATGAAAAGTCTGTGGAATACTTGCCTATCTTCAGAGGCATCTTTCATTTTTAATAATAAAATTAACCATTTTTCTGATATAACTCATTGAATAGTCCTTTTAAAATAGTTACAAAATCACACATTGTCTAAACTCGAAAAGAATTCTAAACATATTCTTGTCGAAGTTTGGTTTCGTATCTTTTTAATCTCAATTGAAAAGGTTTCGGTGAAAAACGTTCATTTTGAATCAAGACTAATTAAATATTTGAAATCAACCTAACTAACTATATCAATGTGTCTGTAATGTAAAGATTTTCTCGAACATTTTGTTAATTAGCAAAAAAAATGTCCGCCACTCCCTTTTAGGTTCCAACGAAAAAAAAATTAACTTAATAAAAACGCTGTTTTTTTTTTATTTAAATATCTATCATAATGTGATCTTATAATTTTTTCAAAAACTTTCGAAGCTTTTTCTAATAATGTATAAATGCCTTTTGTGTGATGCTCGTTTTCATTAAACTCTGCGGAGGACCAAAGATAGTTTTGGAAGCAAAAGAACAAATATTTTAGAAAAGCTTTAAAGTAGACGAAAATCAATGAATTTTGTTACGTTGAGTAAAAATATCATATTAGTTTTGACTTAAATCGAACTTTTTCTTACCAAAATCTTCTAAAAAATGATTAAAAAAAATACTAAGTCGCACCTCTAGAAGAATATGCTCAAGACTTTTGTTAAAATAGTCAATACCTATTGAGTTTGGGAAATATATGATTTTTCTAAAGGGTCTCTCCGATGATGTATACTAGAAAAATGTCTCGAATGGTGGAGCAGTCTGATAGAATCACGGCATGAAACGCCAATATGTACTGATCTCACTCTGCAGAAATGATTCGATTGAATGATTGAATTGAAAAAATAGAAGATTGATGTCTCAACAAAAGGGTGACACATTGACGTTATAAAACTTCATTATTATTATTGACTCATTGTCTACATACATTCCTAACAAGTCGGCATGTAATAAGATCATTAGTAGCATTCTTTGTTCATGATCCTAAAACTAAGAAACTCAGCAGCAAACTGACAAATTCAATATTAAAAAATATCGCTGTATACTTATGACATTGACTTGATTAGAAATAAACCTTATTATGGATCGATTAGAAGTCTTATGTGGCTTCTTTCTTTTTATTTTCAAAAAAAGATGTCGATTATGACATGTTTAAAAACCTTCTATTGGTATTTGATTTCTTAGAAAATTTGTCATCGATTATAGTTTATCATATTTACCTGCTGCTTCCAATCGTTTAAATAATGATGATTCACCTTTGGTAATCGAACGCATAATAAAATACAGTACAGCTTGAACTGCATTAACATTATCAAATCCAGGCAAAAGAGGAAGAACAATATAGATTCGAAATTTTTCATTCGATCTAAAAACAAACCAACAAAAATAAAATCATAATTTCCTTTTTAATTATGAAAAAAAAAATCACAAACGTATGTGCTCGTAATACTCTTCTATAAAGAGCTTCAGCCAACTGGTTTTTTACTACACTATCTCCAGCGATAGTAATAAAAAATTGATTCTAAAAAAAAAAAAAAACCAAACAAAACAAAATAATAAGAATTTTCTTTCTTTATTAACATACTTCAATATAAATATAATATTTTGCAGCATCAATCATTTGTATATAAGCATTTTGAATTGAGTTTTCAATAATTTTTGTTCCAATTGACCATGGTCCTGCAGAACGAAGACACTAAATAAAAAAAAATAAAAACACGTATTAATTATTATTTTTTGTTCATTTGATTAAAATAATAATAATTTACTTGTGCATCAACTTCAAATGGTCGGCTATCAAGAAAATCTTTCCAATAATCAACTCGTAATTCTTCTGGATCATCATATGTTTTGGGTAATAAAAATGGATAAGATTCTTCATAAAGAAATTTTTCACACTTATGAATATTCCAACGTTGAATAAAATGTCTTGCAACATCACGAGCTACTTTACCAAATACAACAAGAGCTTCATCATGCCATGGCATACGGGGTACCAATTTTCGATCAATAAAATCTATTTTAAAATGAAGATTTTTTTGAAATCAAAACATAAAGAAATTATTAATAAATAACCTTCATTATATCTTTCAAGTATTTCAAAATCTTTTTCATATGGATTTGAATAATCTTTTCCAACAAAATATCGATGTTTTGTATCAATAACTGGTGATGGTCCAATAAATGATTCTGGTTCTTCAGGTTTTTCTTCATCTTCAGACTCTTCCTCTAGGCTACTTTTTTTCATTATCTTAAATTAAAACAAACATTTTTTTTCTTGACTCTTTTAATTTAATTTAATTTTTTTTCTTTGATTTACTTGAACTAATTTTCGCCATCGACGAGCATATTTATCTGGTCGTCGAACAGCATCTTCATCATCTTCAAGTACTCTTTGTTCAGTGCTTATGGGATCGTCTGTAATCGTGAAAAATTAAAAAAATATAATTTCTATTGTCTTTCAAAAATAAAGTTTAGCTTTCAATAACGTTATTGTAACATTGTTGGTTAAAATATTAGTAAAAAAAATCACCTACGCCGTGCAAAATCTATTGGCTGATGTACAAGTTTATTAAAAGCATTGTGAGAGCGAAATCGATGAGAAGAAGAAGCAGCATTAGTACGAGCAGAGTGATCACCCTGGCCAGTCTCGGATGAATCTAGTGATCGTATACGATTTAAATTAGCTTTTGAATGGCGCCAATTAGACGTTGATCGTAATTCTTGATCTTGTTCACGTTGTTTGTTAGTTGATTGATTTTCAGCGTGAGTTAGTATACGCATTAAAGGTTGACGTGTTATATGATGATTACCCTTTTCTGTATCAGTATCAGCTTCATCTCGATCACTTCCTATTGTTAGCAAAGAAAATGTACAATCAAAAACAAGAACAAAGAAAAAATGTCTACATGAAAAGATCTATGGTTGACTACAATAACAAACAGAAAAAGAAAATTCATGACTTTTCAAATGATTTCTAATGCAAGCAATAGGTCACTGAAAAACACAGATGAGTATAAATTACATCTCCACTTACGATCAGTTTCTATTGGATGTATTTTATTTGTATTGTCGTTAGCTAAAGATAATTGTTGTTTTAGAATTTCTTTTGTTATTCTTTTATTTCTCTTATTGAATTTGAAAGAGAGATTTTTCACTATTTCTTTTTACTGCTATGTAATAAATAAAATTCGTTCTTACCTGAAAATCTTGATTCGATCCCTTGAAAAAAATAAAATAGAAAAATACTAATCAGAGTAAAAAATTAAAAGTTTACATTTTTTGGCTGCTACCCGCGTATGATATCCAGTTTCACTAGCATGAGCTTGTTCTCCTGATTTAATATCATCACTACCCTTATTTCGAGCAGTAACACTTGTTCTCATTTTATCAGTACCCTAAAATACATAATATATATTTTTTTTTCTATTTTTTTTTTTCAAGAATTGATCAACTATTTTGTACTAATGTTATTGATTTAATTAATAAACAAGATCCTTGAGATTAGTTGTGCAGCTCTACTGTTCATTTATATTTACAATATTTCGAATTTCCTCTTTGTGTACCGTAGAAGAGAATTTGATATTTTGTATTCGTACTCATTTTTTATTTTGTACTTACTTTAACTGGTTTTTCACCTGCGTTTTCGGCCATTTCTGTCGTTGTTATTTGTGCTGCTTCAGCAGTTTCTTTGCCACCTGATGCTTGTTTTTCTGCTTCGATTTCGAATGGCATTTTTAGTTGTGTATCATTTTCTTCACCCAAATCGACAAGACTAAAACAATAAACAGAACAATATTTCGAAATAGAGATCAATCTAAAAGCAAAATATTCTCTAATCTATCATTTAGTTTAGATCGACGTTTGTTCTCATAATCACAAGCAGAATAAATCAGAGATAGACGAAACTGTTCCAAACGTCTATGCAACATGGTGCAAATCTCAATTGAGCATATGTTGTGCCTTCTCATGATTCTATTCGTACTGAAAAAATACGTAAGAAATGATTTCATACTTTCGAAACATATACACCGAGCAAGGATAGAACGAGGTGTACAAAGCGCAGGACAGTTCCATCTATCTCTAAAGTAATTATTGTTTCTTAAGACAATTTCAAATAAAGAAAAAATGATTGAATGTGTTCAATGTGTCCAAACAAGACAGGATCATATTTTTTTTAAATTTAATTTTATATTATCAAGATTTTAACAGAATGAAGTCGGATAAAGCTGAAACTTTTAGAATATAATTGCCCTATATATTCGAAAAGTTTCAATAAAATGTAAGCTGCCTTTAAAATTTTTTAATATAAATATAAGCTCGTTACAGAACTACTTATAATGAACATCGACCTTCAGTCATATGTAAAGAACAAGACAAATTTTACTTAAATAAATTTGCTAAAGAAATATTTTCCTTAGGAAAATTATAAATTAGATAACGTGCTACACATAGAAAATTGTGTTTAAATTACTTTTAAAAACAACAAAAGACTTCATGACGGAATCAAGTTTTAAGAAATTGTTATGTTCTCCTCGTGTTTATTTTGTCAACAACTTAACAACAGATCCTCAGAAAAAAACAATCAAAAAAAGACATTTTCTATCATCCTACTGACAATGTAAAAATTCTATTATGAAATCATGTATACTACCGAAATGTTGTCTTCAATCCTGATAATGAATATAGCTCGTCACCATTATAAATCGACTTAAAAATAAAGCAGTGAAATTTTAGTATCTTTGCCTATATGAACATATATGAAAAATGATATTTCTATTTTTTTGGAAAAACAAAATTTAGTCATTTGATATTAATTTTATCACGTTCTTCCTAACGAAACTAGAATAATCATAAAACAGTCAATATTAGAAATATCATTCTTTTGACTAAACATCAATTACAAGGTATTTTTGTAACAGAACAATGTTAAAAAATGAACTACTTTTCAAGCGTACATAACTTCTTGAAGAAATGACGAAACATAGATATCTTGTCATAACTAAAGAGTCTATTCGAAGCAGTTTTATGGAATATCATTGGTCTGAAAAAATAATTACGAAACAAAAACTCTTGAAGTATAATTGTTTTCACCAATTCTGAGTGATAAATCTTTAACAGTGTGCTCTTTCTAAAATATATACAATGCATGATATATATATATATATGAAACGGGACAAGGCGTTTTCTTCTCTTTAAGACATTTAGAAAAAAATTCAAGTAAAAAATTTGAAAATATCGAATAATCTCTTTTGCGAGAAAATTTCGTCGTTATTATTTTTTAATTGAAATCAAGCTTAAAATTTTCATTATTTAGCATTAAATTTTACATCCCATGACATGGAGTTAAACATGTCATAGACGTATCCTGTCTTTTGAAACATATGCCTTTCCAAATTGCATCCAAAAAACATCACCAGATGTTATTTTGAAGTGTTTTTTCCGGAACGATAGCAACCCTAACCTTGAAAAGGTTGTAACAGTACAGAGAACAGAACCCATTTTAATTTTATGTCAAGAAGAAAAACAAACTATGATAACAACAAAATCAACAGTTTTGTAGCACATAGAATTCTCTATGGCATTCGTCTAAAATAGAATCTCTACTAAATTGAGAGTTATCCTAAAGAGAGGAAACGTTTTGTCTCTTTTATTACACATCACTCGTTAATTACAAAGATAAAATCGGCATTCAAGGATGCAACTTATGAGCGGAAGGAGGCACATGACGTCCCTTTCCTGCTTCTGAAATTTGTGCACACAACATTCCATCCTGCTTTTGAGAATTACGCTCCGAAAATTGTGGACCCGATGAACTCTACTCCTTTCCTGGCTGCCTCCAATACTGAGTTACGTCTCTGTTGACATTGTCCAAGAAGCGTCATTTTCATTTTCTTTAATTTTATAGTTCGATTTTCACACAAAAGTGGACCATTACATAGACAGATTATGTTAATAATCAATTCACGTGAACAGTAAAAATGTCCAAGAAAAATATTAGAATCCTTCATCACCCTGATCGCATCATTTTGTTACATTTAACAATTTTATTCTTTCTAATAAAGTCATAGGTATCTATTAATCCTATAATCAATCTTACTCATTATGAAAATCACATGCGATGTAAAAGTCATTCAAAATTTCGAATGAATTATTAATTTATTAAAAAATAATTTCACGGTTATTATAAAATATTATTTTTTCTTGTTGTGATGTTCGAACAGTCGATGCTATATTCTTTAGGCTTTACTGACATAAAAATAAATGTACTAAAACACACAAACACACCTTAGGTGTTTTTTCTTGCCCTTTTTCTTTTTCGTTTCTGTTGCTATTTTAAATTTGATTTGCGTTGGAAGAATATAACATGAATAAATCTTCCTTTATCGGTTAGCGCCGTCTTGGCAACTCACTATCAAATCATGATGACAACCTTGACGTTAAAGAAAAAGAAAAGAAAACCAAGGTATCTTTGTCAGTTCAAGTACATTCATTTTTTGTCCCTAAAGTTAAACAAGACATTATGAACTACCGAAGCTACACAACAAAAAAACAAAAATAAACGACAAAAGATTTATTAGCCAATTATGACTTTTGTAAACAAAAATGAATCTTAAATAAGTTCAAATTTTTTAAAGAGGAACAACTATTGATCATTGCTTCGACTTTTTTTTGCGAATTACAGTCTTAATACTAAATAATTGGGTTTATTTATTTTACAATCAAAATATTGATTTAGTAGTCAAAGAAATTTTTTTTCCTATGCTGTTTAACTTTATTTAACAACAAGAATTACATTTTGTTTCGTTAAGTAGGAAAGAATGCAACTCTATACATTCCTAAGAATGAAAGAACATTTTTAAGTGTCAAATGGCTTCTGTGTCAGGACTATGTATATCATGTAGGTTATAATAAATTATCAATACTCTGAAAAAAGTTCAGGTCTATAACTTATAATTGTCAAGGTACTGTATTTTTACTGTATGCTCTCAGGAACACCAAAAAATTGAGTTTTAAATTTCAACTTGAAACTTTGTATAGAGACAAGCTTTAATTAGAATAGTTTATTGTAGAAGTTTCCGACTTTTTGATTGCTTCTATCTTAAGATACAGCTATATTGAAAGCATGTTTTTCACTCCGCTTATACACAACAGCAAAATCTGACTTTTTTCTTTTCAAAATCGACTCAATCGAACAATCTGAAACTTTCACAGTATGCTATTCTCATTAAGACTTATCTCTGTGTAGTTTCAAGTCGAAATTCAGTTTTTCTAGTGTTTCCGAGGGAATAGAGTAAAATACAGTACCTTAGCTGTAGTAAGTTATTACTCCGAATTCTTTTCAGGGGTACGTCATACATCATTAGAACTTACATGATGCACAGAGTTTCGACCCCAAAGCGATTTCACACTTAGAAACATGTACTCGCGAGTTCCAATAGTTTTTGAAGATATTTTGATTGTACAATAGTTTCATATAGAACGAATAACTTTCTTTTTTTTCTCAATATTTTAATTCACGAAATGTATATTGCCATTATTTTATGTCTCAGAAATTATGACTGATACTGTTAAAACTTTGTCGTTGTCTCATTATTCCATAAGAGTTATTAAAAGTTTTTCTCGGCAATTTTCATTACCAGTAATAGTTCACATGTCACTTTAGGGTTTCAATTAATAATAATGACTAGAATTATATTCAAGTGATAATAAGACGATTCTATAATTAAACTTCGCGTTATTCTCATTTGTTTTCTACCAGTTGTTTTTTTTCTCTTTAATCTACAAATAAAAATAATTTACCGCATAAAATCATCATCCCAACGACCAAAACATAAATCAATACCACCAACAAATGCAATTTTTTGATCAATAATAACTGTTTTTTCATGATGAGACCATAGGAAAACTCCACCGCTAGGATAATGATCAGGATGACGAATAACCTCAACAGAAAAATAAACTCATTTGAAATTTTTTCAAACTAAAAGAAAAAAATCTTACTTTTATAAATCCTCTTTTACTTTTACCAATTAATGCTCGTTTTGTATGTAAACTATTTAAACCCATAGCAAATGACATTTCTTTAAAAACTAGAACATATACACGAACACCATCATCCTAAAATTTGAATGAAATGTATATTTAACTAAAGAAAAAAACAAATTTTTGATTTCTTACAGCTATTTTTCCTAATAAATTATCCAGTCGAAATGTTTCATCATCAGTTGGTCTTATCATCATTATTTCAGGTGAAAGCCACCAATCAGTTATAAAAACTTCTTCTTTAGCTGTTAAAAGTGCTTTTGCAACTGCTTCCATATAAGATTTACCATTAATAAACCTTTATAATACATGTAAAAGAAAATGATTTCTATAGTCAAAAATGAATTTCTATTACCAATAAGCATGTTGTTTAGTACGAATAGGTGCAAATGAATTAAAACGACTTGCTGTTGCACTAAAAAAACTCTTAGACTGTTCTTTTAAATTTAATAAGTGCTGTGTCCATTCTTCACTATCACGATTATTTCGACATTTAAGAACTAATGAACGTTGTAAATTTGTTATTTTTATACCATGTTGTGTACCAGCATTACGAAAACCAGTTGCGATTTCAAAACCACGATCAACTAACATTGGAAAACGTATTTCAAATGTATCAGGACGTATATAAGTTATATAAGAATCTTTAATAACAAACCATCTGCATATATAAATAAAAATTTAGACTTTTTATTTTAAATCAAGAAAAAAAAAAAAAAAGAATCATACTTTCGACCATGATGAAATTTACATGTATCACAAAGAAATGGTAAACGAAGAAATATACTATGACCACGATAATCATCATGAGATCGTTTTAATAAATAATGTTCTTTTAAACTAACTGATAAACCATGGACAAACGAAATAAAACTAACATCAAAAAATTCACGCTAAAATATCGAAAGAAAAAAAATTCTAATTATATTTTATTGTAAAATAATATTAAGATTAAAAAAAGAATCATAATTTATTGGCAAAGAAATATCCTCGAATCAAAATAGATCATATACTACGTTAATCAAAACATAATCTACGTTATTTCTAATCTATCAAAATGTTAGCTTAAGTCAACTCTTTGAATATAAATCTAATGATAAACATTAGAAGAGAAAGTTTTGTCATTTGATCTGATCAAGTCTCTGATATTAACTTTTATTCAAATCACTTACATTTAAATCTAAAAACAATAAAACTTTTCCTTATTTTTGATCAATTTGTTTTATTTTTCTCTTTTTATTATCTATTTTCAATTCACACCGATGATTAATCTTCATATTTGATTTACACATGATGAATAAACTTCCTAAACTGATCAATTGAGACTCTGAATATCATGTAAGTCGTCATGATCTATAAATATTCTGACAACAATTTCAGCTCCTTGCGTTTATTACTCTCGAAATTCCGTACTTCTACGGTATCTTTAAACGTAATGTCATGAATCCCTTAGGAACAACAATATAATTAATTTTTGAATTCTGACTTGAAATTTTGCATAGGAACAACCTTCAATGAGAATAGTTTATCGTGAAAGCTTTTAATATTTTGTTTGTTCCTACGTCTATGATAACAAAATGTTTTCACATCGTCAAATTTCGATGATCTTATTTCAGAATAGGAGCAACCAAAAGTCATAAAACTTTCATAATAAAGTATACCCATCTATGTCCTTGAATGAGAATCATGGCTTTATGTTTAAAAATACCGTAAAAATACAACATTTTGATTACAATAAACTAGAAGTTCGAATTGTTTTCATGTTATTCATGGCGACTTACATAATACATATAGTCACGACTCAAAAGCAATTAGACTATTGGGAAAAGGTCCCTTGTGAGAAATAAGCCTTACAGATTTGAAATGATTTCATGTAGAAAAATCTTACCATTGCTGGATGATTACGAAATTTTGGATGTTTAAGAACTTTATTGAGATATTCCAGAAGAATTTGCTACATACGAATAAAATAAAAAATTCTTAATAAATAAAAAAATTATTTTTTAAACATACACAACGTTCTCGAATAATACTATCATTGATGAATGCTAATCGGTCATTTCTTGTTGGAAAACATGGATTTTCATTTTCTTCATCTTGAATTCTAAAAAGAAAATATTATTTTATTCAATAAAATAATCAAAATCAAGTTTACAACAATTATAGACAGACAGAGAAACATATATCAGAAGAAAGAAAAACTTACGATCGTTGCGAAATGAGTCTTACTGGAAGATTTCTCCTAGACAATCTATGATAATTATATCACGAAAATATATTATTTACTCTGAAATCTCCTTTTATATTAATATTTTTATTGTTGTTTACATTTTCTCTTAAGCATGACTTACTTTTCCAAATCACTGATAGATCGTTTTGTTTCAGCTTCAACATATTGAACTAATGCTTTATGTAAATCATTAAAATGTCGATAACGTTTATAAATAATCCATTCAAATGGACCATGTCGTGTTGTTACACAGTACCTAACGAAAAACAAAAAAAAAAATTTTTTACATATCAATATGAAGAAATATTTATTAACACTTACAAATAAGGATTCAGAAATTCACTGAACTTTGCATATGTACGCTCAGCAACAACTGATATAACATGAACAAGAACGTTAGGAACAAATGTTCGTCCATCACGATCATATACATGACCCATAGTAAATTTGTTAGCTAATCAAATTAATAGAATGAATAATAAAAAAAGATATACTATCTAAACAAACTTCGTTGATGACGTTCATCTACAGGATCATTAAAATTATTATCAGGATATGGTAAATATTCATTATGTTTTCGATCCGGATGGCCAGCACTGATAGCTAATTCTGCCATACCAGCTGTATGTCGAACCAAAGCACTGACACCGCCCGTATCATCATGGCGTGCCATCTGAAAATAAATATTCATGATGTTAGTCAAAATTAATCAGTACATTTTTCTCCCCTTTATTACCATTTGTGTCGTTGACTTAAAGAGATAATCCAATAAAAAACAAAATAAAAAGCTTTTTGCTGATTGACTAGTCTCAAGGAAACTCAATAAAACTAATGTTAATCATGACGAACAGATTTATGGCGGAAAGAAAATAATACTTTACATATATTTACGCACAAAAGAAAGCAAAAAAAAAAGAAGTTTATGATCATTTTTTGTTCTCATGTAATTATTATGAAGGAGATGAATAATATTCTATAATAGAGATTAGAAGAAAATAAAATATAAGAATAGATACAAGATAATTTAATCTCTTTATCTGCGGTACTACCTATGTATACATATACTTCAAATAAGATTTTAATAAACTAATGAATCACTGGGTTTTTTTCATTAAGATAGTTATTATAAAAGGGCCAGTATTATTATTATTCAGAAATACAACAAACTAGTTTGTGAGGGTGTTTCTTTTTATAAATAGACCGTTGATATTTATAGGTAAAAAAAGAAAAACGGAGTCAAATTTTTTTCTTTTCTTGTTGCATAGCACAGAACACACACAGTTCTTTCTTTTTTATTTTTATTGTTATCCTTCTGGTGCGCTGACGAATGAGATTGATCTAATTAGATGTCACTATGATAGATTTTTTTATAATTAATTTAAAAGATTTTTGGATCTTATTTCAAATATTTAGATTCATTTAGATCGTGAAATCTAAATACAAGAATTTATCTTTGATAGATTATGTATATCAACTACTCGATTTTAATTATAATTTCTTTTATTGGTTTCTAAAAGTATAATTTTGTCTAACATGCGTGAAACTATTCGTGAAAAAGTTGAATAATAAAAAATATTCTTATGTAGAATGCATTATAAATAATCTCTTTCGAATGAAATCATTAGATTTTCTATCAGTAATTTATTATCTATTTTATTTATATAATTTTATTATTAATGTCACGACTAAAGTCATGAAAAGAAAAATGTTTTGTAATGGGACTTAGGGCTTGTCTACACTATACGATTTAATGCTGAATTAAGAAATCTGATTGGTGTTTCTACGTGGCAACACCAATCAGATTTCTTAATTCAGCATTAAATCCTATAGTGTAGACAAGCCCTTAATCGAATAAAATAATAGTGAATGAAGAATGCAAAAAACACAAAAATCGATTATTAATTCATTTCATATTCAATTAATAATATTGACTTGTTACTAGAAACCGTTAAAATAGAACTTAACAGTTGTTTTTGCCTTTAGAGAACTCACATCTCATGAAGAAAATTTTCTAGTTTTCTCTAAACTATTGATACATGTGCTCCATATATCATTCCAATATCAAATGTTTTGTACTTTGTGATATAATATACCGATGTGCTGGTTGCGATACATTTTAAATGTGGGATTAAATCTTACCTTTATCGCGTCTTTCTATCGATTCATTTGTGAACATAACTAATTACTATTTTTTCAGTTTAACCCGAATTAATAACGCCGAGTTTTTTGCAATTCAAGACAGTGAGATCTTAAAAGGTCTACTCATCTCGAGATAGTTCCTTCTCGTCTACCAATCAATCTCTCAATGCATTCTCGAATATTAACTAGTCGATAAATGGTATAGAATATTTAAAAAAAAGTAAAAGACCAATTGCATTCGAATAGGCATAAGTACAACATATTTAACTTTTTCACATGTAGTTGCACGTGTCAAACAAAACAATAGATGGAGGCTTTTCAGTAGAGGGATGCGAAATCAAACTTCTTGACTTTGAAAATTTTCATTCCTGCAACTCTGATTGTGACTCTAGGAAAAACAATTTTCGATTCTAGCTCTGAAAATTTTGTTTCTTTTTGATAGGCATATTATTTATTACTTTTCGTGCTATTTGTTAATGAGAATGTCATGCTGGTGATGTTTTTTTTTCTTGAAACTTATTTATGATTCTATAAAGTAGTGTATTGTTGTTCATTACTTATTATGTGAAGAATGAAGTTGTTACTATATGAAAAAGTAAAAATACTTCATGTTTGTACTAATGTAACGCCAATTATTGACTTCGAGAAAAATTCTTCACGATTACTCCGCTAGAGTCAAGTAGCAGAATCCGATTCAGAACTCTATTTAGTAGACAGATTGGAACATCTATTATGAGACACAATTTATTTTAGTATTTATAAATCGATTTTGAGCCAAGTAAATTCAAATTACATGAAATTCGAAGAATATGTTGGGACTGTAGTTCAGTGGCTATGGTAAAATTTTCAATCCTATATAATGACATATTCATGAGATATTCAACAAATAATG
>CAJNSZ010000028.1:364710-595846 GCA_905329745.1 Rotaria sp. Silwood2 | reverse complement strand
AAATACAATGCAAATTGTTCTCTTATTACATTATAAGGTTGAACAAATGAAATCATTTATTTTCATGCACAAATCATAGGAAGTTTTGCTCGGTTTTTATTAAGTTTTCACACTTTTTATCATAATAGCTTGACATTTTGATGAAAACTTGATGAAAAGTAAGAAAGTGCATTTTATCATAAACTATAGATCTCAAGTCCTTCTATCTAAATCAAAGGTCGAAATGAAAATTTCAGTCAGATGACAGGTTATTTTCATGCATTCTTTTCTATATTTTTCGAAGACGATAAGTTTGAAAAGGATTTCGTCCTATACATGATCGAGGAAAAAGATATCCCAACTTCTCTGTCAATTGGTGAAAGTCGCAGGTCGCTAACTATCGCCGTTATCGAGATATTGCACTTAGACCCACCCCTCTTTCATTCTGGCGCGAACATTAGTTTACGAATTCATTTGGAAATAATTCTAATTTGTACATGAAGAAAATAAGTATTAAAGCATTTAACAGTTGTATAAATATTTGTTTTGAGTTAAATATTATATTAAATTCATATTCAGTTAAATATCAAATATACTTCTTCAAATTATTGATTTTACTGACGAAAAAAGTTTTTTTTTAATACTATGACAGTCAAAGATTTGCATGGCATGGATAACATTCACAATATGCTATTAGATTTGATATTGTTTAAATGAACTCACCCAGAAATTTCTCGTCAAATATGAGAAATGAGCGTATCAGAAAAAGAAATAATCTCATTCATTCATTTATTGTCTATTTCATAATCAAATCAAAACTGCATTATGGTTTTCACTGACGAAATCAGTCAGATCCAACGAAAATATATAAATATGTAATTGTTCACATTTGATAAGCAAAGAAAAAAGAAATATATAGATATCAAATAAACATGGAATATTCATACGTTCAATTGAATGATTTACCTGATGAAATTCTTCTGATTATTTTGAAAAAATTCAACAATGTCGAATTGTTTTACTCGTTAATATGTGTCAACAAACGATTAGATAAAATTTTACATGATTTTATTTTTATAAATACTTTAACATTAATGGAATATATCTCGTATAATCGTATTTATTCATTATTTGATTCAATACTTGATCGATTTTGTTTGCCAATCTTACCTAGTTTTGAACATAAAATCAAATGGTTTCATATTGAAGGATTATCAATAAAACATATTCTTCTTTCTGGAAATTATTCGAATTTATCTGGCCTTGGTATATAATAATATTACGAAAGAGAATTCTTTACATCTTGTTACAGATAAAATATAATGTCTGGAATATATTTTCGTAGTAAAAATCATGATGATTAGTTTGACTGGATATGATTTAAATAATATTAATCTTTTATTTATATCAAACTTTATTAACTGATATGTTCAAAAATCAGATCTCATCACTTGTTATTCAAACTATTGACAAAAAATATTTCACATATGATCTCTATGCACTTATATTTACAAATATCATTACTGTTTTCCAATTTAAAATATCTAAATTTTGATCTATGTGATGTTTATTTTCAAAGAATATCATTCAACAGTGTGTGCCACCATCTGTTTTTTCCTCAACTTTGTTAGAATTACATATTCAAGCGGATTGTATTAACGATTGTGTTCATTTACTTGATAGTCGTTTCGATCAATTTCGTATTTTCCACGTTAAAATAAAATCATCGTCTTCTCGTACAATCTCAAAAATACATAGAGTAGTTTTTTAGCAATTTCTTATTTATTGAAACAAATTATTATATTTTAGGATAAACTATTAAGTCTAATATGTTTTTCATTGTCCGGTAATTTGAAAATAGACTTCTGATAAAGCATCGAATGTCAAATTTAAAAAAACCTTCGTTTGTATTTTAAATGTTCTCATGAAAAATTATTTGTTGATGGAAATGACTTGCAAGCAAACATGATTAATCATTTACCATGATTAAAGACATTGGCATTTAATATTTATTCATTTATTGATCATTATAATCAAATTGATTTATTAACAAATGAAGATATTCAAAATACAGTTAGAGAGTTTCCAAATAATCAAATTATTTCTTGTGTCGATTATTTTCCAAATAAAAAACGACGATCAAGGTTATGTTTATTCATATCCATTTATATTGACAAGTTATGAATGTATTACAAATAATTTTCCAGGTGCATTATTATTTACATATGTTCGTAAAGTATCATTATTTGATGAACATTCTTTTAAACATGAATTTTTTCTTCGAATTCAAAAATTATTTCCATTCGTGGACCATCGAACTGTAACTAATCGGAAACCACAATATAAAATATCAAACAATGGCAATCGAGATTTATCACTAATTCATTGTCATTATCTTACTGAAGTTTATGATGATTATATTGAACAATTTATACTTGATACCAAGACATTCTTATCATTGTATCTTAATCTTCATATCGATTATTAATCTATACAAAGAGTAGCATACGATTTTAAAAGAATTGAAATAAGAATTAATTGTTCAAAAAATCAATTGTGTATATTTAATAGATCATATTTTTTTTGATCTTCAAAAGATTTCAAAAAGTATTTTCTTAGTATAGCTCGTATGTGATTATTTTGAATAAATGATTGATTTTGTACATAATAAATGTATTAAAATATAGTAGACAATAGTTTTAGATTTATATTCATAAAAATAAAAATGTATAGGCTTAATAAATATTATTGACGAATATGAATAATTACACTACTAGTCATCAGAATTAGTTAAGAAAATTTATCTGCTGTTATTCTATTTTTTTACACAAAAAAAAGAAGCAAACTTTTCAAAAAACTTTCAGTGATCATTCTATAGTATCTAAGTTCTAATTGAATAGAGTAAAATTAGGTGAGACTTGACCTAATACTGTTAATGCCAGGTGAGACTTAGTCTGTGTTTCGGCTATCCATTTCATCTCTCATAATTTTGTACAATTCCTTTCAGCATTACTCTCACTTGTGCACTGCTCTTCGTCTATCTCATCTCACTCTCACTCGTCAATTATTCAATTCCTATTTCTTTTATTTTGTTTATTATTATTCGAAATTGATCTAAAGCCATCTGATGATTTTCTTAGCAAAAGTGTGAACGTTTATGATAGCTGTTCTCTACCATGATTGAAATATATTGTAAATTTCTTTCTCTAGTTTATTTTTATTTCAATGATTATTCCAAAGATTAATATTTACAAATTTGGAAAATATGAATTAAAGTTTTCTGAACGAACAAACAATTTACATGTACATAAAGATTTTATTTTTGAACAATTCAGGCACGTTGTATCATTGTTCACTAATACATGTATCTCTTCGAAAACAGCATTTTAAAAATAAGTTGTATTGAATGAATAGGATGTGGTAGAATAATATAACTAAGTAGTAGAGAGAATACGATATTGTGATTGAATTCAGTTACGAATTAAAAGAAATTCAAAAAAAGAAAAATATATCAGTCATAGTGCATTCATTGGTTCAACAATTGAATTACGAGACAGCATAGAGTACGTAAATTTTGATCGTGCTATATATTATCGCTTTAAGTTTTACAAAAAATAACGAATAAATAAAGGACTAATACTAATTAGCGTTTGTCTAATTGATGACTTGTTAGAATCGAGTTAATAAGATATGCAATCGATAGAAATCGTCGAGTTCTATCTGAAACTACCAATGATATAGCTGGAATCGGCTTCAATGCGAATCGTGCTGAAAAATATTCAAATCCTGACCTCAGATATCCTACGTTCAGCAAAATTCGATCGTATTCGTATGGATTACATCATAAGAGAACTTAAACAGCAACAATAAAATGCATCCATCAGTGATCTGTAGACAAAACAAAATCAAGAAATGATACAGAAAAACTGTGAAGTTCATTATCATCCTTTACACTGACAAATGAATAAGTATTTATTGTTATTCATAACAGTGAGATACTATCATCGATTGATGATATCAAATAGAAGAAATGCTCAGACACAAGAAAAACTGAATCAAAACAATATTTCATTCTATCGACTAAATTAATTAATTGGATATTTTGTAGTTTTTTTTTTCTCATAAATTTTGTTTCAGGTATTTTTTGCCATCAAAAACCACATATTCCATTACTTGTGTTAATCAACATTCTTATCTAGCATTGCAGAATAATTAATTATAAATAGTTTCCATAGACATTTTATTAGATGTTATATTTATCTTATGACTTAAATGCTAATAACCAGATATTGTTTTAACTTAATTGACAGAATAATCTGATCTATCAAATGTTTAACAAGCATTAGCCGATAAAAAATGTATTATTAAAAACTTCATCGTGCTTTATCTTAACATATTACTCATAGAATCTATATGTGTATTTAAATTACTAAAGTGACATATAGATGCAAACAAACTATAGTTTGAATAATGTGCTTGATGTATCATCAACAATTGATTAATATTATATAGCATAGATCTCGACATAATTTTGTACGACATTAACGAGATGATATATGGAAACAGATTGATTGACATGTCATTGAATGGAATAGAAAGACATCGACGCCTGACGGTACATATTATATTGGCTGTAAGTTAATATAATTAAAACAACAAACGCTGAAATGGCAAACCAAATATTTCTTTTTGTCCTTTTTTCTTTGAGAAACTAATCAGAATTAGATTTGTTTTTCACTTTTAATGAATATTTATTGCAGCATAATAATATTCAACTAAAAAATCAAGTTTCAAATAAAGGTAAAGAATTTAATTCAAAGAAAATTATGGAAATCTTAGATTAAAATTAATAAATAACAAAAAAAATATGTTTTCAATTTTACATAGAAAAAAAAAAACAATTAGTTTGAATGTCATACATTTTTTTTCCATCCCTTGACTTGATAATTTTTCATGTATGATGAATCATATCACGATAAAATATTTCAATTAAAAACAAAGAGTACAATCAAGTAGATTATATACATTTATGGATGAAGCTCTTCTTATGTCATATTTCTGTCTTCTCGTTGTACATGTATTGTAATGACAATATTTATCAAATAATATTGACTCGATTGTAATATTATTATTGATGTATGTATGTATTTATTGTGTACATGTATGGACAAATCGAAATTAATATACAAGACATAGACTAAAGTGAGAAGCCATAGTGAATCGTACTTCTGTTGTGTATATGTTTATGAGAAAGAATAACGACGACGGAGAACATTTGTTCTGCACTATGAAGATATAAAAGTGAATTATTTGTACATGTAATGATTAACATCAATCAATATGCGAACAAGCCAACAGACTCATTTTTTACTCATTATTATATAGTCAATAGCCTAACCTATTAATAACAACAACCACTAGCCTCAATATCGTCGTTTCTAATCGAATAATATGCTAATTGAAGCACAAGACGATGTGTTCTTGCATTTTTCTCTTAGTAAATATAAATATGTGTGTATATATCGGTCAAGATGTTTGACCTTTTTTGGTTCTTCTTGTTCATCGATTTTCTTCCTCTTTTTTTGTTATCTTCCAATGCTTCATATTATTTGTTGTTCTTTTAAATGACCAGACATCTGGTTTGAGAATGTTGATAGAAATATGTAACATAATAATACTTCCATCATATTCATATTTATTATATAATTGTTAATCATATATTTTATGGTAAGATTTATTATAAATAAGAACATGTTTGTATCATGTTTACTGTATAAGAAAGAAAAGGAAAAAAAAAGGAAAGCGAATTAAAGGATACCATCTGGTGCATTTCTTTTCAACAATCAATCAAATATTATCAAAAAGAGTCTCGTCTTTCTTTACTAGGCTTGTTACATCATTGTTTCCCATCCAGGACGCTTGCCGACACTTCCGAGGTCTCCCTTTTTCTCTGCTCTCCGTTTATGTAATCCGAGTAGTAGAGGGTGATAAGCGACGATGACAACGACAATGATGATGATTTTATTCGATCTTGAGTTTCTCTCTCTTCTGTCGCTCTTTCTCTCTCTCTCTCTCTCTCTGTGTCTTTCTCTTGGATTTGTATGGAACAGAGTCAATCACACAAGCTGCTTCTGCCTTTCGTAATAAAATACACACATACCATACAAACACATACACGAAGAATATGCTAAGGAAAAGAATAGAAAAAAAAAAAGGAAGCAGCAAACAGTTCCTATTACTACTACACAAGCACAAATGCAATGATGATGACAATCTTTTCCGAGCCTCTACCATCGGCATCTTTTTTCGTCTCATATTACTAGCTATACCCTTTGTGTATTGTCACTCATATTATTAGTTGTTTGCATTTTCTGCTTTTTCGTATACTATACAACCTTGTAGATCTCAGGAATTTGTATATGTGTCTATTAATAATGAAGACACGAATTATTATCTTCAACAGTATTATGATTTATTGAATGATTTTCATTCGACGACGGCGAACATGTCGTCAAATATTGCTTTATTTATGATCAATCATGATCATGGATTCATTGTTAATAGCTATATTATCTTATTTAATACTATTCAAATGGTACATTCAATGTCAAGACGATTCTTCATTAATATCATCAGCTACTGTTGAAACTCAATATCTTACTTTTAATATGGCTCAATATGGAATGAATGGTGGTGTTTTTTCAAGTAAATAAACATTATTTATTCTTTGTTCTTTTTATTTTTGGTTTCATTATTCTAAATTAATTCTTCTAGGTCCTAATTTTCCAAACTATTATCCACAAGATACAATATTATTTTATCAATTTATAGCATCATCTGATTATCGTGTTCAAATTGAAATAGATTTTTTTCAAATACGTGGTGTTACACCACAATGTACACATGATTATTTAGATGTATTTATAAATGTAACTGATTTTAATATTGTTTATAATACAATGAATGATCAATTACTTCATCGTTATTGTGGTCGAAATACGCCACCATTACTTGTATCATATACAAATTTACTTCTACTTGGATTTTTTACTGAAGATACACAAACAGAAAGAGGTTTTAACGGTACATTTCGTTTTATATCAGCACAACCATATAAAAATAATCTTATACGTGAACCATGTGATTATATATTTAATTCATCGATTTCAAAACGTGGTGAATTTTTTTCTTCAACATATCCAGGAACTTATTTACCGGTAAAAACATATATTAATCTATGTATATATAAAATGAAATTTTAATTTTTAGTGGCAATTTTGTAATTATTCATTTATTGGTTTACCTGGTGAACGTATTCATATTCGTTTTCGTGATTTAATGTTATTTAAAACACCTAATCAACAACATTGTCCTGTTGATTTAATTAAATTATATGATAATACAGTTAATCCATTAGAACTTCAAAGATTTTTATCAAATTTTCATCAAACAAATATTATTGATTATCAAACAGTATCTGAACAAAATGATCAACGTCATATAGCAGATCTTTGTGGTACTTATACAATGCCACTTGATATTTATTCTACAAATAATCGTTTATTATTATATTTTATTACAACACATTATGGAGAATTAACTGATGATGAACAAGCACAATTAAATGATATATCAAGACCGTTAAGAAAAGGTTTTTATGCTGAATATGAATTTTTATCAACATTAACTAAACTTAATTTTATATCAAAAAATAAATCAAATCAATATTTATTAGGTACCGAATGTGATCAAACAATTAAATCATTTGGTCAAGGATATGGTAATAATGAAAGAAATTAATTAATTTCTTTTATTTATTGTTATTATTATTATTATTTATTGATATTTAGGTGAAATTCAATCTCCTAATTGGCCATATTTGTATAAACCCCAAACATCATGTATAACTTATTTATTAGGTCTTGATGATCGTTTTACATTAGAAAATGTTGAAATTGAATTTGATCAATTTGATATTGATTGTCATTCAGCTTTATTTGTTATTTATAATGCAAGTAGAATATATGATCATCGTTTACGTACACATTTACAATCTGTATTAAGTAGTTCAAAATCAATGACAACAAAAAAATCTTCATCATTTAGTAATTATTATCAACAAGAACTTGATTTTAAAGATAATCTTTCATTTTGTGGTCATTTTAAACCTGAAGGACGTTTTGTATCTCGAAGTGCATTACTTAAATTATCACTTATTCCAAATGATCGTTTATCAGAAAAAATTTTACCATCATTAAATCATGGTGGAAAATTTCAAATAAAATATAAATTTGTTAAAAGTTATCATCAAGTACTCGCTGATGAATATGATAGAACAAATCCAAGCATTTGTAATCTTTATTATTATCAATCACGTACACTTAGTGGTAAGATAGAAAATTTGATTTCAAATCAAAATATTTTATTCATTCTAAAACAAAAAACAAAATACTATTAATCAATTCTTTTTTAGGCAAGTTTGAACCTCCACGTTCATCCGAAAATGATTATTTTGCCAATTCTAATTGTACATTTAATTTTTATATTTCAAATGAAAATTCTCGTCTTCTTATATGGTATGATTATTTTAATATTGTGGATAATAATTATATTCAATGTTCATCAGATAATTTAACATATACATATCGTTCTTACATATCATCAACGTATTATTTATATCCATATATTTATTGTGGTTATCGAAATTTTCCTTCACCATATTTAACCAGTCGTTCAACTGAACAATTTCGTATTCATTTTCGTTCCAATGATGATGATGATACTGGTTTAGGTTTTTATGGACGATATGAATTTCTAAATGAATCAAATATTTTATTTTCATCAACATGTCGAAGTCCATTTGATCCCATTATTTATATTAATGAAACTGAACAACCTTCAGGAAATATATCAAGTAATGGTTATCCAGAAAATGTTATCTGTGAATGGTCTTATACAACAACAATTGGATTTCAATTTAATTTAGAATTAAAAACACTAGATTTAGAAGGTTCAAAAACAAAAGATCCACCACAAGGTTGTCAATCATCTGTTTTAAGAATTTATAGTGAAGGACGAATTGATGAATTATGTGGACAAGAAAAAACTTTGTCATTTATTCTAACTAATTCAAATTGGTTTACATTACAATTTGTATCTTTAATTCGTCAAACACAAGAACCATTACAAGGTTTTCAATTATTATGGACAGTTGTACAAGTTAAAACAAATATAAATAATAATCAATGTTTATTATCAAATGATTATTTTGATTGTAAAAAATTTTCAAAAAATATAAATGAAACATTATTTTGTATTCATCAATCATTAAAATGTGATGGTTATGTTCATTGTCAACCATTATCAAGTGAAGATGAACTACCAAAAAATTGTTTTCAAAATTTTCCAAGACGTTTTCATTTTTTATCATCGTTAAATATACGTCAACATTATATTTTAATTATAATTGTTATTATTCTTTTTATTGTTATATTATTCATTGCTAGTATATTTATCTTTTTATTTATTAAAACAAAACGACGAAGACAAGAAGAACATTTATCAAATGAAACAAAAAGTAAAATGACTGATATTTATATACATGTTGATGATAATAATGATCAAGATTTAAGTCATATGGGTATTTTGGAACAAGCTGTAACAACAGTTTGAAAAGAAATAATATATATTAAAATCAAAAAGAATTTCTATATGTGTGCTATTCCGTCCGATTCATTTTTGTGTCATTTTATCTTGTGTAAACAAAAGAAGAAAATAAAATAAATAAACATGTCAGGTTAATTTTATGTGTCATCAATAGATAATTGCGGTAATTGACTCTCTATTTATGAAATATCAGCTCTCTCTCTGTTTCTTGTACACTCGTAAAAGATGAAACATGATTACTCCAATTATAGATATACCAAGGCATAGAAACAAACTTGTTTCTTTTTTCGACAAGGTTACGCTAATTGCATCATAATAGCTACTGGAGGATTCTAATGTCATTCCGTGTTGTGCTTCTACAATTGATTCTGAAAGGTCACGTTGCCGACAAATTAACTTATACATAGCTCTGATGTGCATTTCTAAATATAAGTCTTCATCAACGACATATGCCACAATTTAGAGAACAAATTAAATCAACTTTTTAAACAACTTATTTTGTGATTAAATTCAATTAAAACTTAACTTAGAAATTGAAAGAAAACAAGCAACGTTTTCTTTTATCATTCAGTATTGATTTGTACACTATCAAATTGAACGAATTTGTTATATGATTACTTTTTATTGGAACATTGTTTTGTTTTATATTATCTTAAAAAATTTTTTAAAATGAAAAATCTCTTTGCTAATATATTTATGCAAAACAACTTTTATATTCTTGATTTTTTTTTTTCTCAATGAAAATCTAGCTAAATAGTTTGAGTGAATAAAGTATACGGAATGAACTAGGATTAAATAGATCAATAGAAATAATAAGATATGAAAATGTTCATTTATTGACTTGCATAATTTTTAAAAATGACCAAGATCTTCAGTTGGACTATCACTAAGTTTAGCATGTACAGCAACTTGTTCTGCTTTTCCATGAGTATCTTGTTGCCATGGAACATGATAAACACGAGCTGTTGCATATTTTTTGTCAGGTAATTCAACCTATTATCAATATAGAACTTTTGTTTATGAATAACAATGAATTTTAGATGTATTTAATACCTTGAAAAAATAATTCATTCCAGCTACAACTTGTGTAGCTACTTGAACTGGTTTAAGCTTGTGACTTGTGGGTACCTTAAATTGATCTTGGATTTTTTTTTCCAAATGTTGTTTGTACTATTTGGAAAAAAAATTCATCGATTTGAATTGAAGCAAGAATAGATTCTTACCATATCCCAAATTTGTAAATCATCTTCATTTACTGGTCGAAGACCAGTGATACCTCCACACATGCGAGGTCTAAAATATATTTTTACACAATTGAAATAGTTAGATTTTTAGAATTTTACTTACTTATGTACTTCTGGTTGTTTGTGAGCAGCAGGATCTTTTTCAGATGACATAATTATAAAATCTAAAATTAGATAATAAGGGCATTTGTTATAATTATATATGATCACAAAGTCAATATTGAGTCATGAAAAACAATCTTGATGAATAAATCGAAAAAGTATGGCGACGTATGAATAATTATATCTTTTTCAATGTGATAGATATGACAGAGCATATCCTTTTTTTTATCTTTTCTTTCTTGCTCATCGTTAACTTTAACATTAATGTTTTTTTTTCTTTCTCTATTCAAAATGAAAGAAAAAAAAAACAATAACAGAGATTTGTATTTGTTTGAATGTAGCCAATACGAAGCTTCTTTCCTGTATATTTTATAGATGTGCCACTAAAACACTTCGTTATATTTTTCTTTTCTTTACTGTCGAACAACCAGCTCATTATCAAGATTATGAAATCGATATTTTCGAAACCAGAAATTCACCAGGAGTTTTGTTATTTAAATCAAGAAACTGTTTCGAAAGCTAGGAAGCATTTAGTGACGCTTTCATTTGCAAAAGCGCTTGTTAGTCTCGTCTATTAAAGCAATGATAGTAAAATTTGCTGACCAGCGATATAAATAAAAAATAAGTTTACCACTTATAGACTGATATGAACTAAAACAAATTAGATATATACAGAGTGTTTCCAGAATCTCGTCAAAAAGAAACATGACTATCTATTTAACGATGCAAACGGGTTATGTGAAATTTTGAGTTTCAGTTCATATTCAGTGATGCTTCATTTCACATAAATTTATCGCTAATAGGCGCATAAAATGATCATTCATAAATGCAATATATACAAGCTTATCATGTTTGAAAATATTTGTGGAAACATTATATAAAATTTAGTCTGAAATCTTCTTTGATCTTAGTATAGATTTTCATTAGTGATGTCAATTGAAATGAATTGTCTTTAATATTGCATTTTTTCGTAGAACTGTTCTCCAAAAATTCACGGATCTCACGGTTAAAATGCGGAACAATTTTATCTTTGTGAAATAATATGGAGTTAATCGGGTATTTTCTTCTTACTTCTGAACAAAAAAAAATGCTTCAGCCATAGTAAATATTTTCCTTCATTGATAAGGTTACTGCACAAAAAAAGCAAATTGGACTAATGCTTGTATATGCAGTACATTTTCATCATTCAGAAGAAAAGTCCACAACTGATCACATCTGATTAACAGATGTTTCTTCTGTTCGTTGTAGATATCTAGCATCACACTGTAATGTTAGATTGTTTTTCTTGTTGGTTAAACATATCTCTAGAAGTCGAGATGAAGAAAAAACAACCAAGATTCTCCAGAACACATCACGATGTTTATTAATCCTGTTCATTATTATTCAAGTCTATTTATTTAAGTGTTGGTTCTTAGTTGATAAATTTAAATGTATTATAATAAACTATTGATCAATGGATAAAAGCATGTTTTTTTCTGTTGTGCATGCGAAAAACAAAAGAAAGAATAGAGAGTTTTAATAGTTCTAATACTATTGACTTCCGTCATTGGATCATACACGATATCTTCGCAGTGATTCCAATTTATTGAAGAAAATAAGTGGTTGACAGTCAGAGATATACTCATGATCCAGGAATTTGTAATTCAAAGAAAATGAAAGGAAATCGAAGAATTGAGGACACATCAAATCAAATACTTAGACCGTCAGCAAAACTGCGGCAATCAAAGAGTTTATTAAAATGAAGAAAATTAACGGAAATTAAGGGAAATGAAAGAATTCAATGAATATCAAAATATATTGATAACATGGAGGTATGCACCTCTTAACTACCATGGAAATCAAGAAACCGAAGATAGTTAAGCAATAGAACAAAATGGGTGCCAATCAAGGAAGATGAAGGATTCGAAGAGTTCAAGAATTTCAATGAATTTTATTGTTTAGAACAGCTCCGATATCTAAAACGTTTCACTATCATAGAATTCGAGAAGTATATAGCTTTGGGCACAAGTATAGGGTGTTTCTTTTCAGCGTGAATGCGGAAATCGATGGTTTTCTCTTCCGCTTACACCCTCGCCTTCAACAGCTCATTTTCCTATCAAGTTATGTTATCAAAACAAAATTATATAATTGTTAAGTATTGTGACTTATTATAGATTTACTGATATTGTCCTAACATTTTATGGAGTATATTTCACAGAGACATAAGAGCTAGAAAAGCCAATATTACTTGTGAAGCAAATTAAATGCACAATTAATTTCTAACATCCGTGTTTAAGGAACAATAGTTGAATATGGAAACCAGATATAGAGTTTCTAAGTTTATGAAGTCCTCATTGTCTGATAGACAGCAAGACGGGAAAACCTTATTTGAAGTCAATAGTTATAAGAGTTGTAATACCACTACTATAGTGATTAGAACGCATATATAAATAATTGAGGACTACAGTTGACAATTGTACAATTAGAAAAATGAAGAATACTTCATGCTGATATAGCAGTCGATTCCAATTTCTACTAGTACCAACTTTAACATCAATTTCAAAATCCATCAAAAACATGAATCAAATGTAGAATTCTTCTCTCGTTCTCAATTCAATACAATTTATCTAGACAACTCATATCTAAGAAGCTCATTCACATCAGATCCAAAAGAGACGATACAATAAGATCACAGACGAACAAAATCAAACTGAACAGTTCCTATATACTTCAAGCCATAGTTTTCATCAAATGTAAAATGATATTCTTTTTCCTACAATTGTTATCATTTTTATCTTCATCAAACGAAATTATTCAGAATAAGCAAGACATTTATATTTTCTATAATTCTGATAGTTGAGTAAAACTTTCTAAAATGAAAGGTTAGATCTGTGAACAATTTGTGACATAATCTACCCGCGAAGTTTCAAATAAAAATGGAGTATGCTTGAGCACATCAAGAAGATTTCTTTGAACTATTACGAAAATATGAAGAGCAGCAACGCAATTTTTAGCAAAAAACTATTTCGAGAAGTAGCCTTGATATCTGATTAAAGGAAGAACAACAGGTTCCGAAAATAGCTAGAAAATTGATGAAATGATTCTCCAACAGCCCCAAAGCTGTCGATTTCGACATATTAACTTATACATTCCTTTGATGTGCATATATTAACAGAAGTCTTCATCAAAGGTGCAGCTTTCAATTATGAGAATAAATTATATTAACTTTTTACTCAGTTTATTTTCGACTATATTCAATTAAAAACTAATCTGGAAACTGACAAAAAAAGAATCAAAATTTATTTTTATTGTTAAGTATTGATCTCTACACTACCAAATTAAAAAATCCCTTCCTTAATGTATTTATACAGAAAACTAATATAATGTTATTGATTCTTTTTCAGCGAGAGTCTCGCCAAATAGTTTTAATGAATAAAATATACGGAATGAACTAGGATTAAATAGATCAATAGAAATAAAAAAATATGATANTTTTTTTTAGTGTGTGTTGATATGATATGTTACATTTGTTTACGACATAATGATCCTAATGTTGTTTCAAGTTTATTGGAAACACTTGAAATTATACTTAAATATTCAAATTGGATCCATAGAAGAAAATCGCGTTAGGGAAACCTTAAAAACAGGTAAATATTTTTTCTAAAACAACAGTTTATCCAACATATCAACGTTGATTTATTCAAATTAATGTTTGTTTGAGGCTTTATTTTATAAAGTTTTACTTAAGTAAAATAGATTTATTTTATAATCCAAAATTATTTCTAATGTTGTAACAGTAGGAGGACTTAGGTGAATGGGATCAATCTGGTAAAGGAGCTTGTGGCAGAGTTTAGTTGATGTCACTTCAATTGGTTAAAGTTTCAAAGTTTTAGTGATAGATATGACAATTTCACTATTACATGAAACATATATACTGGAATCTGAAAATTCAAGAATGAAGATTTCTCGATATTGATTCCGCAGCTCTAGTCCTATTCCTACTTTTAATTTTTTTTGAAACCGAAAAAAGACTAGAACATTATCAGACTCGAAAAGATATCAAGTAGAACACTTTACTGAATAGGTTAGATGTACGAAAGTTTTAGAACTCAGAGACTGCATTTATACATCCGAGATTGAAATTATACAATCACACAATTACCTCAAAAAAATTTGCAAGCCAAACTACGAGTTCTGTACATATTTAGTAGGAAAGAGATGTTCGGTTTTTCATTAGTCCTTGAAGGGTGTGGGTGTGGTGATTTAAGCCTTCTTATGGGATGAACCCACACCCACACCCCCACCCTCAGGCAGGCACATTGAATTGTTGTATTTAACGCGACCATATTCTTTCAGTAGACGGTTAGCGACGCTAACGTCGTGCTACTTGTTCATATTTCATTAGACACAGTCAATGATTCTATATAGATGAATATAATTCAGTAAAACTATTAGAATCATAAGTTGCAATGTCAATCGATTGTTTTGTTTTTTGCTTTTTAAAAAATAAGAAGAAACGATTGATTTCAGATATTATTGTAACAAAAGATTTAATCGTACTGAATCTTTTCAAATGTATGATAAAAAAATTCATTTTATTTGTCTTCAAAAAAATATTTTACAATTCTAATGGATATGCTGCAGAGATTTGATCATTTCATATCTTTATAGAAACTAAAACAACGTAGCTTTGAAGAATCTTAAACTGAACTTATTTTAATATGCATTCTATTGTAGTCGTGAGCTAAATTATTTTTGAAAAACAATAAAGAAATTGTTGGACAATTACAAATGCTTATGCAAGAGGTATGATTTTATTGAGAAACAGCAGGCTTTTGGATTCTCATTCGATATATAAGTACTTAGAATGTCCCTCTTCGTACAGTGGTAATTATTTCTGAGTCAACTCTATCGCTAGAAGTTTTGAAAAAGAATGTGCGTCAAACGCTGAAAGGTTAACAGCAACGTTAAATCGTCGAGAACTCATTCTTTCTAAAATCCCATTTGTTTTGTTTTCTCATTTTCTATTCATTCGTTGAATTTATAAATCAAATCGTAATCAATGTCAATTAAAAATTATCCTGATAACAAATTAATCTAACTGAAAACTTAGTGAATTTCATTGCGACGACTATAATATTTAAATTCATCTTAAACTTGAATGTGCGCAAATTCAACTATAAAATATAGGGTGTCTAGAAAGCCACTAGATATAGAGAAATTTACTTTTTAATCGTGCAATATAATAATACTTTTTTTTGTTTATTTATTATGAAAACAAACTAAAAACATATAAATCAATTTCCAATTGAATGCATGAGTTTTTTTCATTACCATGCTACACTCATTTGAGTAGAAAAATTTGAACATCTTCATGACTTTTCAATTAAATGAATTTATTTTTTTCTGAGGATAGAGGACAGATAGAAGTTTTTATTTATGAAGGAGCAGTCCATTTATGACCATGAACCAGTAAACTTTTCTTCACTACATCAGTAAACAAATTTCTCTAGGTCTAGTGATTTGCTGGGTATCCTATATGCGTAGCTTTTTTGACTAATTGAAGTTCGCTGAGACCCCATGCGTATTTATTTTTATATGGCTCGCTGATGACATTTAATCGAACCATGTCTTTTTCACGCATGCACCCAGGTCGAACAAGCACGGTCGTAAACGATCGTATACTGAGAAAAATATGGTCGTTTACGATTTTCGTATACACAGGCCGTATACGGTCACGACGATATACGATCGTAATATTGAGTCATGTATTACGGTAAAATACCACTGTAAATGGTGGCATCGAGGACGTATACGAAGTCCGTAGTCGTCGACTTGAACGTTGGCGACCGTATTTGTAGGGCACTTATAAGATCAGTCAATCATACATAATTATTCTTCTAATGAAAGACAGTTCAAAGTATACGGTTGCGGCAAAAATTATTCGTACAATTTTGGTTTTGATCAAATATAATCGTAAGGCCATTTTAATATTTGATAGATATTATAAGAACCGTTACGTCTTCTAGCATTTATATTATAAAAATCAGGATTGTTCACTGAGTCTATATAAAATGAGAGGTCAATCTTTGAAAATCATGCATGCTTTCTCAGCCAAAATTATTCGTACGACATTAATGATGGTGAAAGTTGTTCTTTTTTTGAATTGAAAAAAATTACTTTTAAAGTTATGAGACGTAGGAAAGAACAAATTAAACGTTCACAATTTTTTTGAGGCTCAATATCCTAGTTTCCTTAATTCTTACTGATATTATTCACGCATGTTTATCATCATTTTTCTTTTTGAAACAAATTACGTCAACTATCGAACTTTTGTCAATAATAGTTATTAGATTATTTTGCTTCCTCTTTGCTACGTTTTTCTTTCAATGCATTCCTTCTTCTACCCTTTTTTTCGAGAATATTAGAAGATCCCTTTGTGTTTTCTCTCTATGCTCACTTTCTCTTGGAATGATCCAAGAAGATCACAGATTAAAAGAAAGAATCAAAGAATGTGAACAGAATAACACAAATGTCGATAAAAGCGAAGTGTGTAAAGTCATTTAAGATGTGTGTCTAGAACAGAGAACATTCTTAGTTTATATTGTGTTCTCCTATGCGTATTCGAGGTGACTTAGTCTCTATTGAAGAAATAATGACTGGCGAAGTATTCAAGGGCATTTTGTCGAAGTGTTTACTTCCACTTGTCAAATATTTACATATGCTAAAAAAAAATTATTTTACAGATGGATAATGATTCAAAACACAGCGCTCAAAACATGACAGAATGGATTAATTCTATGAGTATTGAATATTCTTCATGGCCTTCTAGTTCTCCTGATTGAAACCTCATAGAACACTTGTGGGCTCATATGTTGAACGAGAACTTCAAAAATAACCAGTAACGAATCTGAAAGAGCTGAAAAAGAATATTCCACGGATTTGGGATCCAATTGGATCTAATGTTACAACGAAGTGTGGTTGACTCAGTAGGAAGCCGGCTACAAGAATGCATCAAACAGAAAGGACAACCCGTACGGTATTGATGTTATTTACCATCTCAAGATAGAATTTAGTATCTATGAGCAACAACTTTTTTGTTGACTATTTGATAATAAAGTGCTGATATTATACTGAAATATTTTCTTGAAAAATGTTCTAGTTTCAAATTTTCTCATGAAGGTGTTTCAAAATGAAGACTCAAGGTTTTTGAATAACGAACTGTCTTATTCAATAGAACCACAGAACAAACGAAATATTACGAACTTGTCACTCAATCTTTCCTACATCTAATGACTTTAAAACTAAATTTTTTCAACTCAAAAAGAGAAAAATTTTTAGTCATTGATAGTGAACGGATAATTTTTGCCGCAATTGTAGTCTCATTATAAGCTTCATGCTTGATCAAAGTTTTCTAAGACTATATCATTCTTTTCATTTCTAACATTTAATAGAAAAACATGATTGCTTTCCAAGCATATAAATATATTGAAAGTCATCCAAATTCTATTTCAATGCATAATAGAAAACACACATCTATTTACAATAAATTCAATTCTCATCTAATTGAAGACAAATGGATTATTTATAGCCTACTCAACGTCTACAGAAGCTATGCCCGTGATTAACTAAACACTAACTCTATCGGGTTAGTATCAAGAAGTAAATGTTCAACAAAACGAACGCAAGTTTTTTTGTGCAAATACTTCTTTTCGAACTAATAATTTTTCTTTTGTCGTCTATAGTAAAAATACATTATGAAAATTTCTGATTCTTTTTTATTTTATTTGTTTCAAAATAACGATTTTTCGCAATTACATCTATGAAAAAACATTTATGTTTGATAATCTAACCAAAATCAATTCAAAATGTTCGTTTTTATCTTTCAATGAAATGAATGTCTTTTTTTCTTTTATTTAATTATTGATCCAATCTCACGGTAAAAAGAAAAAAAAAACAAACAAAGCAAAAAAAATCCTATATATACATATAAAACTAGACAGGAACAGTTTTTATTTTATTACTCTGTCGATGTGCATATGGTAATGCTTCACTTGGTTTTAATTTTAAGTTGGCCATTGCTGGATCACCACCCATTAAAGCCAAATGCTCTGTTCCTTTACTTTCAAAAAATGTATAAGATAAACTAATATCATGAACACCTTGTAAACTAGGATCTCGAACAAAATCTGGATCAATATAAAAAAATACGGGCATATCAATTTCTTCACCCGGTTCTAAACGTTGTTCTTCAAAACAAAAACATTGAATTTTATTAAAATAAAATGCTGCTTGTGATGGTTGTACATTATATGTTGCTATACCAATAATTGGTCGATTCGATTCATTTTTAGCTCGATAAAAAGCTAAAGCTGTTTCACCTGGTTGAATTGTAATGTCTGGTTGTTCTGGTTCAAATGTCCACGGTAAAAGTGATGACGGTGTAGATGAAAAATGTATTCGTATTGATGGATGTGATTTATTTAATCGTTGAGATAATTGCCTAACATTTGCTGAAACAGTCTCTTCGTCTTCAGCTTTTCTTATAACTCCATCAAAACCTGTTGCTTCACAAAACATTTTATACAAAGGTACAGATGCATAAGTTAAACCAAGCATTAATATAGCCACTGAACTCAAATAAAGTGCTATATTAGCACGACGGTTTTTTTCATCACGTTCAAATTGTTTAAAAGATTTTTCAAAGTCATTTTTTTCATTTAAATTCGGTTTTTCTATATGATTATTATTATTTAATGATGATGAAAAACGTTTTAGAATTACAGAAGATGATGATAGTAGTGGTACATGAATATGAAGAAAATTTTTCAACAGAAATGGACGTACAATATGACGTGATATTAAAAGATTCATGAAAATCTATAAATAAAAAAACAAAATACAGCTTGTTTGATTGAATGAAAGAAATTCTTTTTTTTTGTTATATAATATTTCTTTCTACCGATATAGATTTTATCGGTTTCATGTTGTTTTCTTTTTATTTCGATTCTTATTAACCTAAATTTTTGGTTACAATAACAAAAGAAAACATTCATTTCTCTTTTTTCGGTTTTTTCTCATCTTCAGCTGCTTGTTTAGCTTTCTTTTCACGTTGTCCAACTAATCTTGCATCAGCACGTGCCATACGTAAAGCTTGAAATGCTTGAAATTTCGTATCAGCATCATTAACTGGTCGGGCTTTTTCACGTGCTACACGTCGTCTAACTGGCATAACACGTGTTTTAAGTTGTACGGCTAATTTAATTTCTTCTGGTTTAGCATCGTTCTTCTTCGGTTTATCGGCTTTCAATGGAAATAGAATAAGTTTGCCAAGATATTGTTTCAAACGTTGAACATTGAGCTAGAAAAAAAACAAATGATATTTGATAACGTTCAAAAAGTGAAAAATTACTTGAAAAGCTTCAGTTGATTTATTGCGTCGTCGATGATCAATAGAAATACCGATTGTTCGAGCATATTTTGGATGAAGACCAGCAGCGCGTACTTCATCTAATGAAAATCCACGTCCAGCACGAAGTTTCATATTATAACGACGTGTTGTACCATGCACAATTGGACGTAGTGAACCTTTAGCTGGTCGAGGAGCAACATGTTGAATTTTAGCTAAACGTTTTCGATGACGTCGTTCTTTACGACCTGCTTGATCAAACCAAGTGCGAACATGCAATTGCCACTTTTTATGAAAGTGAGCATTTGGTATGACGTTGTTATGTTTCATTGTCAGATGTCAATCTAGAAAAAAAAATATAATAAATATGTTGAATTTATTTTACTCGAATCGATGGTATAAATATTCAAAGTCCTCAGATCTCATAATCAATATCATGTGAGCCCACATACATAAGGCGAATGAACTGCTGCTTAAACGAAAAAAAAAATTTTTTTTTTTTTTAAATAAAATTTAAGTAGTTGTTCATTCGTCTCACGCTTTAAATGCTCTTCAATTGTCATTTATCATCATCGGACTCTATCAAGAATAATTCTGCATCAGTAGAAGAATTTCTCTTTCAAAATAAATCAGACTAATCTGTCTTATATAAATTTACATCATATGCAGAGTTTTTTAGAAAGAAAAAAAATTTTGAAAATGAATGGATTATGTTTATCTGTAAAGATTTTATAGCAATAGGTAAATTATGGATTGAGTGTCTATTTGATCGGAGGAATTCACTTATAAAGATATTATTGAAAATATAAAATATAAACAAATAGAAGTTTTATTTTGATTAAAATAAGAAAATCTTTTTTAATTTTAATTATTTTTTCTCATTGAATTGTTTATAACAAATCAGATTATAGAATGAGTCATCTTGTATATGGTTCTGTTTTTTTCTCTTCAACCCTTTCTTTAGTAATATTCTATAGTATACGTTATATTACGTATTGAACTGTTTTTCTAATGTCATCAGACGAGAACGAAGATTTTGAACCTCTTGTTGTTCTTCAATTTTCATCGTCAACACCACGTGCAACAAAAGAATGGGTTATCCAACGATTAACCGCAAGTCATAACGATGATCAAGGTGCAGGTTTACTTGCTCGTTATGACACTAGTCCAGAAAGTGATGTACGATTTATCTTTTTCTTTCTTTTAAAACTAAATTTGATTTCTTATTTTATAGAATAATATAATTCTAATTGGTGCTACTTTAAGCCGTTTATTAATTGGGGCAGAAGAATTACGTATTAAAAAAAAATATAAAAATAAAGGCTTAACTGAATTTCTTATTTCGGATATTGATCGTTTTGAGGGTTCAGGTAGGAATTTATTATAATTAAATAAAAAGAAAAATTTTTGATTTTATTAGAAAACCCCGAAAATCTATTGCTTAAATCAGAAAAGCAACGAATAATTTGGGAAGAAATACAAAATTTACATTCGATGATACATGAACATACTGTACCAGGTGTACCAACTAAGTCAATTTCACCTAAAAATGATACTATTCGTATGTAGAAAGATTTTTTTGAAAAGCAAAAGAATTTATTTTCTATATTGATTAGTTGATATTCTTCGTGATCTTGATTTTATTGCTAATATTTTCCCATTACATGATAAAGAAGAAATTAAATTAATTGAACATGATTGGTTTAAATCAATGCGTTCAATATTTCAACCACAAGATATTCGTAAGACAACAAACTCATTTCAATTATGTCTAATTATATGAATTATAGATAAAATTCGAAATTATTTTGGTGAAAACGTAGCTTTTTATTTTGCATTTGTGGAATTTTATACATATGCACTTATGCCAACAGCTGTTTTGGGTAAGAAAAGTTCATAGTAACTTTTATTTCATGTGCATGAAGTATCTGAGGCAAGAAAGCCATTTGTTATAGACATATCTTGAGCTCTTTTGACTAGCTCAAGCGCATATAAGAACGATCGAAAGTGAAATACCATATGAAAAAAAAGGTACAGACTGCACAGATCTGTAGCATAGACACAAGCTAGTAATAATAATACTTCATTGGATCTCATCATCTATCACAATTATGGAAGAAATATCTGTAACGCATGAAGTCACTTTTAATTAAATGCTATACGCTTGTTCTCACACACACATCTACATTCATTTTTCGCAACCATGAAAATAATATTTGTGATGCGTAAAATTAATTTTAATTATATTTTATATGTGTTTTTCTTCAACTGTATGCAGAAAAATGATTCGATTTCTGATAATAATTCACAGTTTAAATAACACAAATTATAATAGACAGCTTGAATGATGAGAAGCATTTTTTGGTCTAGAACAGATTTTATTTTATTATTTTATTCTAGTTGATCGTTCTAAAGATGCTCATTCGTGTCACTTTCATGCGTTCAACGTATGAATTGCTGTAAATGTGCACATAATTCATGCAAATACTCAAGAGATTGCCTATGAAAAGAACGTTTTGTGCTACGGGCACATCTTGAGGGCACCACATGAAGAAAAAGCTCGCCTTGGATTTTCAGTGCTATATTTTTGTAGTGCACTCAATTCATTTTCAATATCATGATTACGATTATCTAATAATATATAGGTAAATAGTATTATTTTGGATTGAATCAATATATTGAAAATGAATTGGTTGATTCGAAATGTCTATTTATTGATTATTTTACATTATTAATAGAAAAACTATCTTGATTAAGTAAATAGATAATTCTCATTCACTCTATATGAGCGATGCAGTTCATTATGTTTTTTTTGCCAAAAACAAAATTGAATATCTATGTTAAAATTTTATTGAATTAATTGATTTGTTTTATGAATAAAAAGAAAACAGTGTTCATTGTTCAGATATTCAAGACACTGATTTACAACAATGAATTTTAAGATATCTATGATTAGTCAGATCTTCGGATTAAGATATGCAAAAATATATGTCCATGAAGAATTTTCTGTTCCAGTATGTGTTTACCAAACTGATGTCGGAATTTATATTAGTCTCACCAGGTTTGTATTGCACTTTATCAATTAAAATGACTTAATAAATATTAAATTACAACACTCTTTTATTGTGAAGATCATTTCGTTATAATATATCAGAGCATAATGATGTGAGACTTTGTACTTATTTATTTCTAATCCAGTACAATCAACTATTCAAGTTTCAAAAGAATTTGACCTTGATGTGTGTAAGAGCAACGACTTTGAGAAACATTTCAGAACTTGTGAAACATTGTCGATGGTCGTGCAAGTTTTAAAAAAAGCAGAATGAATTCGACCGAGAACAAAAACCGGCTATTCTTGATGAACCAACAGATAGTCGGTCTATCTTATTTACTTTCCTATTTCTATCATATCAGTTTATTCAAGACTTCTATTGTTCGTAAGACTATTCTGTAGAAGTTATATGATGAAATTTTGTTATTATCTAGTATGCTTGCTTTTAAAATAAAATATACCATACGCTACAGCGTGAAAAGCTCTACTGTTTACAAAGAACAGTTTATTTTATATATTGTACGTTTTGTTTTTAAAACGCACTAAATTCTCTGTGATCCATTTTCGACGCTGCTAACATAATCTTTCCTATATCATCAGAACGTGTTTATGCTTCAAATCAACAAGAGGCAGAAGAACGAAGAGACATAAACCAAAAGGTTGAATAGCCAAAGAAAGAGTTATGATGTGGTTAGGAGCTGTTGAAAATGGGTATACGTCTCTATTATATTTTGTTCTATTGAAGTATTATCACATGAAAATTACGTATATTAAAATACTGTATATACATCAGGAATCATTGATGTGATGTGAAGAGAATTTCATGCACTTTATAAATAATTATAGATTGACACGAAACAGTCCCCGACCTCGATATTTTGAATGATTATGTGCGAGACGCCATAGCCAATACTATACAATGGAATAAAGTAAAAAATTATGATTAATTAATTTGTGAAATAAGTAAAGGAATTCATTGTGTATTAATCAATGATCTTATTTTCAATATCGAAACTTGGTCACATAGAATTTAATCCATTTAAAAAAAAATGTATACATAAACTAAACTGTTCTTGGTTAATTGTAGAGCATTTCATACTGCGTCTTGTGGTATATTTTGTTTTTAAAATAAACATACTAGATGACAAAAAAGAGGACATACAAAATTTTTATGATCGATTCGAATGCTGCAAAGATGGCATCTGTTATCAGCCGGTCGCTGATAGACTGGCTGCCGATCCGGTTCTATCCAGAGTTCTCCATTAAGGAAGGAGATGAGCGAGCGTCCCCAAATGTTCGACTGAGTACCAGTTTTTCAGATTTGTGCTAACTTTGGATAGAAGTCAGATTTTGAAACATCATTGATCTTTCCCTGACAGACAAGGAAATAAAAATAAGCAGATAATGTCATCGAAAGTTGCATAGGATAGAAACAGCCGAGTAGCAACAGATCGTCTATTGTGAGAGAGGTTGAGTTTCGATTGGTTTTGTTCTACCCCTCTAGTCATCACTGCTAGCACCTCGAGAATGAAAGTACTGGCTGCTGAATTTTTAGTCCCTACCATCCATAAAAACTATCGGCAACCTTGGCTCTATGTCTGTAGTGAGTGAAGATCATTGCCTCGACATGACTGAAATGTTCATTTGTAGTCATTGAACATCAAAAGTACATCATAATTCTTTCTTAAGATTAAATGTAGCAATTCTACTATGTGATCATTAATAAATTATTCAAATCTTTCATACTATCATGCAAGTGACTTCCTATCTCTTTTTAACTTAAAAATACATTCATCTCGTTGGTTCTAATTAATGTATGTATTTTTCTTGAAGGTCTTCTGATCAGTTTTTCGTCAAATTCAGATTTCTTTAAATATTCATCACTATGTATTTTTAATGTTATTTGGTGGACAATAGTTGTAAGTAACTGTTCGCTATTGTTTTAATTATTCACAAAATGAAACAAAGTAAAATATAGATGGAACTATGGAAAAATTATACAAATAAATTAGCTTATCAATGGGGTACATTAGATATAGAAATATTTGAACGACCTCGTTCACTTTATTATGGAGATCCACAACTTTCTCCAATTACAAATCAAGAAGAACCGCATTATCCATCGTAAGAATAAAAAACGTAAATCTATTATTTTATTAATTTTCTTGTTGGTTTTATTTAGATGGAAACATATATTAAAAAAATATTTAATTAGTTATCCATTAATGATTGTATGTTTAGCTTTATCATTAGCAATGTATTTTACTTATTGTGACATACAAAAATCAACAGACGAAAAATATCCATTCGATGGTTCATTATTATTTATTCATGCAAAATCAATTCGAATGGCTCCATCACTTGGCTATTCATTGTTGATTGGGCCAGTTAATTTAGCGTATAAAAGATTAGCAACATTTTTAACAGATATTGGTAGGCAGAAGAATTTTCCTTCTAAAAAAAAAACGATTTCTTTTTTGTTTTGTAGAAAATCATCGTCTTCAATCATCCTATGAAAATAATTTAACAGCGAAATTATTCATCTTTTTTTTTATAAATTGTTTTATTGGTTTATTTTATCAATCATTTTTTAATGCTAACTTTGAAAATGTCACACAAGTAAATGATTCATTTAAATCTTTTTTTAAATTTATAAAAAACAACAGTATTCATTTTAGTTACTAACATCAATGGTTATTGTTAATGCTATTCTATTGAAGGTTACTGAACAAATTGTTCCATATTTATTGAAGCGTCAGAAAAAGAAACAATTAGTTGAACATCGAACAGCTGCTGATGCTCATGTTAGCTATGCTGTTAAACAGTTAAAAACATCAGTACCATTTCAAGTATGTTTTAATATAGGATATATTATCTTCAATATCTGTATTATTTTTATAGGGAACATATGGAGATTATTTGACTATATTTGAACAATATGGTTATGTAGCTTTATTTTCAGCAGTAAGTTAAAGATGACATTATACTGGAGGAGAATAAGTGAGACTTGATCTATTTCAACCATAATTTGAAATAGATTTAAATAGGTGTAATGAATTGTTTTTAAATTGGTATAACGACAGTGAAGGTTTAATAACTGCTTTAGTCATGATATGAAAAAAAAGCGATAAACACTACTTATTTTCTTAATCTTAATGATGAACGGATCACTTAACTGTTAATATTAACTTTAAATTTTCGTATTAATAATTGGTTTATTTTGATATCAAATGATTATGTGGTTGAGGTATAGATCAGAGATGGGATCGGTACCAATCGTTAAAAATCCAGACCAGTTCCATCTCTCGTAAGGGTAATACTATTTCATTTCGATTGAGAAAGGCCTATTTGTCAAAATTAACAAAAATTGACTAACACTCACAAGATAAAGAAGTTCAATGCTAATAGCATTCGACAATAGAATAGAAAAACAAAAGTAACGGAGGTAATTTTTGTTAGCTATCATATATTAAGAATGATTCTTTCATTTTTCTGAAATGATCTGAAAGTAACGATGGTAAATGTTTTTTAAAGATATAATGTATATGAAATTAGATCACCATGTTCCACGAAAGTCAGAAGGAGAAAGGTGATAGTGCAGGGAATAACATACGGTCCATCTATCACGTAAGATATGTTGATGGTGTTTCTATCTAATGCATTGTGTACCAAGATTTTAAAAAAACCGTACAAAGTAGTTTTCAGATCTTAGAAGATTTTGTCGAAACTACTTTTTAACAATGCTATTTTTACAGAGCACAAAGTTCTGATGAAAATGATATTGTTAAAAAAAGAACTCGGACAAAGTCTTCTTGGCTCTGAAAAAAACTACTGAATTCGGCATTTTAAAAACCTTATCATTGTAGTTCATTGGTAAAATCTTGGTATTGAATGCATTAGATAAAAAGTTCCATTCACTATTAAAATCACTACCTGGACTTGAGCCAAATGAAACTTGATTAAAAACTTTCGATATCAAGAACTACGAATGAATAGATGTATTGTAGAAATTTTCTAGTTTGTTTTCTTTGATAATAATATATCTATTTAATGCGTTTTAGTTCATTTTTCCAAAAAGCTTAGCTATTTTCTTGATATAGGATTACTTTGAGTGAATAAATCGAATTCATAAAATGTTTATAAAACATTTTTTTATATCTTTTTTCGTGTTCGAAAAAAGTCAAAATGAAATTCTATTACTCTTACTTCCTTTATTTCAGTACTTAATTTCAAGTAAATAAATTATTAAAAGAAAAAATTTTAAATTAATCATCATTTAACTATTCAATTAATAGTTAACATAAAATAAATAAAAATGTCTCATTCATATATGAAGTTTAGCTTTTTCTATCCAGGATTCATATTGAAAGAACTATTTATTGTGATATAAAAATAATTGATTTTATTTTTCAATCATTTCTTAGGTATTTCCTTGGGTAACAATTTGTGCATTAGTAAATAATCTATTTGAACTTCGTGCTGATGCTTTTAAATATTGTCATGTTTATCAACGTCCATTTGCTCAACCAAGTTGGAACATTGGCAGTTGGCATTATGCTTTCGATATATTAAGTTCAATAGCAATTGTTACTAATACAGCATTAATTGCAATGCAACCATCAGTTCGTGAATATTTTTCATCATATACTGATGTAGAATATATATTAATTTTTGTTGCTGCTGAAGTATATATAAAATTTAATAGAGTTATTTTCTTCTATAATATGTTATATTTAATTTAGCATATACTTTTGGCAATAAAATTTGCTATTGATTTTGCCATACCGGATGTACCGTATGAAGTTCAAATTGAAAGAGTTAAAAGTCTCTATGAATCAAATCAAGCTTTGAGACGCCAAGTAAGAAAAAGAAATATTTATAACTTGTCTTTTGATCTAATATGTGTTTGTTTAATAGCGTGCAAATAAAGCATTACAAGCTCAAACATCAATAACCAAATTTTAATATATTATTGATTATTTTTTAAACCTGCATGACACTACCTTTGCCTCTATTTTAATCAATTTCTTTGAATTCAACTTTTTTTTTGTTTTTAACAAATAATTTTATGTTTTTACCTTTCTTAAAATATCTTTTTTCATGACAGAAGCATATATTTTATTTTCATGAAAAAATATTATTTGCATGCCAAAATCGTTTAGTATTAGGTGCTTTCTAATAAAAGCTCAACATATAATATTTTATGTTTTCGAATGTTTTTTTTTTAAATAAAGATAATCATTATACAAGAATTATTTTCAACAAAACATTTTTTTTTCTTTTATTTGCTTTTCAATCTAACGAGTGACGATTCCCAAGTGTGAGTCTGCATTTTCTATCAATTTTGTGTCAATTTATAGAGTTAGATGTACTGATCACGATGACATAGAACGTTCTTCTTCCCTATAGACTGCCTTTGAGGAGGTAGGCCGATCTGGACGTGAGAAAAAATTACTTTTAAGCTTGTTAATCCTGAAACCTTAACTTTTATGTTATTTTAATTCTCAGCATTCAAAATTTCAATACTGAATATGCCTTAATTGACTGTCCATATCGACACAATCAACATACATAAAAATTCAACCCACGTCTATGGTTTGAATATTTCAATGTCATTCATATTGTAGATATACGAAATTCAACTATTTTTTTTTTCAAAATATAATTGTATCTTCATCTATTCAGTATATATATTAAAAAAACATGTTGATCATGTTTTCAATAATCTGCTTTATCTATTACACTTTTTTATGTAAACATGCAATCAAAACAACTAAATAGAATGCAGACTATTGAAAACAAGATACCTGACAAAGATCTAATTACTACGTCTTTGAGATAGTGTTCTCAAAGAATTATAATCAGCTTTCAAAAAAGAATTTGAAGTTGGCACATCTACGGTATTAATGCTATAGAAATATTTAAAACATAGATGTTGTTAATACTTGTATGTAAGTTGATTTTATAGATGTGTACAGTCAATTAAAATAGATTCAGCATTAAAATTTTGAATGCTGAAAACTAAACTATTTAGTATCAAAAATGTTAAAATTTTAGAAATAACAGCTTTCAACGATTTTTCTGAAGTTAAGATCAGCCTAGTTGTTCAAAGAAAGTCTATGGGGAAGAATGCAATATGCCATCGTGATCAGTACATCGAGCTCTACAAACTAACATAAAGTTGATTGAAAACGACGACTCACACTTGGGGATTTTTCTCACGTAGATAAAACTTAAGGTCATGCAATCACAGGAATGTCGTTGTAATTTATTCAGAAGTATTTTTCATAATTATTGACTGAATCAATTAGGATATATTCTTTTTATTTAAACACTCTATTAATTTTTGTTTCTAGAATTATATTAAAAAAATATGAATCGCGAACAAATACTTGAACAATTACAAATAATGATAACTGAATTACCATCGTAAGATAATGTTTTATATTTTATTCTTTAAATTTAGATTAAATCTGATTATTATTCATTTAGAAAATTACAAGAACGTTTCGAAAAAGACAATCTAAGTGATAAATTGGTAGCATTATTACTTGATGGAACTATATTTAATATTGTTAATAATCTTCAAGAAAGTCAAGCACGTACTGAAAAAAATTTATTTAATGAACGACAAAAATTAATTAAAAAAGCTAAAGGTAATTGATTATTATTATTATTATTATTTGAAAGAAAAAAGAAACACAAATCTTTCTTTTTTGTTTTATTTAGATCAAGAAACTGATTTAATTCGAAAACATTCTGAAGATGAAGCTCGTTGTGCTGATAGGCCACAACATTTAAATCTCCTTCAAGCAGCAAATAAACGTGAATTTGAAGTATTTAATTTTTTTATTCGACTATAACGTTTGAAATATAAATTTTTATCAATTCATAGGCATTTCTTAAACGAGTTGCTGATGAACAACAACGTTTTGATATGTCAATAGTTTTAGATCTTGATCAAAAAATGTTAGAACAACAAACAAGATTAGAAAAAGTTGGTGTGCCATGTATGCACGCTACTAATAAACCATTAGATGTACGTCTACAAATGTTTATTATCGAATTCATTCAACGAATAGCAAAACAACAACATATGTCTCCTGTAACAGAAAATTCCAATTAATGCATATATATATATATATATGTTGTACATTTCATTGGTTATGTGAATAAATGCTTTCAATTAATTGTCTATAAAAAATAAAATAAAATAAAATTAGTAAATTTTAATTGATCAATATTGTTTTAGAACAAAGACTATACACTTTGTGCTAGAAAATAAAGATTAACTGCTAAAAAGAATACAACAACATAAGAGACAACAACAAAAAGAAAAAAGAACGACAAAGAAAAAAAAGACGAAAAAAAGAATGTATAAACTCATTGAAATGGACGGATTGATTGATCCTTTTTTTTTTTTGTTTTTGAAGTTATTATTATGCTGATTGTCCAGCAGCAAATCGTAAACGTTTATTTTTTTGTCGTTGATTACAAAACCAAACACGTACAACATTCTTTTTTAAATCAAGTTTATCGGCTATTTGTGCAATACGTTCACCACTTGGTCTTTGTTGTTGAAGAAAACATGATTCAAGAAAACGTTTTTCTTGTGCTGCAATCGATGTACGTTTTCGTTTTTTATCAATTAAACTTCCACTTGAACTAATATGTCCACTTATACCAATCATTGTTCCATTCATTTCATCTTTTTTTCTTTGTCTCATTTCTGCTTCAGCAAATTCTAACCAAGCTTGTAGAACAGGTTTTAATGCAACCATATTATTGTGTGATAAAGTAAGAGATTCAAAACGACATATTGTCGATTGTGATAATGATCCAACACCAGGCATTTTTAATTTTGATAATTGTTGTCCAACATCAGCTTGTGTAACACCTAATTTAATTCGACGTTGTTTAAAACGTTCAGCAAATGATTCAAGTTCACGTGGATCAACATCAAGTTCATGTGGTGGTACAAGACTACCAACAACACTATGATGATGCATACCAACAACCATGCTTGGTAAAACACCAACAGCAGCTGCAGCATGATGATGAGCTACAGCAGCATATTGACGTTGATAAAATGGATGTAAATCGGAACTTAATTGACTATGATGATTATGTTGATTTTGATCAGATAAAAGATGAGATTCAATTGATGATGTACCAGGATAAACATTTGTTGATGATGATGCACTTGCTGTTGCCGATGAACAAGCAAATGGTGATGGATAATAAAGTGATGATGATTCTGGTTTTGTAAATGCTTCAGCTTGACGAAGAAAATTATCATCAATAGTTGGACAAAATAAACTCTATTTGAAAAATAAAAATTTTTTTCTTTTCTTTTCTTTTCTTTTCTTTTTTTTTTGTTTTCATTCAATACTACTTACATTGGCTTCAAGTTTAAAACTATCACCGAAACAATTCGATTTTGACCACTAGAAAGAAAAAGAGAAAGGAAATGTTTCTATCTTTGTTTTTTTTTTATGAAAAAAGAAAGTTAAATAATAACATACCGGTGTACTTGGCATATATCGTCGATTATTAGAATCACTTGTAACAGCAGCTACAGCAGCAGCTCTATAAAAGTTACTGGGTGAATATCGACTATTGGTATTTCCAATTGAATTTGAATTTGTTATTCCTGTTGATGTATTTGGAAATGAATGTTTACTTGCTGTTACTGATTCAATAGATGATGTATTTGTATTCGTAAGCATTTTATTTATAATATTCATTTGAATTAATCAATAATTTACTTGTCTGTTAATTTTTCATTATTATTATCAATGAATCGAAATAATTCTTGGCAAACTTCAATGATTATATATATATAGATATATATATATATCTTTGTTGATGTTGTTTTATGTATGTACTAAATAATAAATAAATATATACATAGTTAAAAAGAAAAAAGAAGAAACGCATTCAATCATAATAATTTATCAATATTCATTCATTCACTCACATAAGAGAGAGAAAGAGAAAGATATAATCAATGTGTTGAATATTTATTGTTGTTGGTCTTTGCACTACTACGAGTTTCTTTGGTCGTGATAGTGAAGGTATGAGTTTTTTTCTTCTTCTTCTTCTTCTTCTTCTTCTTCTCTTATGTGTTACTGCCGCTCGTTCCGTGAGTGATTAATGATAAATAAAAAATGAGAAAGAACCCTTTCTCTGCGATTAAATATGAGAGAAAGAAAAAAAAAGAGGAAAATTTACCTGCAAACAGAGAAGAAAAATTCTTCTATTGGTTAAATATTTTTCTCTTCAACCAATGAACAAAAACATAACATTCATACATCTGTCTGTCATCTTTAACAGAGTAAGGAGAGAAGATTTCCCCAAGCGCAAGCGACACGCAAGACGACGATCAGTTAGATGTTCTTTCTCTATATAAGTATTATCTTTTCTCTTGCTTTAATTCAATTGAATTTGATTCTTTCGGTTTTTTTTTGTTGTCGGGCAATGAGATAGGTAATAGAAGAAAAAAAAAGAATGATATAAATAAGTTAATACTCGTAAAAGCCCATTTAAACAAATGAACGGTGCACAATAAGCATCATCAACTATTCACGGTATTTTCTATTCTTTTATGTTGCTTCTCTCTGCATGTTAAATAAAGAATATGTGAACACAAAAGAAAGAAAAAAAAACGACATTTACATCTTTCATCAGGTTATTTTTATATTCAAAATTAACAAACAATAAAGATGACGAAAAAAAAAAAAAGATAATTTATTGAGTGGTGCGTATATTGAATTTATTAAAAAACAAAAAAAAAAAAAAAGAAAAGAAAAGAAATGACTTAGATTAATTATCTAATTAAAGATTAAAATATTAAGAATATTTTATTTGTACGAATAGTTCATATAGATATTATTTTACAAGTTAATCATTTTCTTTTTCCAATTTTATTTGATATGTACTCATCATTTGCCTCTTTGATCTTATTTACTAGGTACTTGTTGAGATGTAAGATTTCCGTTTCTCATTAACTCAAAAATACAATCCTTGTGTACTTGCCCTAAAGGCAATGACAAAATATAGACAGCCGCGTAGGTGAGAAAGAGAATCAATTTTTAATACATTGTTACGCATCAGATCGGAAGAAAAGGTTGTCGTATGTATTCTACGACTGATGATGTGTTTGCTTGAAGTAAACTAGTTTTCAACTGTTTTGTGTTCAAATGAGAAAATGACCAGATGGAATTTGTCTTTCCTTTCTTTCATTTATGAAAACTATTACTAATAATTGTGATCTCATTTCTGTTTCTTGTCTGTCGCGATGAAAGTGAGGATGATGATGATGATGATGGTAGTCGTGGTGGTTAGTGAAACACGCCCAACGCATTCATTCATGTTTGTCACGTCACGAATCGATTCAATACTACTGTTGCTATGTCTATATGACATTGTCCGTTTGTGAGAGTATTCTCAGATGACACTTGAAGAGCAGAACATACGACTATTGCTTATCATAATTGTTCGACCGTATTGATTACCCTCCTTTTTCTTTTTTTTTTTTTCTGCATGTGTCATTCTTTCTGGTAATGTTCGTCTTGTTATGATAAGACACATAAGGTTTAGTTATAGATTTTGTTGACATTCGGTGTTAGTTGGAAAACGAATCAAAAAGATTGTGTCAATCATTTTGTCGGCGAATAGCTTCAAGCAATGAATAAAGAAAAAAGAAACAAGAAAAACAATTTTCTTTTCTCTCGTTTGTCTTTATATGTATTTATGACCAGATGGAAAGAAGAAAACAAACGAAAAAAGTATTCTCATCGATCAATTTACCTGCAATGCAATAGACTACAATGATGAGTCCCTCGATACTTTGTCTTTCTCGTTATTTTTTTAATTTTGACGTGAAAAAAAAAGAGGAGTAATGCATGCGTACATTTCTCAAGAGAACATTAAAAAAATGGAGGGCGGAACTGGGTCACTCAACATTGTATGTTGAACTGATCGATTAGACGAGATAACAGATGGTAATCGGGTGACGATGACGCACCTTACTTTCGTTTGTGTTTTGTTTTTTGATGTGAAAAGTTACTCACGAGAAGAACAACAGTTATTATTTTGAGTAGAGTTTGCTCTTTATTTCTTCGTTGGCCATCTGGTAGTTGTGAGACCACTTGTAGAGTCACGAAATAGTCTTTTTTTTTTTTTCTTATTTCTATACAGAAAGAATAGATCTATAAATACAATTGGCCAGGAAAAGTTTTGTAATAAAAGGAAAAAAAAAGACTATTTTAATAAATAATCAGACATAATGTGTTGATCAAATGATTCTGCTGGGTACATTCCAATAAAAATGACTTGAGCTATGCATTACATATCTTCTCAAATGTCATAATAAAAGAATTGAACGATTAATTCTTTGGTACATCAATCAATTGTCATTTGATTGTACTTGAAAATATTTTGATAGACAAAATAGATGTTTGAATAGATATTATATAAGAATATTTATTTATTTTTTTTTTTTTTTAGTTTTTATTTTATACCAAAATAAAAGTCTTTTTGTAAATGAGTTACTTTGGATACTAAGAATAAAATTAACATGTAAAACCAAAATTTATGGAAAAAAAAAACAAAACAAACAGGAATGCGTAAAGCGTGACATCCCACCCCTTTATTTCTGAAATTCAGTCACATAACGCCTCGTGATTTTGAAAATTGTTCACGCAACATCTCTGTGCCTCCAGTACTAAGTTACGCCTCTGGAAATAAATTGTTTTTATTTAAGCTAAAATAAGACATTTCTTAGATCGAAAATCTTTCATTGATTCATTCACATCGTGTAGCAAATCTAAGTTTTTACAGGTGATAGTATAAATATATACAGACGAAAATTGTGAAACCTTGTAAAATAAATTTAAAGATAATTTAAAAGAAAGAAAAGTCTGAATATATGATCTTATTTCACACATTAAAAGCATTATGAATACAAACTAAAATAATGCTTAGCCTATTCAACGAGGATGAATACTGGAATTCAAGGCAAGTCTTGCACTATTTTTATATTCAATTCATGTATTAAAAATTAAAAACAGTCATTTAAGATGGTGATATATCTGTATAGCAGAGTTTATTTACTGTGTATACGTATACTTGTTTAACATGAAAAATATTTGAATACAAAATTCAATAAAAAAAAAATACCATCGGAAAGGATAGTATGATATTATTATTTTAGGATCTTAATAGTTTTTGTGTTTGGGACTAAGTGATGTTGTTGGTGATTAAGTGCTTGTTATAATTATTTATATACCATAAGATAGAAGAACAAGAAAAGTAAAAGGAATTCACAAACACATGTTCATTAATTTCATTTAAAACAATTCGTGTTGTTCAATTAATCTGCTTGCTTAATCATTATCCATTGTGTTTAGCATTAGATAAAGTAAAAATTTTTGATGTAGGAAAACTGAAAGAAACATTTCCTAATGTAAAATGTAAAGAGAAATTAGTTGATATAATAGTTCTGTCTACCCAAGCAGCAAAAAAAAACGTACAAGTTTATTAGATAATGCATTAATTCATCAATGAAAAAATAGAATGAGATAGTATTCATTGCTCATTGAAAATAGTTTAGTTGCAACAATGAATTAAGAATGATATAGTACAAGAGAAAAAAAAACAATAAATACTATTACGACCATTGTGATATATGTGGACTATTTATTTATAAAATTGTTCATTTCCATTAAATCATCATCATTTTTTATAAAATTCTAGTAAAAATTATATTTCATACTCAAGCATCTTTTTGTATTAGCTCATTGAGTCCCAAATTATTTCTACAGGTTTGAATTTAGAGACCTACACGGAGTTGTTTTCGGAGTCGCTGTTGGAGTCAATTAAATTTTTACCGAAAATTTAGATTTAGCATAGGAACTTTTTTGACTTGAAGATTTTCTTCTCTGATATTTAATGTATAAATTGATGCATTTTGGAGGTTCCAACGACATCTTATCAAGGTCTATGAACATGAAAGAAAGTCGGAGTCAGATTCAAGTTCGATTTTTTTTCGATTCTGACTTTCTTACAAGTCCATCGACCTTGAGAAGATATGGACCTTGAATACGTTCAAGGAATGACTGAAATTAATAAAAAAATGTTTAGTTTTATATCATAAAATAAAAAAAATTTTCTCCTTTATTTATCGTACGAAACTGAAATGGTTATGACTCAATGGCAACAAAGAACGCTTGAATAGTAAATCAATAAATACGAACATAATAGCAATTAAATCAATAGATATATTTATGAAAAAATCATACATCAATTACCGAGTAGTGTCCTGCACGGGTACAACTTTCCCCACTCCTACCCGGATCAGTACACTCGGTATCCGGTCGAAAATAATCGATACTTGGCAAACATTTTCGCAGTCGTACATACACTTTTCAAATATTTTTTTCATACGACAAAAAAAAAAATACTATTAGTTTAATCTCATCACTTAACAACAACAACAAAGACAAGTCAACTAAAATTTCGAAAAAGAAAACAAGTGAAGCAAATGATTCCGAATTCAGCTTTTGTCTTCGTACTTTTAAAGTTCTTGCAGTTTCGCTGAATATATGTTCGTTTGTTGGTGATGATGCTGCAATGAAAAGTAATATTGGTGCTAAATGTAAGTTTGCACCAGAATGTATGTTTTTGGCCCGGCTGCAGAACACTATTAAGGAACTTGGTAATCTACCCAACATACACTTGTTTTATTTTTATTCTTTTTGTAAATTTTTTAACACTATGTTTTTTGTATATTCTTCAAGCTGTAATATGAAATAAAAGATTCATATTGATATGATAGATACTGATCATTTCCAGTGAACGAAATCTTATGATATTGATGCAAGTACATTCTAAGAAAGATTAATTTATTTCTGAAATTATTTCTTGCTAACATCTACTCAAATGTTTATGCATAAAAGATGTTCATAAATGGCAATTGTTATTATCTTATAAACTATTTAATTTTTTTCACCACAGTCTTTACAGTATATACTTTTCATTGATATATGCGATCAACAAAATGAACCATTACTATTTCTATTTTAAAAAAGTGTATTTTTTCTTCCATGCAGTTTCTTCCAACATAAACACGCTCGTATAAGTATAACCAATAGAATCTTTTCTTTAACATCGAAAGAAATAACTAATATTAGTCACTAGCAAGGAAGTAAAAGATCACGTTTTTGCAAAAGTATAAATACTTCTCTCATAAAGTTTTTTTTCACAAGTAAGTTCGTAAAAAGCATAATAAACATAATTTCATACCATGAGAAAAACTTAGAACTATTGAGAAACTTGAGAAAAAGAAAGCGAAAAGTGAGTGTCAGTGACCTGTAATAATTTATCTATCTCACTATCCAAGTAGCCAAAACTGCTGAAAAAGCGTCTAAAATCACTAGAAACAATGGTCGTTTTTTGCTTACGATCATGGTTCCTGATAATGAGAGAAAAACAACGTGTTTTTTTTTCTTTTTCATGCATTTACATGCTTTCTGGTCCCGTATGGCTGTATACGTTATTCTAATTTAAGAAAGCGATATGGATACTTGTCAATTCATATATATTGGAAGACTAGACGACACTAAAAAAATGGTTTTAGGGATCGAACAATCATAGGATGTGCTATGTGCAAAACTAGATCGAGAAAGTCCTGGCCTATCGGATGGCACTCACTATTTCACTATTACTGTAGAAGGTTCGCAATTGTTTCCTGTCGATGCTAGTAGAACTAATGTCTATCATCATGATGAGAGCAAATGGTATCGCTATATCACTGTCTGTGATATAAACCTTGACATCATAGATGATGACAGCATGGGTTTTTCACTGAAAGCGTTACTTGCAGTAGACAGAAATCAATAATGTATATAGAAATGAGATATAATTGGGACAAACATTGCATTTTCACATAGTTTTTTATGTTATCTTATGTCAATATACTTGAATATCTAAGTAAAAAGCCATTTTTCTTTTATATTCTTTTGATCGACTCAGACGAAAAGTCAAAGCAACATCTACAATACCATCACTATCAATTTATTTCAACATAGTTAAGTGATGAATACCTGTGAATTCTCATACATAAGCGTGACTGATTCAATGCCAAAACGTGCACTAGGCATCGAAAGATCGTGGGAAGAACTAAAAATGGAGATGGGTCGCACTGGTCCTGGCTATCCAGGCGCCATCTACTTTAAAACTATAAGTGTCCAAGGACCTGAATTATTTGCTGTAGTCAACCGAAATTCAGTTTTGTATCATGATCGTGGAAAATGGCATCGATACATTACGGCGTGTGATATTAGATTCGGAAAAATGGAATCTAGTAATCTGAATCCAGAACGTGCCACGGCCGAAGACGCAGTAAATCACCTAGATAACGATGAATCAGACTGGGTCTTTGTACTTTGAGATGAATAAGATCGAATCAAAAATTTTTCTTTTTGAAATAATAATAAAACGCAAATTTTTTTTAAATTCCTTTGATAGAATTTTATAGGAAACTCTATCTGAAAGAGAATCATATCCAATAAGCAAATGATCAGGATAATGATGTTCGAGATTAATTCGTCGGTTAAACAATGCTTAAGAGTAAACATATTGCAGATAACGACAACATGTCTTTCTACTAAATTTTAGTGCTAGATGGCTATATAGTTTCGTATCGAGTATAGAATCAGATTTGCTCATTTCACTCATTTTTGAATAACATGATGCTAAACATTTATTATCTTTTGATTGTCTTTCAAGAATATAACAAAGAAGTCCACTTCAATAGGAATCATTTACATCTTCATTTATCGGAAGCCACTCATCTACACTTATCTCAGTATGAAGCACAGACTGTTATGAAATGTTGGTAGCTCTTATTGCATTTTCAAACCACTGAGCAAAACACTAAAATAAACTCTTTCTAGTCGACTCACTTAGTTATCATGAAAGTAATTAAATTTTCTTGATTGATTCAATAGAGCTGCGACCTTGGTTTTATATGCTATTTGTAATGTTCGGATCAATGATTTGGAGAAAACTCTAAAAGAGACTGTGTATGTTGCTCTCGGTGTCTTTTCAACCTCATCGACTCTCACATCCTATGATGATCTTCTGTGTCATTCGAACGAACATAAAGAATGGTTCGAGATGTCGTCAGGACAACACCGAAGGAAAAACAGCAGATTCCAAGTGATTTTATTGATTCCAATGACTCTATATAATTCCAATGCCACAGAATAGGCTTTTCTTACTTGATACATTCACTAAGAATTTACTATTCCCCATACCTTACAATAATATAAAACTCAAGTATGCAAGGAATGCAAAACATAAGAATAACATTTTCGGTTGATGAATTTTCTCTTCTTATTGTTGTCATATAGAATGACAATGACAAAGAAATAAATTTGTTTTCTTCACTTGCAGCATAACAAAAACGAATGATCTTCATTAATGTAAGCTGATCAAAAAAAAATAAACAAAGAATAACAATGTTTTTCCATCTACAACTAACGATACAATCCATTTTGTCTATAGTATTTTCAAATAGAAATTCTCTCATTATATTTGACAGTTGTCTTTAAGATTGACTTTTACCGTTTTTTCCGATAATTTCATAGTCTTATATATATCCTTGGAAATGCACACCCCACAGCCATACCCATTTTCCGCAAACTACTTTCTTGTGTCTTTTTTTTAATTTTACTAACATATTCTATCTTATCAAGTTCGATTTACCATTATTTGCTGATAAATATATGAAATATTTTTTTTTGTACCCACATTTTCTGATTCCTATAAATTGTATTTTATATGTCATCAAATAAGTGCAGTACGTATTTCTTTTTGCATAATGGTTATACACCCTCACACTTCATAGTAGTAAGATTGTGACTGAAAGGTGGCTAATTACTCATACAAGTTATGTAATTACTAGATAACAAGAACAAATGTCCTGCTATTGTCTCTGATAATGTGCAAATGTAGGTACAATAAAAAGTATTTTATATATTTATTAGCAAATAAAAATAAATCGATGCTGAACAGACAGAAGATGCTAAAGAGTTTAACGTACTATCTGAATTTATAATTACTTTAAAAAGAAATATTATTGTACTTATGAAAAATATTAATCAGAAACAAAAAACAGTCATCAGAAAGTAGTTTGGGAAAACCTGAAGACGAAGATGTCTTCATTCTAGCCGAAATATTTTTTAGCAATTCTATGCAAGTCTAACACTATACACACACTTTTTTAGAAAATTCCAAACGTTATCAGAAGATGTGGTTATTCTTTCAAAAGCTTGTTTTTATACTGGAGATATATTGAAAGTATCGACTACAACTAATTGTTTCCAGAGGTATATATTAAATCGACGATTAATCTATATAAGAATAGAAAATAAGATTTAATGACTTGTTCTATTTGTTCATCAGTTTCATCCGAAGGGAAAGCACAGAATTGAAGTCGTCAGCAAGTTTCGGTGTCGTTTGGTAATGAAAGAGTTTTAGCGCCGACACATAGTTAGAACTAGACTGGAAATTAAGGTGATAGCTATGCGTGAAAGTTATACTAGTTTAATTCGATTTTCCCACTTAAAACAAGATTATTTGTAGAAAATAACGATTTTTTTTTTCATGAAATTTAACTAAACGTTTCTAAAATCCAGGATTTAGAGATTTGAATTTCTCAACTACGGATACCGTTAGTGAAGTTTTATAAAAAAAAAAAAAAAAGACTGTCTTTTTCGATAAATAGTATGACTCCTATTTATAGCTATCATTGTAATTTCCACTCTAATTTCATATGTACATGAGCACCACAGCATCTTGTCGTGAAATTTGACGCTTAGGTGCTGCACTTAACCTCTTGATTTCTTCTGTTTTTTTTAATATATTAATCTTTTAAAACGCCAATATCGCTTATCAGAAAGAGAAAGTTAATCTTGTATGACAGAATTCGATTGTAAAACAAATATTATTTCAATTTACTACTGAGCTTTTATTGATTCGCTATCATCTGTATGAAAGTGATATTATTAGAAAAAAAATTGTAATCGATCTTTAACATCGAGCAACTTCTTTAAATCATATCCTATCCAATGATAATTATATTGTTCTTGAAATGAAATAGTTCAATTCATTTTACTTGTGACGCCATCTATTAAAACATTACATTTGTATATCTAATGAAAAGGTTCTTAAACTATGTTTTAACCAGAAACCGAAACAGAAAATAAAAACTCTATTCTCTAAAGTTTAAGTTATACTATACAAAAGTAAAGAATATACTCTATGGTTTTAATAGTTAACCATTGAAAAAATAACTATTTACTGTTCTCGTTCTATATTAGCTCTCTTTCTCTTCCTCTCACTCATTGACTGTCAAACAAGCAGCTTCGTTCAATGACTCATTATTTCTATATAAATTCATTCTTTTTTCTCTTTCTTTTTCTCAAATCGATTTCGGTCATGTTTGCTTTTGATAGACAGGTAATATTAGTCATTCGTAAAAAAAATATTTTTCTGGATATGATGATCACATTAACGACGCATAATCGTCGACGAGTGTTAAAATCCTTCAACGAAAAAAAAAAAACAGTGAAATGTTTTTCAAAAGTATTTTAGTTGAAATTTCGTCAAATGTAAATCGTCCTTGCTTATTCATTGTTGATTTTAAAATCCTTGTTTCACAGTTTGTAAGACAGTAGCATTCTAATTTTCTATCCTCTCTTTCTTTTGTATTATTCGAATGATTACATTCATCACATTCATAGTGTAGTACCACCCTCTCATTTCTTTTTTCTCTTCTTAGTCCAATTCCCTTTTTTTTCTGTGCGTTCAAATAAAGCTGAGACTATAGAGAGTAGAAGAAAGGAAAAGAGAAAAGGTCACACTATTGTGAGCCGTAAAGAAATATTTGACATGCACCTCGTTCATTTTCTCACTTTCTTTTTTTTTTGCTAATGTTCTGATAAATTTGTTCGTATGATTTCGAACCAGTTTGATTTATATATCGTTATGTGTTTTTTATATATTGAAAAAATATATTTTTTTGTATTGTCTTGCTCAGTGTGAATGAGACGTTTTCTTATCAATCGATGGATGATAATGATTACAGCTGTTGCCGTTTAGTAAATGAGCGAATGTTGATAGGTATTGGAGGAAAGTGAAATATTCTATTCGACATCATTGAGAAATAGAGTAAGTCGAGGATACCCATGTGTAAAGACGAAGAAAGAGGAATGGCGAATGAATGATTGATTATATTTTATATGTTTTTTTTTTCTTATTTTGTTTTTAGAATTATATGTCAATTTTGATCATTCCTATTAGAAAATAGATTGTGATTATGAGTCAAGAAGATATTCTTCAATCAACAAAAATCGTTATTCAAGGACTTGAAGCCTTAAAAAATGAACATGGAAAAATGCTTGAAAATATTCTTGAATCAATGCAATCATCATCAATAGATACGAATAAAATTGAAGAGAAGGCTGGTTTATTAAGAAAATCTATGGATATGATTGAATTAGGTAAATTTAATTTGGAAGATATATTAAACATTTATTATTTTATTTTATAAGGTATCGGTGAAGCTCAAGTTATGATGCAATTAGGAAATCATCTTCAAAATCTTGAAGCCGAAAAACATAAATTACGTTCACAAGTAAAACGTTTATGTCAAGAAAATGCTTGGTTAAGAGATGAATTAGCAGCATCACAAAAAAAATTACATGATTGTGAACAATTAAATGCTGGATATTCTGTTGAACTTGAACATTTGAAATTTCTCAAAGATGTTAAACAATATGATTTAAATGACAATAATTCAACACGAGATAAAAATTCATCACCAACAAATGTAACATCTTCAGGACAAACAACAGATCTTGTTAATGATTTATTTCCAAATGACGATGAAGTTTATATGGATCAACAAGATACAACTGGAGGTAATCAATCAAGACGGTTTGATTCTTATGCTGATTTAATCATGACACCATCACAATCAGCTAGTGGTTCATTTATTTCATCAACTGGTTATGAAATACCAGCGAGATTAAAAACTTTACATAATTTAGTTATTCAATATGCATCACAAGGTCGATATGAAGTTGCTGTACCATTATGTCGACAAGCACTTGAAGATTTAGAAAAAACATCCGGTCATCAACGTAAGATTTAAATCAATCTATAACATAGAGATCATCAACTGATCATATCTTTTAAAAACTCCGACATACAAAAAAAAATGTAGTGTTTATATTCCACTCATGGAACATGAAAATAGCATTAAAAAAGTGTTTTGTTTGCTATTGAGAACAAAGTTTAAAATGTTTATCGTTCGATCTCTTTCTACATATATGATAAATCGAACAAAAAAGGATTCATGATTTTTGTGGAGTTGATTTAAAGAAGGCATGAAATAGTTTTTAATGATTGAATGAGCTAATGAGGGAATGTTTGCAAGCATGACTCACCAATTGAACTGATATTTTATTCATAAGTAGGCCTTGACGAGACTAGAAGAAGCCTATAAGGATTCGTGCCCATGCACTATTCTTCCTAAGTTATTATAGTTTTACTGAGATTGTTATCTCTGTCAAGGTATATGCAAAAGAAACTTGAAAAAAAAAGAAATTTCAGCGTGAAATTTTTCTATTGATAGGTCTTGTGAACTTTAGAATGTCCTGAGTCTTTCAGCTTAAAGGATTATGTTGTTCCTGAGATATCAAATGTTGATAAAGACTAAGTTTTCTAATCTTTCCCTGTGACACCTGATTATTGTGAGATATTCAATATCTCATCAAGAATCCATCTTTTTAGGCTGAAATTTTAAGAACATTCTAAAGTCCACAAGATCTACTTACGGACAAAATCTCAGGTGAAATTTTCTAATTCGATAGCTTCATAGAGACCTTGCTAGAGATAAAAAATTCAGTAACATTGTAATGATTTGGGAATGACAGTGCATAAGGACCACAGTGTGTCGGGTACTAAAATTTTGCGAATCCCAACACAATCGTATCTAGGTTCAACATCAAATCAATGGGTGCAAATGAAAGCAAACAACTTTAGCCTTCTAATATCTCGTCAGGACCTACTTATGGGCAAAATATGACTTCAATTGATGAGTCACGCTTGAGACGATTTTCTTATAAAACAAAAAGATTTTGCTTTTGTAGATCTCAAATATTGACAAATTTCTTATAGTTAAATTAGACATTTTACTATTATAAAACGTAGTAATTTCAACCTTAAAAAGTTCATTTTTACGAAAAGAAATTTCAATCATGTATAATATATATGCCTGCTTGATGGTAATTTAGATCCTGATGTTGCTACAATGCTGAATATTCTTGCACTTGTTTATCGTGATCAATCAAAATTCAAAGAAGCTGCTGCTTTACTTAATGATGCATTAGCTATTCGAGAAAAGACACTTGGACCTGATCATCCAGCTGTGGCAGCTACATTAAATAATCTAGCTGTTCTTTATGGTATATTATCAGCTGATTCGATTTATTATATCTATCTATCTATATATATAATTCTTTTCATTTAGGTAAACGAAATAAATTTAAAGAAGCTGAAGTTTTATGTAAACGTGCATTAGAAATTCGTGAAAAATGTCTTGGTCCATTACATCCCGATGTTGCTAAACAACTTAATAATCTTGCATTACTTTGTCAAAATCAAGGAAAATATGATGAAGTTGAATCATATTATAAACGTGCTATTGAGATATATACAAAAACTTTAGGTATTGATGATCCAAATGTAGCTAAAACAAAAAATAATCTTGCGTCAGCATATCTTAAACAACAAAAATATAAAGAAGCTGAAATAATTTATAAAGATGTTTTAACACGAGCACAAGAAAAAGAAATTTCAAGTAAATCTTCATCTCGTACTCAACAACAAGAAACTCAAAGTGGAATAACAAATGAAAATTATGATGCACAAGGTGGATGGTATAAAACAATATTAGCTGATCAACCAACAGTAACAACAACATTAAAAAATCTTAGTTTATTATATCGACGTCAAGGAAAATATGAAGCTGCTGAAGCATTAGAAAATTGTGCAACTAAAGCACGAAAAGATCCACAAGTTATTCTTCAAGCACTCAATATTGTTAAACAAACTAATTTAAATACTCAACAGCAAATACCGCCATCGTCATCATCTATATCCTGATTTTATTTCTCGCTTTTTTTTCTTCTTTTTTCCTTATGTTAAATAATTTTTTGTCAATTTGAACAGTGGGATATTTCTATTGATCATTCAAATTTGTTTTCAACTTCATTGACAATTTGCTAATTTTATTATTTGTCATTCATCTTATGCGCTATGTATATGTTTATTATATCGAAAGCTATAAGCAGTAAAATATAAAACTAAACTAGCTTTTCAATTCATCTCATAATTTAATATTGAGGTTAATTTAAACATACAGATCAATCGAATAATTAAGTTGTGTCAAAAGTGATGCCCTCACAAAATTGTTGTATTATAACTGGAAATTTTTTTATGGATGTAGGTTATTCAAATGTTTGTGTGTAAATTACTTGAACTATTTCGATGTATCATTACGGCGATATAATTATTAGAAAACCATATCTAAATATAATTTTTTACTGAAATTGTTTTTCTTGAAAATTGCTCATAAGTTATGTACTAAAGCTCACAATTCTATTGTAATTCAATATTAAGAATTGTTGATCTGTAGTAAAAAAAAAAACTATCTTCTTAAAAGTGGTTAATTATAAATATCAAGAATATATTATTATAAAACAGATTAATTTGTGTATTAGCAACATCTTTCTCTATCATAGCCTGTGACAGATAAACAAGAGAACTGCCCGAACTAATACATGTCGTTAGGGCTTAGATTTGGTTCACAAGAAAGCTTTAGTAAGACTAAACGAATCTTCAAACAATGCACGTCTGAAACCAATTTATGACAGTTTTATTAAATTTTTGATCCAGCTTTAGGTATTTACCAAAACATGAAATAATGGAATTTTGACCTAGGATTTTGCCCATAGATAGATTTGATGATTCTAGAAATATTTTGAAAGTTTCAATCAAAAAGAATATTCTTTTGTTGAGATATTGAATTTTCAAGAAAAAGATCGTTTGCCACAAAAAACGAGTTTAGTTGAAAATTCAATATTACAACAAAGGAATATTCTTTTCGACTGAAATTTTTAAGTTATTCCCGAGGTCATTAGATTTATCTATGGGCAAAATTTCAGATCGAAAATCTTTTATGTGATTTTTCAGTAAACATCTAAAGCCGAAAAGAAAATTTAGTAAAACGGTCATAACTCGGCTCTAGAAGCCCAAAGGCACAAATCTTTTAGGATTTTTCTGGTCTTACTGAGACTTTCTTGTGAACCTCGAAAGCCGAGTCCAATACAGTTTAAATTTGGGAATAAGTTGTATCTGAGTAATGAGATATGCAAATAGTTCAATCATTTACATATTTAAAAATTCCGGTAAATCAAAATTTACAAAAACAAAATTCAAGTTGTAATAAGCTATCGCTTGTGAGCTCTGAAATACATTTATGGAGCGTTTCTTTCAGCTAGAATGATGTTATAATGAATAGCATACATGACTACGGTGAATCTAGTAGTTCGGGAACAAAAAATTGGATTTAAAGTTGAGCAATTACACATATTGTAGTTCTACACAATAGATGTCTTTGGTATCTATTTTATCAAAGTTCATCGAGCCATTGATGAACTGAATCATTTTTACTGAAAACATGCATAGCCCAAGAAAATATTATGCACTAAATAACTTAGCAAAATCTTGCTGAATTAGTGTGAAAGTTTTAGAAGGAAACACTGTTTGAGAGAAATAGAGCATCAATGATAATTGTGAAGTTGCCAAGACTTGAAAGTTTTCATTACTGAAGCAAATGAATTCATCTTTAGAAAAATAAAGGACTGCATGACTTGAACTACAGTTTTCTACTAAAAGATAGAAAATTACTCGGATATAGAAGATTAAAAATGGCACATCATTTAGTCAAGTCTATTTTTACTTTTTTGCGTCAAAATGAGGAAGCGTCTTTGGATGTCAACATTTCACTTTTCAAATCGTTCGAAGTTCTTAGAAAACAATAATATCTAGCTGTTGCCAATAGATCATACAATACTGGATTTTAAATCGTTGATACTTATAAAAAACCTAGTACATATAAGTGAAATGGTGTCATTCTCTAGCAATTGCTTCCTCTATAGTCTAAGAAATGCACATCTCGACATATTTAGAAGTAGATGGTTCCTATTATTCCATGGAATTCTAAATCATCCGCTACGATTTAGTAAGTGAAATATTGACATACAAACATGCTTCCTCATTTCGTCAGAAAAGAAGTAAACAATAGACTTAATAAATGATGTGCCATTTTTAATCTTCTGAAAAACAACACTTTTCAATCTTTTAGTAAGAAGTGATAGCCAAAGTCATAGTCCTTCGTTGCTCTAAAGATGAGCTCATTTTCTCGAGTAAGAAAGACTGTAGAGTCTTGACAAGTTCACAATAATCCTTTATGCCTTATTTCTGCTAAGTATATAGTGTTATTTTCTAAAACTTTCATGTCAATGCATCAATTTCTCGCTGAATTATTTAGTGCTCAATAGTTGTCTATAATATTTTGAACTATTGGAATGGTACCATTCATCAATGGCTTTATAGACTTTGATAAAATATATACCAAAGATAGTTATAATGTAGAGCTACAATACGAGTGGTTGCCTTGCTTTAAATTCTTTTTTGTTTCTTAGTTACGAGATTCACAGTAGGTCATGTATGTTATTTATTATAACGCCGTTCTAGCTTAAGCGATTTCAGTACTGACGATATCACTGACCCATATTTACTACAGACCACTTGCACATAAATTTTCAGATGTCTAACTCTCATACGGACTGAACTCTGACGAGAGACTTTATTGGCCAGTAGTGTAGCTACTCTATGAATACACATAAATATCATTAGAACATTGAATAAATACATTTTAATAATGAATATTATATAAACTCTAAGTTGAGCTTGAAAAAGTTATAAAATAAACAAATAAAAAGGAATATCGACAAGTGAAAAGTAAATAACAACGAAACGAAAGTGATTTCATGTCTCATTTTTTTCGTTCACAAATATATTGAATAAGGTTTCTAATTGTGCCAGCTTGTGGCCATAAATCATTCAGAAGCGATTCTACTTGTTTTCTTATATTTACAATACGATTTCGCGTTCCTTTTACTTCCAATAAACTTATATAAGTTACGGTTTTATTTTGTTCATCAATATTTATTTTTTTTCCAAGCTCATTCGTATCACCTTCAACATCAAGTAAATCATCTTTCATTTGAAATAAAATACCCATTAATCGACTAAGTTCACGAAAACGATCTAATGGTTGTTCTTGTTGAACAAGAATAACTGGACAAATAAGAGCAATTTCAATAGCTTTACCGGTTTTTAAATAAGCTATACGATCAAGTTCATCAATTGTTAATGATTTTTTCGTTCTTGAACATTGTAAATCAAGAAATTGTCCACTGCAAAGCTCACTCATTGATTGTGCTATTTCAGCAGTGACTTGATTTATACATTCATATGAAAAATTTTCTTTTTGAAGATCAACAGTAACTGAACGAATAGCAAATGCAATGAGATCTACAGCAGCTAATTGAGCTCGTCCTTCAGTTAATGATGGTGGAATATCATTATGATCACCATCAATCGGCATATGAAGTGTTGGTTGACCTCTTCTTAATGGTGCATTATCCTGTGCTGGAAGATCATCGAATATTAAACTACTTGTATGAAGATATTCAAGAGCTCGAGCAAGTGGTAATATACGTTTAATTTCAATATTATAAAGTTGTGTAACCATAAGTAAAAGTAAAGGTCGCAAACGTTTTCCACCAGCTTTTAAACTATAATTCATACCATGAACAAGTAAATTATTATCATCTGTTTCTATTGATAATTGTTTTTCAATCAAAGGTAAACAATCATATGCAAATGTTTCAAGTTTTCGATGATTAAGAGAATAATTTTTTGCAAACAAATTAATATAACGAAATACTGCTTTTTCTGGATCACCAATACTTGGAAATAGATTTTCTAATGAAAGAAAGTATTTATATAACTTCGGATATTGTTTTTCCGTAAAAATTGTAAGAAAATTTTTAAAATCACCTCCAAGTGAACGTAATGTTCTCATTATTCGTCGTCCTAAAAATGCCCCTGTATTCTTTTGATGATTACTTTCTACATAAAGATCTTCACAAACGAATAAAAAAACAAAAAATGGATTAAATGATGAACCATTATGTTGAACATAATATGTTACAGGTGTTATTGATTTTGCTTGATAATCTTCATTAAAATCTCGACAATCATCTGTTAATTGTCCTAAAAAAGGTGTTATCCATAAAAGTTGATGATTTTCATTTATATTTGCTCCACCCATAAAAGCTGTTGCAGTATAAGTAAAATGAGATTTTAATAGAGGACCCAGAAATAGATCGATATCATTGTAATTCGAATTTTCTAAATCTTTTTTATCTACTCGTTGTGAACGAAGAAGTAAAGCAAGATCAGTAAATGTTTGTTCAGTAATTGAACTTATTGACGTCAGTTGAACAAGACTATGAAATGTTTCAATCAGAAGAGGAGTAATCGGTAATTGAGGTAATGAAGATGTATTCAATTGAGCACCACATAAAATATGTTCTGCTTTTTCAAGCCATTTATCAACATCAAAGTGTTCTTGTTGATGATTTTGATTATCTTGAAGACCATCAACAAGAGCATAAGCAATACCATAATAAAAACCCATTTGAAGTGCTTGAAAAACTTTCTCATCAAGTTCATCTTGTTCATTATTTATAGTAAAACTAAACAGTCGAGAAACACCAACACCAATAGTCGTACGGACCAGTCGACTAAAAGCACCTTGATTTGTAAGACTAATTGGCAATGTTTCTAATGCTGTTTTCCATTTTTCTAATATCCATGTCCATTCATCAATATAAATGAGTGGTGAAAGAATATGTCCTTTTGGTAAATCAGAATTAAATGGACTAAATAGTGAAGATGGTGAAAAAGATTCAGATGAGTTGGCTTTTAATAAGTAAATAAGTAGAGAAATTGTATTGAGAAACATATGAATACGAGCTATAAACCGATCACTTATAGTCTCGTCAGCATTATTTTCATGGTCTAAGGAATGTCCAAAACGTAACAACTAAAATAGACGATTGAATATATATGTCAAGAAAATATTAATGAAACTTCTATGCTAGCACAATTTCTTTCGTTTGATAGAAATTACATATTGACAAATATGAACTAATGGAAGTGAAAAGAGATATTAATAACAATACGTCAGTTTGTGCCTAATCTTCAAAGTGACATGAGAAAGAGAAATTGCCGAAGCTGAGATTGGAAAAAAGAGGAAAAAAGTCGTTCGAACATGAACTAAAGATCATAGTTAAATGTTCTATTGTTTTTAGCAAGTTATCATGTAAATTATATCAATCAAAATATGATTAAGGGAAGATAAAGATGTACCAGAACTATGACCGTGATTATTGAAAATCGAAGTTATGGATACTAAAAAGAAGCTTAGTACCACACTAGAGATATGCAGGATCAAGTTTTTCTGGTCCCAGTAACTTTTTTCTATTGATCTCGGTGATAGTCTCAATAAATCTGACCTAGTTTCGATAATTTTTTTTCTAGTGGTCTTGGTTTCGACCCCGGTCTTGGTACTGATCTTAACCTAGGTCACAGTCTCAGTCTTAGTCCTGATTCCGACCGTGGTTCTAGTCCTAGTCTTAGTCTCGGTCTATAGAAAACTATTCCAAGCTTACTTATATAACGCTTAAAAAGTTTCTTCAATACTCATTCGAACAACTTTTTTCCAGTGACCCAGGCTCTAGTCATCAGGACTGGAACTAAACTTGGTGTCGCACATCTCTACTCGTATTAGACACTAGTACAGAAAAGAGAAGATTGAATATCCAAGATCTTTTTCGGTACAATTCTGATTGATTGTTACATTGAGTTAGTGTTTGATTTTTAATTAGAAGATGAATATGCACTACTACTGCATGATTATTGTCAGCATTCTTTTCCCTCAAAAGAAACAAAAGTATGTGTCAGGCAAAGTTGAGATTTAAATAAAATTAAACAGAGTTATTAAAAGATTTAAAAATTAAAAAAATCCAAAAAGATGAAAGTAAAGAACCGATTTTATATATCTATATTAAATTATGTTTAACTTTAATGGAAGTCTAGTTAAGTCTAGGAAGTTGTAAAATCTGTGAGTATATTCAGTTTGTAATCTGATTAACTCTAGGAAGATGTAGAGGTCGCGAGTGTATTCAATTGAAATCATGTTTATCTTTCCAAGTTCCAACTAAAGAAAAAAAGAAAGGATCTTTAAACTTATTCTTTTTGAGTAGTATTTTTGAGTGATGTATATTTGTTTTCGAACTTAATGTGATTCATAGATGACATGTAAAGGATGAGCAGTATATAATACTGTTAAATTTTGTTGATTTATTTTCCAACTAAAACGAATGAAAGATGTTGAAGCTTCTATATTTCCTGTAGTAGAATAATAGTTATCTTCTCTAGGAATTTAATACTCCAAAAGTTTAAAATGTTTCTTTATTTGTTCATAAAAAGACTTTTTAAAATCGTTTTCTAATGTTGATTGAAAAGAAGTCATTGACGTATATACATTGCAATATGAATAAGTGAAAATCGATACTGTTTGTTTATGTAAACGAAAATTAGAAGCCATTTTTAAATAGAAGAAAATTATTGTGTAATTTTATACTTAATTAATAAACGAATTCTACCTGTGACAAATATATCAATTATTTAAAAACATAAATACTAACCATAAAATCATCGGCTAAATTGTGAAGAGACATTGAATATGATTGTTTACTTTTGAGAATAAATGTTGCTTTATGAAGAATATTTGATGATATTGATGCTTGACGAAATTCATCTTTTTTCGGTCTTTTAATCATTTGTTTCATTCCAAGTTCAATCATTTCTTGAATCAATTCTAATTTAGGATGTTGACGTTGTTTATATTTATCAAGCATTTCCATTAAATATTTTCGTCCAAAAACTTCTACTTCTTGAAATTTTTCATCTAAATCCATTTTTTGTTTATTTCTTAATGTAATTTTATTATTTTGAAGTTCTTTCGGTGTAAACTTTTCTATAATATATTTTTGATATTTCGATAAAAGTTCCTCATCATTATCATTTGTATTATTTAAAAAAACGTTTTTTGCTTGTTGTAATTGTAATTGTTTCCATTGATTATTAATATTTCTTGATGAAAAAAATTGATCTGATGTAAGAAAATGTTCAAGATCATCTTGTGATTGAAATAATGATTGTAATTGTGATATATGGGATTCGATTTGTTCAAGAACTTCATCAATCCATTGATGAAGTTTTTCTTCGGATACAGTATTTGAATCAAATTGTCCATGAAGCGATTTAATATCACGTTTTAAACGTCGACGAATATGAGAAAGAGATGTTAAATGTAAAAGATTGATGAACCTTTTTTTCGAATATTCTTCTAATTTACTAAAAACGTAAGCTTCCACCTTTTGTCGTTGTTTATCTTGATTATTATGATGATGACTATGAGAATTCTCTTTTAACTCCGTTGGATAAACCCCTTGATGTCTAGGTAATAAAAAACAGCGATTATGTATATTTTTTGTTGTGGGTACAGGTCTAACTGTAATAAAATGAAAAGAAAAACAATACAATTATTATTTTAAAATAGAAATATGTGAAAGAAAACTTACCCTCAGGCTGCATCACAAAAAGTCTTCGTTGTTAATAGTTAAATGTGTGCTGCTCACTCGAAATCGAAAGAACCATGAAGAATACAAAAAAAGTAAATAATTTTATTTTGAATTCTTCTCGCTTTGTTTCTTGTTTGGTTTCTTTTTATTATGAACAATATGGCAAATCTTAATAAGTATGCTACAGGTGNGATGTAAGAAAATGTTCAAGATCATCTTGTGATTGAAATAATGATTGTAATTGTGATATATGGGATTCGATTTGTTCAAGAACTTCATCAATCCATTGATGAAGTTTTTCTTCGGATACAGTATTTGAATCAAATTGTCCATGAAGCGATTTAATATCACGTTTTAAACGTCGACGAATATGAGAAAGAGATGTTAAATGTAAAAGATTGATGGACTTTTTTTTCGAATATTCTTCTAATTTACTAAAAACGTAAGCTTCCACCTTTTGTCGTTGTTTATCTTGATTATTATAATGATGACTATGAGAATTCTCTTTTAACTCCGTTGGATAAACACCATGACGTCTAGGTAATAAAAAACAGCGACTATGTACATTTTTTGTTGTGGGTACAAGTTTAACTGTAATAAAATGAAAAGAAAAACAATACAATTATTGTTTTAAAATAGAAATATATGAAAGAAAACTTACCTTCAGGCTGCATCACAAAAAAGTCTGCTTTGTTAATCGTTAAATGTGTGCTGTTCACTCGAAATCGAAAGAATCATGAAGAATACAAAAAAAGTAAATAATTTTATTTTGAATTCTTCTCGCTTTGTTTCTTGTTTGGTTTCTTTTTATTATGAACAATATGGCAAATCTTAATAAGTATGCTACAGGTGAATATATTGACTACGTATTTATATAAAGGCTGGCAATCGTTCTCATTTATAGTTAGAAAAGGAGAAATTTCTCACTTCCGATCATAGCCACAATGACTAATGTTGTAAAAAAAGGCGTCAACAGTGGGCGAGTTTCAAGTTTATGCACAAAATGTTTATGAAACAAGCATTTGATGATCTTTTCAACCAATGCAAAGTGTCGAAAGAAATGTTTGAATTGATAAGCACCATAATATTTACCTATTTGACACGATATTGTTGGCAAATACCAACGAAAGTGTAAATATGGTCTATTTTTTTCGAAAAATGTAATATTTACTTGATTATTTTCTCAGTAAATATTAATATATTAAGAATCAGTTTCTTTATTGCTAAAATGAGTTATCGAATCAAAAAAATGACAATATTTTAAAAACGAAATAGTTTTTAACGTTTGCCTTTTCTCTTAGCTGCAGCTGATTTGCCTGATGGTGGCATTGGTTTTGGTTGAGTTGATGTTGAACCCGATGCACCTGTTGTTGTTTTTGATGATGGCATAGATCTTTGAGCTCCTGTTGGTGTTGTTATAGTAGTAGTAGCTGATTGATCAGGTCCAACTGCACCTTGTGTACCTTTACCAACAGCAGCCTGTTTGCCACGTTTTCCTCTTTTACCACGATAATATGAACGTTCACGTAATGGTAACCAACGTTCAGGATCAGGTTTTGATGATGGATCATATTTCTTTGGTAAACGAACTTAAAAACAAAAAAAAAATATTTTTGTTTTCTGTTGCTATCAACAATCATAATGCAATTAAATTACTTTTTCGCTTTCGTCGTTTTCTTTGTTTTGTACTACTCATTGTTACTGTTGTAGTTGTTGTCGACCCTGAATCACCTAATTTTGTTCTTCAATAACAAGAAAACGAGAAAGATACTCATTAAGTGTTTATCATTAGGAAATAATTGAATTACTTTTCAATTGTTTTTTCTGTTTTTTGTACTCGTTTACCAAATATTGATTCAAGCATATCAACATCAATACCTTCAGCTAATTGTTTGATTGATGGTAATTTTTGTGCTAATAAATTAGCTCGTTCAGGATCTGATTTTAAATAATGAACAATTAATTTTGATAATGTATTTGTATCATTTGGATAAAGTCTAAACAGAAGCAAAAGCAAAAATAAAATTAATTAATTTCAATTAATAAAACTAATAAATACTTATGAAGAATTTCAAGCATTTCAGTAACTCGTTTTTCATTGCCTTGTTTTTCTTGATAAATTATATTTTGTTTAATTAAATAAGCAAGTGCACGTGAATTTTTTCCTTTAGTTTTATCAAGATTATATAAACGATCAACAGCTTCATTAAGAACTTGTGCAGCAGATTTTGAATCTTCTAGATAATTATAAAGTGTAACTAATGTTGCTACCTAGAAAAAAAAAGATATGGTTTTAGAAAACAATATGACAAAGAAACAAAAAATATTCATACAATGCCCGGTTTAACTAATAGTTCTTCATCACTTCTTAAATAGTCACATGCTTGATGAACTTTTCCTAAAGTTATATTTTAATAATAAACAAAGATTAAGAATATAATTATAAAAACCTTGTGAAAGAAGAAGTTGAACATATGTTAAACGACAATAGAGTGAAATACGTCGTTGTTTATCATTTTCAATAAATTCCTAGACGAAAATAAAAATTAATTTTCATCAGTTTCTGTTTCTGTTCTCTTTTGTTTTGTGAAAGGTGATATAAAAGGACTACTGAAGTATATAGAGTAGAAACTTGGATTCATTCTTCTCCACAGACACTCTGGCGACTCATTACAGGTCGAAACAGACAAGTTAATGAAGTTTTAGCCCGTGTTTCAATTGGCTTCATTCGCCCCTATAAAAAGCCTTATGTCTTTAATTAGTTGCTACTTTTCGCAGTGCTGAATAGAACGAGATAGTGCTGAGCAAGACGATGTAGTGCCGAACAGGACGCTATATCAGTAATATGATCAAAATTCATATTACGTAACACTATACCCTTCTGCTGAGTACTACATCATCTTGCTGAGTAGTATATCTTAATGAAAATGCATGTTGCTCAGTACTACGGAATGTAGGAACTAATTAAGAAAATAGTGCTTTTTAATAGGGATTAATGAGATCAATTCAAGTCCAAACTGAAAATTCCTTGGACCGAAGTTCCAGACTCAATGGTAGACATCCTGGTGATTCATCGTATACTGTAGCAGGCATCTTGATAACCGATCGCAGACTGTGACGGATGCCTCGGAGATTCTCTCCTTAAAGATGCGGTTAACAGGTATATCGTGTTTCACATTTTAATCCCACAGTGATTGCGCTAACAGCTTTCTTACTTGTAACACTTGAGTTGCTTCAGGTAATTTTTTTTCTCTCATTAATAATGATACTTTTGCTAATGGAATACTGTCATCAGTATCAGTACTTTTTTGTACCATATTATCAAGAATACGTCGAGCTGTTTCATGCTAAAATACAAATGAACAAAATAAATAAATAAATTTTAATTTATGTTTTTTCCTATTAACCTGTCCTGTATAAATAGCTAATAATGCTTCATTAACTTGAACAATTTTCTTTTGAAAAGCATTTAATTTTGGTTCAGTTTCAGGTGCTGCTGCTGTTTTGATACGTTTACGTGAATCAAATAAATTTTGATCACGATTAAGTACAGCTAAATTATTTGATGCAACTGCAATAACAGCTAAATCTGTTGGTCTACAACATAAAATAAATAAAACTTTGAAGAAAATATCAAGAAATTATACTTTGATTTGAGTACATCATTGTAGAGTGTCAATGCTTCGACATTTTTATCTTGTTGTTGAAGACAATAGGCTAATTGTACTCTGAAATATAGATAGAGTAAAAGAACGTTAAATTATTAGAGAATTTACAAAGCATAAGATATCACTATACAAAGTTGTGATAATAATTTTTAAGCATCAAGATTTTTGTTTATATTGCGATATTCTTATTCGAAAATTAATTGTGCTAGTAAAGGAAAGATGAAAAATCAACAGTTTTCAATGTCTATCTAAAACTATAAGCTAATTGATTGAGATGTTGATACCATTGCTGAAAATATCAGTCACTGTAAATGTTAGTCTGTATGACGGCTTACATTGCTACCATTCTAACTTTTTAAATGAATAATTTTATAATTTCGAAATTGACTGTTACTTATCTTTCAATTCAGAAATACAGAATCTGTCGCACGAATAAAGAATTTTCTCGAAAAGTATGTTTTTTTTTTGAAAAAATTGTCCTAACTGCTAGAATTATGTATATACTGAATTGAAACCTGAATAAATCTAGGAAGTCATCATATAGGTCGTGAGTATATTCAATTGAGATCAAGTTTATCTGTCCAAAGTTCGATTAAAAACAGAGAGGATCTTTAAGCTTATCCTTTTTTATTAGTATTTTTTTATTGATTTGTATTTGTCTTCGAATTTTCCATGGTTTACAAATGATATATAAAGTATAAATATGTATGATGATGTTAAGTTTTGTTGAATTATTTTGCAAGCCAAAAAGAATGAAGAATTTTTTTTACTTCTCTTGTTCATAAAAGTACTTGTGAAAATCATTTTTCCATGTCAATGCGGAAGAAATCATTGACGCATACATTACAATATTAATCAATGCAAATAAATACTCTGTCTAGTAAAAACAAAACAGATACGTGATGTTTTTTTGATACAAAAGACAATTAGAATTTAGTCAAATCTTGTTGAAAATTATAGTTTTTAACGTGAAGTTTATCCTGAAATTCTTGAATTTTTCCATCATAAAATCAGAGAGTTACTTGGTAATTACATTTTAGTTAACTAACTAATTAATTTTTATTAGATGTGAGTCGAAAGAACCAAAATTTTTATATATGGTCATGGTAAAACGACTTGTTTGCAAGAAAATAGTCCTTATAAATACTCAAAATCAAATCGAGAATGGTCTTGTTCTATTTTGGCTAATTGTGTCCTTATATTATTCTTTGCTTAGAACGAACATTTACGAAAAAAAGAGTACATAAAAATTACACTTATCATCATTTACCTATCTTGATAAAAAAAAAATAACTTTTTTTTTATTTATCATCAATTAAGTCTATCCATTTCCACGATTTCGTTTTTCAAAGTATTCACTTCAACTGTACACGTGATATTATGAAAGTTTTTTGTAAAACTCACATATATTTTCGGAGAAAATGGTGCGTATAAATTTAAATCGAGATTTCGCGACTCCTTTCCCAGAATTTCTTAGCAATAGAAAAAGATGCTGCACAGAAATAACAACCAGACTTATACTGTTTTAGAAAATTCTAGAACATTCCAAAATCTTTGTCGAAACTTGACTAGTTGAAATACGTTTGTGAATGTTCTGAACAATGCAACTTCTGATTTTTGCGCAAAGAAAAACAAACTTCTATTAAAGATGTCAAAAATGATAGGTAGTGATGATTGGATTTGCTACCGTCGCCTTATGTTCACCATAAAAAGTATGAACCGATCAAATTATAAGTTTGGAAAATAATAAATGTCAGTGTTTGTGAGTTTATCAAGTTATATAATAGTACATTAAAACCTGCTATGGTTATAATTGATATTTACAACAGACCTATTTACCAGTTAACTCAATAGTAAGAATAACAATAATGTTTAATTAAGAAAAATGGAATAAGAAGAAACAAAAATAACAAATGGATAGCAAAAAGGCAAACAAAAAATAGCGTGAAAGAAAATAAGACCCACTGTTCCAGTGGCGGTCAACTGTTCTTGAAAAACAACTATTGTTTATTGGAGATTTTTTCACTTTACGTATTTTGTATTAGCATAAAAATATTTATAAAAACACATATGGGTTCCACATTTCAGCCCCACAGATGCTGCACTAACAAAGTTTTTTGTTCTTATTGATGTTCGTCATCATCAACAATAACGTTAAACATTAGTGTTTCTCGATTTTTCTTTCAAAGGCATATTCTATATAAGTTTTTACAAGCTTCAGTTTGAAAACATTTGTCCAATTATATTTTATTTAACTGTTATGTCGATTTCACTTGCAAGAAGATTGTTTCTGAATGTGTGCTTGAGAAAGCTTTTAGTGTTTTAAATCAAAAGATTATACTGATTAGATATTCAACGGAAACAAAATACGACAGAATCAGAGACAATTTTATCGAAGTGTAAACTTATTGGAAAGTAAAGTGTTAAGAGAAACACTGCACAGGAATTATTTTGAACGTAATAATACCTTCTCACTTCTTATCAATAGAAAAAGAAAGAAAATATTAAAGTTGACTATTACAAATGAATAGAAAAAAACTAAGTTAACAAAAGAAATGGTTTAGTAATTTTGAGATTTTCTTCTTAATGGGAATTATACTTCTCAAAAAGTTTTAGATATGCAATAATTTTCACCAAACACACATTCACATATACCAGTAGTAGATTCTACATATCTATTTAAAATTCATGCCCTTCTGGCAGCCCATGTAATGTGTTTACTTAAAATATTCATCTATTCTCAACATTCATGAATATAAATGAAAATGCCAACAATTGTAAATAATATTTAATTTGGTCGGGGAAGTTGTTGAAGTCGGAAATAGACGAGTAGGAATTTCTATTTCTCATTAATTACTTACGATCTTTCAACCTAATAGAAACCTATATGCAATCAAATGAACTTTGACAGTCGAAAGCATTTTTTTCTCATTAACCGTTCATTTTATATGAATCTACTTAGACATTTTGGTTTTCCTGTTGTTCAAAAAAATTTTAATTGAAATGTACTTTTACAGAAAAATATAGATGAAAGATATACTTTTCGTGTTATGAAACAAAGAATAATTATTCAAAAATATTAGAAAACGAATATTTTTTCGTTAAATTATTAATTCAAAATCGTGGATTGAGTAGTCTTTAAGAGAAAAAAATATTTACCGAATATTCGCCGTTTCACGTAAGATTTCATCTTCAGTCATATCTCCTTCTTCTTCTAATTCACGTCGACATTGAGCTAAATAAATCATAAATAATTTAATACGGAAAAACAAATCTTCTGTGTTATTAACCATCAGCCTTTCGAAGTTTTACTTCTGCTTCAACATATTGACCCGAGCTAAGAAGAACACATGCTGAATTGTATGTTGTATCATATGTTTCATCACTTAGATCATTTGGTTCCTAATGTATTTAATAAATTACAAAAAAAAAAAACTTCTTTTTATAATATTAAATTAATTCATTATACCATTTGAATTTTGCTTGAAGGATCCGTTAATTTCCAAGTTGATAAAGCAGCAATAAAATTCGCATGACGTGTTGATTGATATTCATCCTGATTATTTTTAAGTAATGAACGATAATATCCAACACATTCATTATATTTTTCAAGTTTAAAAAGCTTTTAAAAAATAAAAAAATTATGAAAATCGAAAACAAAAGAAAACAAAATTCTCAACAAACCACTTGAGCAAAAAGTTCTTGTTCACGTTCATTTAATTCTCTTTCGATACTTTTTAATGTATTATAAGCATCTTCAATACGATTAAGACGATATTCACAATAAGCACGTTCAAAAAATAAATCTCTAAAGAAAGTTTTTTTTTTTTTTATCGAAAAGAAAAAAAAACTCTAATTTCATACGCTGTATCACTTGCATTTTTAACCAGTGTAGTTAATGCTTCATCGAATTTATCAAGTTGCATTAAACACACTATTTTACAATACGTTGCTTTTTTTTCATTACTTGAAATACCCAATACTAATTATTCAACATTAAAAAACAAAAACATAGTTTCAAATTAAATTCATTCATTAAAAATACTTTTTCGTGTAGTTTTTAATGCTCGATCCCAATCTTGTGTTTGTCCATATTTTTGTAATTCAGCATATAATGGACGAAGTTGTTCGTCAATTTTTTCTTGTTTTTCACTTGTCATCTGGAATATAGAAAAAGGAAAAAAAAAGGTAAACTATTTTATCAATTGTAAAATAAATGATGTTTATTCAAAATGATTAAAACACAAAAGATTTTATTTTTTAAGAAAGTAATCCTCGATTAGATTTTTGAGCAGCTCGATTTCGACGATTATGATTTGCTTGCGAAGATTTATGTGTATCTTTCCAACGTCGATTATGTGTAACGGTTGTTGATTGACCACGACCACGAGCACTACCAACAACATTATGTGTTTCTTCTGTATGTGATCGATGTGGTTGATGACGTTGTTGCCAAGCTGCTCGTTGTTGTGCTCTTCGTTCACGAACTGTTTCAGGATTTTCAACAAATTGATCCCGACGTTTAGCCTATAAATAATTTAATTATTATATAAATAGAAATATATTAATAAAAAAAACCCATTACTTGACTTTCACCATTTTCTTCTTCATCTTCATTATCCATTTGTTGACGATAATGTTGAGATTGTTTTCCAAATAATCTAATAAGAAAACGAAATAATTATGTCAAGAAGAAAAAGAATTTTAAGAATGTCAAACCTATTTTCATTCTTTTCTAATTCCTTATCAATTATATCATCTTTATCTCTAACATTAACAATTCCATCATCATAAGTATCATCATATTCATCATCATATTCTTCATCTGTTACATCTTCAATAATACCTAAACGAGCATAGCGTTCACTCATTCCTATTAGATGAGATTTGTCATCAAGATCTGCAAGTGTGTCTTGTGTTCTGAAAGAATCAATTTATTTTCAGAAAATACCATGAATGTTATTATAGAAAATATTTTTACAAACTTTTTTCCTCGATGTATTCTTGTTAGATCAATATTATCTCGATTAAATATATCAAATTCATCATTATCGTATATATTTGAACGTTGTCCAAGTATAGACAAATCGTTGCTAGCAAATGGTTTTTCATCTTTATTTGTGATATTTGATGAAGGTGGAAGGGGTAATGCTGTACTTGTTGTATCAAATCTGAGATGTTCAGGAACAGTTTGATCACATAGAGCATGAATAAGACGTTCAGTATTGTTATTATAGTGATTAAGACAAACCTAGAGAAAGAAAAGATTAGAACTCTTACTTTTGCTTTCTAATTATATATTTTAGATGAATTAATGCATTATTAATTAGATTTATCAGATTATTTTCCGGACTATGCATGTAGGCAACTGTTTAGTGCATTTAGAATTTATCATCATATTTTCTCATTTGTTTTCTATATTAGCACGATATGTGATTTTCTCTGTCTTTGTGCAGACATTCGATTTGGACAAAGAAAAACAAAAAGGGAACTAGTAACAAGAATATTAAGCCGTCTCCCAATTGTTATGTGTTACTCATTATAATTTATCATGTCTATTGGATTTGTTTAGAGCGCTTAATAACTTCTAGGTCGATTTATTCATATATTTGACACCCAACTATTCATATTCGATGCAATAGGAAAAAATAGAAGAACACAAGCAAAACAACACTCAAGAGAATTATGTCTATTTCATGAATATGACTTTATTCTATTCTTCTGGTTCTTTTCTCATCACGCAAAATAGAAATTTCTTCATTTTTTTTTTTTACAATTATCACTCTAAAATCATCAAATAATAGCATTAAAATATATCATTTCTTCTTTACAACTACAAAGAAATATCTGAACTTTTTCTCACATCGATTTCCCCTCTCTTTTTGCTTCATTTATATTCCATACAAAAAATAAAAAGATTTATTTCTCCCTCTCTGTTTCTTTTTTCTTATTCTTGACGAAGACTCGCACGTTTGCACTATAGTTCGGTAGGTAGCAATGATAATAATGGTTGAATGCACCACTTCATGCATTTGTATATGTTCGAAAAAAAAAGCAATCCTTTTCGTATTCTCTTTCTCGTTTTATAAAAAAAATATACTTGCCATTTAGAATACGTTCGGTATTTAATAAAAAGAATCTAATCTTAGACATACGAAAGAAGCAGAAAGAAATGGGTTCTACGCCATCAATACCAGACTCAATTAATTTTGATGAAATTATAAATAATACAGGTAAATGAACATCCTGTTTTTTTTTTTGAATCCTATGAATGAATAATGATTGAATTAGGTCTTTCAAAAAAGCAAATATCTGCATTATGGACTCGTTTTTATGAACTTGATTGTGATGATAGAGGTGAAGCAAAAGGATATAAAGGTTATTTAGATGGTAATGATTTTGGTCGTGTACCAAAATTTGATGAAAATCCAATAGCAGCTCGGTTAATAACAGTTATTTTCGATGATTTTGGTTCCAATGATAAATTAACATTTCCACAATTTGTTAATTTTATGAGTACATTTAGTCAATGTGAACGAGGTGGACATGAACATCATCATCGTCATCATCACCATCATCATTATGGAAAACGTCGTTCATCAGTTCAAACATTAACATCAAATAATACGCCTCAATTAGGATCATCAACATTAACTGATCTTGAAAATGTAAAATATTCTCCAGATGATACACCAAAAACACGCAAAATTAAATTTATGTTTCGTGTATGATTGAATTAATTTCTTTTTTCTAATCGAATATTATTAATCTAGATGTATGATATTGATCGTGATGGACGTTTATCAAAAGAAGACATACAAGAAACACTTAAACTGATGGTAAATCAATAAAAAAAAAACAGTTTAAATCAATATGTACGTTTTGTTATTAATAGGTCGGTAAAATTAGTGATGAAGAAGCATCGATTATAGCAGAAAAAGTTCTTGGAGAATTTACTGATGAACAATCTAATTCAACTGTGTCACTTGAAACATTTGAAGACACACTTGAAACACTTGATTTTATGGACAAAATGGGTTTAAAACTTTTGAAATAATCTTTTTCTTTTATTCTGTTCTCTTTTTTACTTCTATTCAACTTACTTTAATATATTTTTCATCTAAATCAGGAAACAAATCTTGAATCATTTTAACATTCGTATTTATTGACTTGTTAACTGAAGTATTGCTAGAAGCAGAGGCTTCTGATGACTAAAAATGGAAAACATTTTATAAGAATTTGTCTATAAAATCATTAAAAAAAATTAAATGTAAATGATTTTCACAATATCTGACTAATAAGGTTGAATGATACGAACCGTATACGGCCGTTTACGATTAATTTAAGATACACAAACGGATCGTATTCTGACAGTAATTTTGTGCTCTGTAATACGGCTGTATTACTGTTTGCAGAATAGTCAGAAAACAGAGTCCGTTTAGGTGTCGTAGTGGACTATAAACGACCGTATACAGAAAAATTCCGATGAAAATGCAGATAGGCATATCAATAGACAGCGTCATCTTCGTCACATTCACGGTAATAAGTGGCATAGATGGAACTATCTATTGACATGAGAACGGTACGCAATATAACTTGACGATGCATGCACTATTACATAGCGTAAGTCTTTCTCTGGAAGTCTTTATCAAATGCACAAAAAACGAGGTCTATACTGAAAAACCATGTTCGAATGAAAACCGAATTTGTATCCTAATATCTATGTCGATTTGTCAAGGTTTCATTAATAAATTGATAAAAAAACTGATTATATATAATGTATAATGTATTCATTTTGAAAAAAATTTATATTAAAAACACATTTTATACATTTCTCAGACAATCTTGACGATGATATTATAATAGTCAAGTCCTAGTTGACTGAGATTCGTAGATTATAATCTATTGAGTCGTATCCGAGATCAAACCGACAGGCTCCACCTAATTTCTGTTCATTAATTATTGATCTAAATTTTAGGCCTAGTTTCAGAATCCAAATTAATTTTTCAATTAACCATTTCATTTTATCTCATTTCTGATTAGTATATAATTGAGTGATAGATTTTTGCAGTGAATTTTATATTTTCTTTTCTAGTAGTGAAAATTATTATGATCAACAATCGAATATAATAACTTTCATACCATATTTATCGTTTATTATAATAAATTTTTAGAAAATATCTTCTAATCATGCGTTATTGTTTTATTTCAAGGAATGCTTTTGAGTAAGTCTTTCTGAAACTAGAAATTCTTAGAAAGCTTGATCTTCGACGAACATTTGAAGGATTATCTCATGAGAGAATTGTTTCAAGTAAACCACCTTTATTGATCTCATATTTTGAACATTCAGAGGTAATATTAAGACTAGAATAGATCCAAAATAGTTCAGTTCAATAGACCTTCTCTATAAAATGATGACAGTTTTACTATTGGATAGAGTTTTGACATGAAAATTCAACAAAAGATTTTCAACCTGAAATAGCGTCTATAAGTCTTATTATCTTTAGAATATTCGAAAAATTTCAGTAAAAAAAATGTTGTTTCTTTCTTAAGATATTGAAAGTCTAATTTTTTGGATTATCTCTGGTATTGAATCGAATTTTTCACGTTGGATATCTTAAAATAAAAAGATATTGTTTTGACTGAAATTTTTTGGATCTTTTTAGGATGAAATGACCTATTTACAGACACACTTTCAAGTCAAAAATCTTCTGTTCAGCTTTTCTGTTAATGTCCTATCCAATAATAAAAATTCAGCAAAACTATCCTTATTCTGTACCGAAAGCTTATAATTTAAATAGCAATGAATCACGTTGAATAGTTCCCTCATTAATCTGTCAACAGTTGCTGGTAAATAAAATATCAACTCGATAAGAAAGGTTTTTCCATTAACACTTTATCGAATATATACTTTCATTTGAACTTGTACACTTAGATAACATCATGTACAGATTAAATTGGTGAAGTATACAAAGCAATTATTTTCCGTACAAATCTTCATATGATTTAAATTAATCATTTTTTTTTCTAAACTACGAACTTCAAATTATAATCCCTTCGTAAAATACAATTTTAAATGAGCGTTGAAGTATAGAGGGTAGAAATTTGCACATACATAGACAATGACAGACATTACCATGGAAATGTCACAGATCATGACAGATACATTAGAAACGACACATCATAGACATGACAGATACATTAGCAGCACTTCTCTCTTCCCAAGTCATAGATTTGCGACAGACGTTATTAAAATACGATTAAAGATCGTATATCAGTAGCATCTCATTATAATATATATGAATTAGTTCCTTATTCGATGTCTCGAAGATTAAGTAAAATGATGATAAGACAATGAGTCCCAAAATAGATACAATAAAATAATCTCTTCGTAATTAGCAATAACAGCTGCATCGTGTTTCAATTTTTAATCGCACAGAAATTGGTCAAAACAGCTTTTTTTTAAACTAAGAAATGAAAATGATTTCTGCAAAATCACTTACAGATGTTTTTTCTGGTGTTAATTTTCGTTTACATGATGGTGTTCCATGAATTTCAATAGCTTGTTTGACAACATCTGTATAAAATTTTATTTGTTGATCATCTCTAAATGTAATGAATAACATTTCTATGAATATCAATCGTGATTATTTTCCTTACAAAAGTTCTGTTGTTTGATGAACAATATCAATAATTTGACAAAGACTAAAATAATCCTCGTATGCAGCTAAAAATCGTTTCTCTGTGATTAATAATGACAGTATATTAATAATTGACTCAACATTTTCTGATTTATTCCTTCAAATAGAAAATAAATAGAAAATTGGTCCGTTTAAATTAACATAATCTTACTCATTAATAAGTAATGGATCGATACAACATGACGCAAGAAGATCATTAAATAGTGTAATAGTTTCATATTTTGCTTCTTCAAATGTTTCTCTAGAGAGAAAGAAAAACTTGATTAAATCTTCTAATATAATTATTTTCTTTAATCTTACATATGATCGGATATTTCATTTGATTGTTGAGCTCGTTCATAAATACGTAAAAATGTTTCAAATAACTGAATTAATCTAATAAAATAAAAAGAAATTTTCTTAGTTTAATTTCAATATATAATGAGCATACTTGCGTTGAATGAAAATCTTCATCAAAAAATATAATTCGTCCTTGTGGATAAACAAACAAAAATCGATTTATTGTACAACTTAAATCAAGAATATAATTAAGTAAGTCAATAATTTCTTCCATGCTAGATGTTTTTGTTATTGTATTAAGCTTCTTTGGACCAGTTTGAGTATGAAATATTTTTATTCGTTTTGTAATAACCTAAATGATTTAATTAATTGATCAGTGAAGGTTATATTATATAAAAAAATGCTATCTGTAGGATTAAATTATTTTTTTCTCAAAACTTTGAAATTTTCAAAGCAAGATTCCTTAGCTGTACGACTGTACGTTTTAGCGATGAATAGTTCTTACGAGGGAACCATTCGATGTGATACCTCGCGTTTAAGATGAGACTCCAGTCATAACGTAGAGCCTGTTGAAATTAGAAGGATTATTTCTCATGCATTATCTTTCTTTTGAAGTTATGGTCGTTATACTGGATTTTTTATCTTTGGCACTGTATTCATACCAAAATTGTACAAAGGAATTTCGGCCTAAAACTTTGTCCAAATACAGCTCTCGAAGTTAATAGAATCTTCTAAAAAATTTCACTCAGAAACAGTTGTCTCTTCTCGATATATCAAATCCACAACAAGAGGTAGATTTTCCATTTTTTTGATGGGATATCATGTATATTTGTGGATTTGACACCTCGAGAAGAGACCACTCTTTTTGACTGATTATCTTTAGGAGATTCTAACGACTTTAACAGCTGTCTGTGGACGAAATTTTAGATCGAAATATGTTTGCTCGGTATTTTTTTTTGAAAATACAGTGCAAAGGTCATAATATCCAAACCGGTAACACATGGGAAAGAATCCTTCTAGATTTTTTCTAGTCTCAATAAGCTCTGATTAACGACTGAAGTCTCATCTCAAACGTGAGGTATCACCTCCGGTGATTTCGTCGTTAGTAAGACCAGTGCAAATCTTACACAGCGTCGATCAATCGTTTTGCTGTAAGAATATTTGGTATTATCTATACTAAAAAATCATTCTTTTCTCTTACTCCCAATATTTCAAAAAGTGACTAGACATTTTGTATCCTTGTTAGATAGTGGTATATATAGTTGTCATGGGATTTAGAAAAAGAGAAGAATAAAGAAAAGGAGTGTAAAAGTTAGACCTAACAATCCTAGAGCACAGTATATGTAGATTATTATAGGAAGATTACTGTTGAGATTTGAATAAAGCGCGCTACTTTTCTCGTAACTACAGAAAAAACAATGCATCTAGTGTACTATATTGAGATCTCAACCCCTTCGCAATAGAACTTGATAATACATACATCATTAGATAGAGAAAGTATCTCTCTTCATAAACATTTTTCAATTCGGTTTCCTTTAAATGAAATCTAGAAACTTCTTGGAATTCTCTATTGAAATAAAAACTGAGACAAACATTTTCACATACTCAGATTTTCAAATCTTTTCTGAATGATAATAGGATAGAATTAATCGCAGAATTAGATAGCTGACAGTATTTTCTGTTAAGAGAAGTGTTGTTCTGTTGTTGTTATAATTTTTAAGGCAAAAGTATTTTGCAAAGCTAAGCGCTTGTCCCTCCTCTTACTAACCCAGGCTCCTGAACTCGAGCTGAAATGTTTTGAAAGTAAGTTCATCTGATAGAACAAACATTTGTAAGCAAAATATGGTGTTCCTGCGCTCTCTATGGCTTTGTTTCAATAAACTTTATTTAATTTACCATAGTCACGAACTCCTTTTATCCATTGTTTTTCAGGTTTTCTGTATTCTGTTCTCCGAGATGTTTCATAAATTGAGGGCAATTTGTTGTAAAAAGGTCGTAGAAAGTTCATTAACGTCTCATTTTGCTCAACAGTGTTGGCCGTATCGCATGAATCTGTTTTTAAACGTTTCAGATCAAATTCAGGAAGTCATGTTCATGAAGGAGACCTTAGCATTGCTGAATAGAAGTCAACCAACTCTCAGTTCAAAGTTCAGATCCAATGAACAACAAAAATGATCTGTTGTAACTGTTCAGTTCCTGAAACTGAACTGTCCGGAAAATTATCGCTGAGAACATATTTAAGGAATGCGTATGTGATAAATCTTTTGTTAGTATCGTATTTCCTCAAGAAAATATTTTATTTTATTTTATTTCTTCTAACGAGAGAATCTTGTCAAGTTCTTAAAAACTTTTCAGCTAAAAATCTTTTTTACAAGTAGAATATGTATGTACAGATTAGAGAAAGCTTAAAAGAATATGGGCACGATTTACGATTTGGCTGAGATTTCAACATTTTACTATAATTTTCCGGCAAGACTCCATATTTGTGAGAGAATCAAAGTTTTCGAAATCGATCTGAAATTTCGCCCGAATTGGGATTTCAATCAGACGAGTTTGTCTATAATATTTCAGACAAATCATCTTTGAACTATGCACTTTCCCAAACATCCATGCATAATGCTATATCCATAAAAAAGCGTCTTTACTCTAACATATAAGTATGTGGGAGATAATGCATCCGAAAATTCTGAAACTTTGTAGGCAAGCTCATCTAATTGAAGTCTCAATGTAGACGAAGTTTCAGATCAAAACTCGAAACATTGATTCTACCGCCTTGTGAACAAAATTTCAGCTCAAAAGCTTTTAAGATTTCTTCGCCAGTATTTTGACTTTCAATCAATCTGATATAAGCAACTCTAAACCTCGATGGCGCACATCTCTGATACGAAACTTTCTATAGTCTTATAAAAATCTAAATCAAATAAATAAATAAATCTATTTTTAACTCACATCTTTAATTGATTTAATAGCTTCTTTAAGATCTTTAGTGTATCCTTCTTGTTGTTTGAAAATATTTCCAATCATTTTACTTAATAATTCTTTATTATTAACTGCATATAATGAACATATATCAAATAAACGAGGAATATCGAATATATAATTATCATAGATAACATGACCAAATCCTTGTGGTGTAAAGAAATTTTCCTATAATAGTCATTAGAATAAAATTTAAGAATCAAAAAAAAAATAGAACTACAAATTTAAACATACAGATGATTCTTTATGTGTAGAAAGTCGAAGAATACACATGAACATTAAACGAGAAACTTTCTCTTCTAATTCTTTACTATTTGAAATAGACGAATAATTATCTAATGAAATCGTTCGTTGTGGTCTAAAAAGATAATTTTATTGAAAATTAAAAAAAATTCGAAGAAATGTTTACCGTGTTGCATATCGTAAATAAGAATCAAGCATTGAATGAAAATCTTTATTAAAAGCAACCTAAAATAAATAAAATTGAATAAAAGCAAAACTTTTTTTTTCAAATTGATACAAACTTCACACCAAAATTTTGTATGATTTTGTTGTAATAACCATGTTAAATCATCACATATAAATGTCATTCGTTCAATCCATTGTTCAATAGCTGCACCATCTTCAATATCAATTGGTAGTGGAACATATGTTACAAAATAATGTTGGTCCATACCAGATAGATGCTATATAGGTTATAGAAAATTTAAACAAGATGAATTATTTTCGTTTTAAATTTACCAAAACAGGAATACGTTCTTCAATAATGCCTTTTTTCTCTATTTTAAATTGTTGATCCAGTGGAACAGCCATTTTTCCTTTGTAATTTCAATATTACTAAATTGTATAAATCGGTTTTTCGCTTATTATATTTTTTCAGCACACGAAATCTGTCTTGCAATCGACCAATAAAATCTCATTACTTGAACTCTATATGTTAATAAATTAATTAACTCATCAGACTAATATCATAAATTTTTATTCAAAAAATAAGTTCATTATTACTTTTTATACATTAAACTAATTCTAACAAAGTGTATAAATGCTTTAATAAAATACATTTAGCAATAACCAATCATAACGTTTTTCTTTCTACATCAAATATTTGTAGTTTTGTTTGTTGTGTTGTTTACATCGATTTTTGGACATGTGCTGCATCAACATACAAAATGTTTAATTAATAATGTATAAGAAATAAAAAAAAGAATATCGTATTGCTATTACTTAAAACACACCATAGAACAAGAAAGAAAAATCACTTGTTTAAAAGTGACCAATAATTTTAAATCGACTCACAGAAAAAAAAATGACAGATATAGATGGCAGCTGAAGATGAGACTAAAGAACAATCAAAAGAAAATAATAATTAATATCTTATATCGAAACAATACTATCATCTTCAGCTGCCATCTATATTTGTCATTTTTTCTATTTTGTGAGTTGATTTGAAAGTATTGGTCACTTTTAAACAAGTGATTTTCTTTCCTGTTCTATGCTGTATTCAAAGTAAAAATGTTCCCCTTGGTCCAATATTTGCATCATTAGTAAGTATAAACATTTAAAAAAAAAAAAATTATTTCTTCATTAGATACATAACTAGTCATGAAAATTTATCATCAATTTTTATCATTGAACTTCACTGTAAAGAAAAAGAAGACTAATGATGAAAAGTTTTAGTTACTTATCGAATGAATTTATCTATGCATGTTATTTCATGTTATTTCATGTTCTTCTCCGTTTTTTTAATGTATGTCGGCTGTTGCTGTCTGTCTACATGCGTCCGAGCACATCAAGCGAATAAATACAAAGGCAAGAATAGTCGTTCGACGATAAGAAGAAACGAGAAAAAACTGCACATTGGTTGCATTTACTTTTTTCTTCTCTTCGTCGACATCAGAATGATTTGACAAAAGAAGCATAGACACAAAAAAAAGAAAAAAAGAAGATTCTGAAAACGAGTCACAGCTGGTTATATAGTTCTAATGTAAAACCATAACTTAAACCATAATATTCAAATGAAAAACAAATGTTTTAATTGATAAAAAAAAATACTTTGCTTGTTCTCTGTTAGAAACTGAACGAAAAAAACACACATTTTCTGTAGAGTGCACTATTGTGTTCTTTTCTTTGCGTTGTCAAATCTTTTTCTTCCTACATCGTTGCTCTCGTCCAATCATCATGCAATTCAGCGTAGGTCAGGCATGCCTCACACATACACACGATGCCCGAGATTGTCATTAATATAAATATATATATATATATATACATGTAGACGATAGCTACCACCGCTGACGAGCTCGAACGAAGAGAAAACAACACAAGTTAAAGAAAAGAAAAAAAAACGACTATCGAACTAAACCTTTTGATAGATGGAAGGAACGCATAGGAGTAGAGAAAGGAAGAGGAAAGAAAGAAGAAAAAAAAAGCGAGAGACTCATGCGTTTTCTCTCTCACTATGCGCATATGTAGCCAAAAGACATCACTGCACTCCTGGGGTAGGCTGTTGCTGCTTTCTCTCTCTCTCTCTCGATTTCTTTTTTTTCTTGTCGTTTGTTTTTAGGCAATTCTTATTCAGATAATAAGAATAATAATAAATAAAAAAAAAGATTTCTTTTTTTGTTTTCTAGTTTGTGTATGACAGTCCGCATATGTTCACACCGAAGATTATTATTACCAATGCAGAGTGATGTTTTAAACGAACAACAACAACAATTATCGAACGATACTGATTGTTCATCTTCGTTGTCAACAACTACTGCAACAACATTAATTTATTCGGGTTTAAAATTGGTTTGTTATATTGAATTTTGAAAAATTTCTAAAATTATATTTTATTTTATTTATTTAGCATCCCAAACCACTTGTACCTACAATATCAATGCCCGGCGTGGCAAGTCCGTTATCAATTGTTAAAAAATTATCACTCCGTATGTTTATTTTCATTTCAATAAACATTTATTTTCCTGATGTTTTTTTTCTTCTCTTTTTGTAAAGCTGATTCACATCTAGACAATTCAAATAATAATGTTCGACATACATCATCATCAAATTCTACGACAACAACAACAACAACGCCATCATCTATTCGTCTTGTTACATCGACTGGTAAATCATCACCACCAACAAATTTACAGTTTCAATTAACTGATAAATCATCAACAACAACAAATGGAGGTTTTTCAACATCAAAAACTTATATATTAAATCCTCAACAGAGCAGTACAACAACAGTAAATAAACAACAAATACTTGCAAATTCAACATCGTCATCATCTTTATTAACATTAATACCACCAGGTACAACATCACCAAAAATTCAAACATTAAATAGTGTAACAATATCATCTACAAATGATATATCAACAATAACAACTGATAAATTATCATCAACAAATACAAATCAATCGGTTTTTCTATCAAAAAATCGTGTTACACTTGTACAACCAATAATAACAAATACAACATCATCGTCATCAACAACGACAACAACAACAAATTCATCAAATAATGTTAAACAAACGAATAATGTCACACCGAAATTAGTTATTCAACAGAATACAAATTCATCAACAACAAATACAAATTTTTGGCAACAACAACAGCCAACACAAGCTACAAAAATTTGTAAGTGTTTAATTAAATTATTTATCTTAAATAATAAAAGTTTTTTTGTTATAGTTTCGATACCACCATCATCTATTCTACCGACAGGTATTTTATTCAATTATGATTAGTTTTTAGTCATATAATCATTTTTCTAAGACAATTTGTAAAATATATATTTTAAGAGAAAGTAAATTGGATTTAAAAATCGATTAGTTACTTTTATATTATAATATATCGATAGACGTACAACAATGAATATTTAGGTACTTTTTTTATATATATATATATGCAAAATTGGTCGTTTAATCAAAGAATTAAATAGATAAATTTATTTTCTGTTTTACTTGAAGGAATATTTTAAAATACGATTGTATCAATCAGACATGAAATTGAACCAATGTCCATCTTTAGTATCAATCTTCTCGTGAAATTTACAATGAAATAAAACATCATCTTAATATGTGTAATCCTTTAAGATGAAAGCAAATTAATTAAAATTAGACATTTATTTTGTTATTAAATGCTTAATTGGTATACACCTATAGGGTAATTAAAGGACTAACCTGAAATGCAATTAGATTACGATCGTTTGATGACAGTTTTTATATTGAATAGTTATGTTGGTATGATTTTTTCATTGATTTTTAGTTGAGATTACGAAGAGCTTCATATAACTCTTATGATAAGAAAGAGGATTATGTCTTCAATTGATATTAGGATTCATTATCAGTCTATTTCGAACAAACGAGGTTCGTAGACAACAACAATCTACACCAGTCTTCTTAATGTCGTCGATCATTTGTAGTATATTATTATTGTTGATTAGTCATCCTATATAATTCGTATATGAAGGCATCGATGACTTCACTTATGTTTATTTTGATTGGGTGAGAATGTCTCAAGCGTATATATATTATTCGATTCTCTTGGATATCTACGAAGAAAAAGTCTACTAGATCATAGTTGTTAGTGTAATACTGCTTAAACTAAAAATTTGTTATTCGCTTTTTTTCATCTACACTTTTTCCAGGAATGCTTTCAACTGTTTCAATTGTTTTTCATTTAAAACTTCCCATCTTTATGCGTTTTTTATTCGAATTACTAAAAACCTGAATAATCGAATTTCGAGATAAAATCTTATCTACAAATAATTCTCATAGTCAAAGTTTTGATCTAGAACAAAATTATCATTATTGAGATATCAGCTTGTCATAGACACATTCTTCTCTTGCAATACAGCCTAAAGCATGCATTTATTTAAAATGGAAATATCTTAATAAATATATGTTCGTTCTGGCTCAAACTTTAACTACAAAGCTTATCTATGGACAAAATTTCAGTTTTGAAATTCGAATATACAAGGTTTAAGTGAGTCTTTGTTCGAAGAGCGAAAAATCAAAGAAAACGCCTATAAATCAACATATGAAGAGTAGAAAACTAAACTTTTTCACTGTTCATCATAACTGATCCTATGGCAGCAGTCACATGTAAAAAGCGATTGAACAGTGGGGAACTTTCCCTCTGAAGTATTCTTTCAATACAATTAGTAACAACATTGTTTTTGAATACTTTCCAATTCTCGTATGATAACCGAGCTTCTAATGACTGTATAATAGTATGTAGATCATTGAAGGTTAATTCCAAGACAAATTGGAATTTTCCAAGTGTTCTGAATTTTTCGTTGAAGTTCTTATGATATAATATCACTGAATAGAGATGTGTAGACTAGGGTAAGTGTAAGAAATTTTTTCTCAATTAGGGTATAAAAAAAGCTTATCCTGCACATTTCTATCGTTGAACAACATAAGACAAATCTTAATTTGATAAAACATATAATGAAATTTTAATTTATCCAATAGATTATTTCTATTAAATAAAATATTCTTTTCTTTTTAGCTAAAATGCTTTCACGACCAGTACAATTAATTCCAACATCAATATCATCTTCCGAACATCATCCTCATCATCATATAACACATATAAAAAATGAAAAAAATGATACTACAAATTCCTATCCAATTAGCATGCATTTTGGTTTATCATCACCAACAACAATTGAAAATCCTTTAACACCATTAAATGTTCAAGTTCCACATCAACATTCATATTCAACAAAAAATTTTGATACTTCTGGACATCAAGCTTATATTCACATGCAATTATTACCATCAACATCAAATTCCGAATCAATAAATTCCTCACAACAATCAGTTCAATTTACACTTCCAACAACACATATTTATTCATCATCACCATCATCTGTTCTTATATCAACAACACAACGTTCAATGGATCATAATAATAATCATCATTCAACAACAACAATAACAACTCCAATTATTCGTGAAATGCAAACCGATGAAAAACTTAATGATTCAACAACAACAATTAAAAATTGTAAATCAAGTAAAATAAATTCTAATTTAAAAAAAAGTCTACTTTTTTCTTTGCTTTTCTTAAATAGTTCATCCTAATAAAATTTCAACGAAAAATCGAACACGTCTTCCTTTACAACCAACAACACAGCAATCTTCATCAACATTAATAACAACAACAATTACACCACCATCATCATCATCATCATCATCATCATCAACGACAACAACAACAATACGACAACCGAAAAAACATAAATTAATGGAAGAGTAAATACACTCAAAATATGTTTGTCAAAATTTTTCTTTTTCTTATTTTTAGTGAACAAATAAATTCAACTGAACCACCTAATAAAGTACCTCATTATGAACAGTTAGATTCAGCAATAAATATTAAAAAATTTTCCAATACTCGTAATCGTCCATTATCAAAATTTTCTATTGAAAATACAACACCAACAACTCCAGTTATATCAACAATAAGTGTTGATACAAGTGGATTAACAAAAAAACGTCATTCAACTGAAACATCGAATTCAACAATATTATCACGTAAACGAAGAACAATTACAAAAGTAAATCAAGAATTAATATCGAATGAAAATATTAAACAAGAATCAATTATTGATCGATTAAATGGATCATCGTCTGATATAGTTATTGATCAAATTGATGATGAACTTCTTAAAAGACTTGCACAAGGTAAAAAAAAGAAAAGACTTAAATAAAAACGAAAAGCTCTAATGAAATTTTTGTTTTACTTTAGATTTTGTTTATATTGATAAACAAACAGGTATTCGTTGGATTGGTACAAAAACTCGACCAAAACCAATGAATACACTTGTATCACGTTTTTCATGGAAACCAAAAATAAATCATTATGAAAAATATTCAGATATTATTCGAACGAGTATGGAAAAACAATTTTCTTTTGATTTCTTTCAAAATTGTAATTTTCTTGTGTGTTATTTAATTAGATGCTAAACGAACTGTACCTGTAAAAAGTCTTGATATTATACAAAAAAAATTAACACAACCATGGGCATCATGGCGTATTGATCGATTTACAACATATCTATCTGATCTGGTTAGAAAATTTTTAAAGAATAATTTTATTTTTTAAATGTATTTTATTTTTTGTTCTAGACACAAGATGAGCAAATGACGCAGAATCAATTGTCAGATATGATTCAATTATTAGACATTGATGATGTATCAGTACGGACAACAGTTGAGGATTTAATTCAAGTAAGAAAATTAAATATTTAATCGAAAAAGATTGTTTGTTACTTTGAATTAATAGAACATCAAATGGAGATTATAATCATGACTAGAGATATGTATGTGATCGAACTTAAGTTAAGCCAGTTTAAAATAGAGATTAAAGCTTAACAGTTAAATGTTCTGATCTTATACAGGAACTACATTAGGAATACAGGTCAAAAACTAAATGACATTTCTCAATTGAATTTATTGAAGACTTTTTTCGATTCAATGCGAATAAATTTTGAAACAATTTGTTCTAGACTAGAATTAAGTTCGAATCTATTGAGACTCGAAGAAAGAAAAACTTCGTATCGCATATTTCTATTGATGCTTTACTAGAGTCTGAAGAAACACACATCTCTAATTAGTAAGTAAACTGTGCATATGTTGTAATCGTCCTCGTATGGAACAATTTTCAAATTCTTCCTTAGAGAAAAATAAAAATTTCGAATAGGACCATGAAATATAATAGATTATTTTCTTAAAGTTCATCTAGACATGCGCATTGTTGGTGTAAATACTAGCGTATGTCAGATCTGAAATTCTCCGGTCCGGATCTGGATAACATAAAAGATTTCAAACCTGAATCAATCCAACGGACTTTAGTAAATACTGAACAATGAGTAGTCGACACAAAGGTTGATTGATTATACTAGCATTGATGTTCATTGAAGCACTGACATCATCGTTCGCTGCAATATTGAAATACCAACTCTATCAAAATATACCTTTTCTTGTAGCAGTGTATTTCAATGCTCTTGTGAACATCGGTATCAGTGCGTACTAACTACACAGAGTTAGTGATTAGTAAATTCATACTGCACATCCCTGAATTCATCAGAAATTTTTTTTTTCAAAGTACAGGAGAAGCATATCGTCATGATTGCGATGGTTATAACCGAAATAAAAATAGTTTTTGAAGTTCAAACACTAAGGATTAAATATTGTCTTTCGTTCGATGATATTTTTTCATACACTTCAATTTATGCTTGAACATGCTAATATGCGGATTCTTTAACAGCTATCTTCTTATTCGAGAAATTTACTATAAGTATCGATGTCTATACGTTGTAATACTTTTGAAATACTATTTCATAGATTCATTTTTGATAATATTGAATTATTTTTTTTTGTGCTAAGCAAATCGACACAAGTTAATCAATCAACTGATGTTAACTGAACTTTAAAAAAATATTTATTTTTTTAGGCTAATATTCAACGACAGCGTTGTTTTTGTGAACAATTAACACAAATATCCAGTTTACTTGTTAATTTACTCGATCATGGAAATACAATACGAGATATATGTTCTATATCAAAAACTTCAACAGCAAAACGAACGAAAGAACGATAGCATATATTCATATCTTATAAATATTGTTTGTTTGTTTTTTCTCTAAAATCTCATTGGGATGTAATTTGAATATGGCTTTGTTGATGCAATAAGCTTTTCTTCTTCTGTGTACCGGTGGATGTTTTTTTGTGTTTTGTTTATGTAGAAGAAAAAGACATATGAAGAAAAGAAAATGTATGTTTATTTGAATGTCTGATAAAAAAAATTCTAATGATGATGGATGATGACGATGACACATGGGGAGAGAGAGAGAGAGAGAGAGAGAGAGAGAGTGAATTTCATTCCGGAAATTTCTTTTTTTTTTGTTTTTGTTTTCTATTTTCACTGAACAGTCTACCTTTCTTTGATATCAAACAGGAATAACTTAGGAAAAACAAACAATATATATGAATATTCTCGCTGTTCTTTTTCTGTATGTATATATCTATCTATATATATATATATAAATATTATATCTATTTTGACATGGAAAGTCATTGTGTTTTTTGTTGTTACTTTTTTCTCTTGGTATGATTGAACCCTTTAATATGTGTAACTTTTGTGTGTGTGTGTAGTGGGTCTTTCATGCGACGAATTATTATTGTTTGTATGAAAGAAATCTAAGAGAAAAAGAACGCTATTGTGCGTGTTTGTATATATATAAAAGAAAACATAGATAAAGATGATATAAGACAAATTTTAGATTTAAAATTAACGACAGAGAAACGAAAAAGAAGAATTTAAATGGATACGGTTTCAATAACTGATGGAATTCCACAAAATCCAAAGTATGTTGTTACTTTGATTTTGAGGAGTTTGTGATCGTGTATTTTATTTTTTCTTTGTTTAAGTGAAGAAAGATTTAAACAATTAGTTGAAAAATTTAAAGTAAATTATAATGGAATTCAACCACAATTTCTTTGCCGTGCGCCAGGTCGAGTTAATCTTATTGGTAATATGGGAATGACTTACTAGTGAAGTTTTTAATGAAATTATTTTTTCTTTAAGGTGAACATATTGATTATTGTGGTTATTCAGTATTACCAATGGCTATTGATCAAGATATTGTCTCCGTTTTTGCTACATGTGATAATAATGAAGTAAAAATCCATAACACTGATGAATCGTTTGAGTAAGATATTTCAAATGAATTATATTCAAAATAAAATTCGCTATTCTGTTTTGTTAGAGCGGGTTCATTTAACATGGAAAATTTTTCTATTTCGTATGAAAAATCTGATTGGTATGAATATTTTAAATGCGGTATTCAAGGCATTCGCGATAAATTTCCAGATATTAAATTAAAAGGTATTAAAAAGATCTTGATGAAGAAAATTTTTTATACTAAAGGCGTACAGTAAGTACCAAAATTATTCAACAAGGTTTATTTTCAACGTTTTTTTTCGTTGTCATAAGCGCTAGAAAGAATTTAAGTGGTCATCATTTCGAGCATGAATGTAAGGAGATAAAGTTTATCATTAGATTTCCAAAGATAGGAACTCCAGAAAACTCAATGTCTAGGTTTTTTAGCGCCTAGAATGTGTAAATATTATTTTATTTAGACTACATATAACGATAGAACAAACAGTTCTCTACAAAATGAGATGTCTCCGAGTTTTCTGAAACATTTTTTAGCTGATACATAGTAATTTTACGAAAGTCCGTAAAGTCAATCGTTTCCAATTTCTATGGAAAAGCCATATTTGACCTTCAATCAAATAGCTGTATGTTGGTCTAAAAACGTGGCAGAGAACTCAGGAATGTCTGATTTTCTAGAAGGTGGCTGCCTCTATCATTCTATGTAATATAAATAAAACTATACTTACGTATTGGTGCTGCTAAAAAACTAGGATTTTTGGTTTTCTACAGCCCTTATCGTCGGAAATTTAATCATGTTTTTTTTTGTTTCGTTATATTCTTTTTAGACACAGTTTTCTCTACTCGACTTACTATTTGAAATCTTTCTAGCGTGTACAATAGCGTAAGAAAATTGAAAATGAACCTTGTTGAATAATTTTGATATCGACTATCAGTCTTGAGTTTTTTTTCAAAAATCGAATTTCAATAACATATTTGCCATAGGTATGAAAGTATTGATTGATGGAACAATTCCACGTAGTGCTGGTCTTTCATCTTCATCAGCGCTTGTTGTTTGTGCTGCTTTGACAACAGTTATTGCTAATGGAATTACTATTAGCAAGGTTTATATTTCAATATTTCTGTTTTTTTCTTTCCATTTTTTTCTTTCCATTTTTTTTTTCTAGAATGATCTAGCAGAACTCTGTGCTGAATGTGAAAAATATATTGGTACACAAGGAGGTAAATTCGATTAGAATCTTTTGTTATTAAAATTTTGTTAATAATTTTTGTTTTTTAAAGGTGGAATGGATCAGGCAGCATCTTGTCTTGCACGTAGTGGTTCTGTATGTTTTATTTTGTTTCTAAATAATCATCTATTATTTTTATCATAAAGGCAATGTTAATTAGTTTTAATCCATTGAGAATCCAAGATGTAACTTTACCAGTTGGTTGTGCTTTTGTTGTAACACATTCATTAACTGAAGTTAATAAAGCAGCCTCAGATCACTTTAATATACGTGTATCTGAATGTCGCCTAGCGACTCAAGTATTCATAAGAAATATTGTATAATTGATTTTTAATTGAATTTTTTTTTATTAAAAGATATTAGCTCATGCAAAAGGTCTTGATTGGCGTTCAATTCGTAAGCCGTGTGAACTACAAAATGCTCTCGGTTTTGCAACAAGTGATTTAGAAAACTTTGCAATAGATACACTTCATGAGGTGCCTTATACACTTGATGAAATAGCTGGTTTATTAAATGTAACTGTTGATGAACTAATTAGTATTAGTTTAAAAGCAAATATAAATCGAGGTATAATTAAATTTTCTTTTTAAGATTAAATTTTGAATTTTAAAAATAATTTAGAACAAAAATTTGAATTATGTAATCGTATCAAACATGTTCTTAGTGAAGCTAATCGTGTTTTACTTTTTAAACAAGTATGCGATTCAAATACACATGATGGTCTTGAAACACTCGGAGAACTTATGAATCAAAGTCACAATAGTTGTGCAAGATTATATGAATGCAGTAGTAATGAACTTGATCAATTAACTGACATATGTCGGTGTGTATATTCAATTGTTTGTTTTCTTCTTCTCAGAGATACAATGAGTTTTCATTTTTAGACAAAGTGGCGCTCTAGGATCACGTCTTACAGGTGCCGGATGGGGTGGTTGTGCTGTTTCACTTGTACGACAAGAAAATCTTCATAAATTTATTGCAAATGTCCGCGATAAGTTTTATATTAATAGTAAAGATACAAAGCGAGTTAATAATGCTGATCAAAGTATTTTTCCAACATTACCTGGATGTGGAATTTATGCCGTACGATTATAAACAAAAAATTTATGAAACAGATGTTTTCTTCTTTTGATTTGTCTTAGTGAAATATGATTCCTTCTATTTTTCATTTTGTTTTATTTGTTATTCTTTGGTAATCGTTGCTGATGACATTTTTAATCGTTATTATTTCGTGAACTTTGAAGAAATTATTGTAGTAGTGGAAGTGTTACTTTATTTATTATAACGTGCGAATAAATTTCCAGAGAAAGAAAAAAAATTTTAAATTAACTCTAATTTAAGGATATACAAGAAAGGGATGTGACAAAAGTTTTGCAAATATTCAACCAAAGGAATACCAGATAACCCTAGTTTTCTCGTCAGAAGTAATAGAATTTGATTCTTGATGGACTCATATTAAATTAAATTTAAAAGTATGTAATAGAGAAAACTTTTCTAGGATGCATTATAGGATTCATTACTTGACACCCATGTCGTCCAAAATGCTTGAAAACTGACGGTTTATCTTGATTAATCATGCTTATTTTGTTTAGTTTTTGTTTATATCTCAGTGCACAAACATTTTTAGAATCGTAGAAAAATGTTAGATTTCAGTCAAAATCGTGTTTCTGGTAATTATGAACCAAAACTCAAGATTTTCTAAAATTAAGAAGCCACCGATCGATGATACTGAATATGATGATTTTTAATACGCTGTTATTTTGATTAAAAAACAAGGCATATTTTGAGAAAGACAACATTTACTTCATTTTAGCTACTCATTTTCAAAACAAGCAAACATTTAACAAATAACATTTATAATCTGATCAAGTTCATTTTTGCAGAATTTTGAAGAGAATTAATTAGTTCTTTTTCACTTGAGCTTCAAATAATGTTTCATAAAATGAGTCAGTCGGAAAAAGTTCGAAGATTGTAGAAAAAAAAATTAAGGATGATTTATTACCGCTGTTCAGAAGTTGGTAGACGTAGATTGTTATCTAACACTGACAGATAAGTCTCAAAGCATACTTAATACACAATACAATTACAGATACTAAGGTTTGTAGCTGTCTGCTTATAACTCAGTGAAACTAAGAAAACCTTAAAAGAATTTGAACTTAGACACTACCCAGCCAGAGTAAAAACAAGACCCTTAACCTTTTTTACCCATAAAAAACTTCGTAGGCTTTGACTAAATTCTTTCGCTATTTATCATGATCTAACTTTTATCGATTTTATCTTTGTATTATGAAAATTCACGTCGCACTTTCAACGGAGATCGTCTATTGCGGTCTGGGTTTTTGCTAACATTAACCTCAAAAAGTCAAGAACTTTTGAAAATTTTTTCTGATATGCAAATACGCGTCATTAGTAATTCAGTACCAGAAAACTAGGTTTTTAAGTGTTGAAACCGCCCAAAGTCGCTGGACATCCAATAAAAGACTTTGAAAAATCATGACCTTCTCTAACTTTTCTTGTGGATGACTTTTTAATTTTGAAGCAGATTTAGTATATATCGATGAGTTTTAGCGCACGAAGGCTACAGAAGATGCCACTCTACGATCTTCTAATAAGATTCAATATTCTCTCGAACACAGGACGATTCCAACTTAATTTCTGAGAATTTAACGTAGTCTGTGAATTTGAAAAAAGCGCAACTTTGTGTTAAATGGACCAATGTTCATTTATTTATAGCAATAGAAGAATTTAAAATGCCTCGATACGTCTAACGTGTAAGGTATCTCTTGGTTTTGTGTAAAATCTTTCACAGATGTGAAATCTATAAAACAAAGTTGTTTTATTTGTAACGCTATGTTTCTCCATTATTCAATTAAATGTTTTTAAATAAAAATTTATCAAAGTAACAGGTAAAGATATTAATGTTATTATACACAAAACGATAAATGTCTAAATACTTACTATGGACATTTTGTATTTCTACAACTTGATCTGGAACTAAAATTAAAAGCATATTTTGAAAACTTTTACCAAAACGTACAACTCTGGATATAAAACTAATTATAAAAAGTCTTATGATGTAATTCAAAAACAAATTTTCCCTTCCGATAGATGACATTAAATAATTGACGTATTTTATATTGTTACTTATATAAGTTCTCAGAAATTAAAACAGATGAAAACTTAATTTTTCAAAAGCAAATTACTATTTTTAAACATGAAACAAAACTACTATCAAATTCAACTATACAGAGCTCAACTTATTGCCTTTTCTTATATTGGGATACAAGAGTACAATAGCTGTGCTCTTTATTCATGTGTAAAATACTATCGCAATATTTTCGAATAAAAATACTTAGGGCAATCCAAAAGCAGTAGCGGAGGTACTTTATTTTCTTATAGAAAGCTTTAAAACAATTTCTTTTTTTATGAACAGATAGAGCGACTTTTACTCTATTTTTCCATGCTATTTGATCATTATTCAACTGGTATTATAATAATAAAATTTCGATAAAGATCTGTTTCGTTCACATGTTTGTTGGTAGCATGGACATGAATGCTCATGAGTATTTTTTGAATAAAATTTGATAAAAACAAGATGGAGAACTACGGTTTTCACCGTTAGAAAGAGGAGATGAAAACGCATCGAACTGTATATTATTGGCTTTTCTAACTTGGTTTTTGTAAGGTTTTCAATTGACATTTCAAAGAACAAACCTATCCCGTGAGTTGTCTACAGTGAATTTTCAATAATCGGGTTCACATTCGAACCACTAATTGAAGATATACAAACTATGAAAGACTCACATGTTTATATTTAATTATTTATAGGTAATAAATATTCTAGAAGCAAATCTACTACGATTTTCTATCAGCTTTTTTGCTTTTTCTTTTTTTATAAAAAAACATTTTTTCAACCGTTAGAAAATTGAATAAAAAAAAACTTCAAAAATAATATTGGAAAAATCAGTAATATACGGTTCGATGCATCTTCATCTCCTCTTTCCAACGGTGAAAATCGCAGTTCTCTATCTTATTTCTATCAAACTTTATTGAAAAAATTCCCACTAGCATTCTTGCTATCAACACATATGCGGACGAAACAGATCTTATCGAAATTTTATTATAATAATACCAGTTGAGTAATAATCAAATAGGATGGAAAAATAGAGTGAAAGTCGCTCTATCTGTTCATAAAAAAAGAAATCGTTTTAAAGCTTTCTATAAGAAAATAAAGTACCTCCGCCACTACTTTTGGATTACCCTAAGTAGTTAATTAAGTAACATAATTGCATGTATTTCAAGAGTAGCATTTTTTCAACGAGAGCGAATAGCAACAGCCATTTGTATCCGGTTTTTAGTCGTTTACTTACCGTTGCTTTTGAGATAAGCCGTATCTCATATAAACACTTCAATGAAAATACTTGGCTGTCAAACTATTCAACTGAACAGTGCCCGTAAAACTAGATATCTTCATTCATGAAATTTTTCATCGATTCAAAGACGTTTCGAATGTGGTGTTTCAAACGGCATTATTGTCTGTATTATTCATAGAGTAAGATAGGTGCGTAAAGATCTCAACAAATATTTAATAATAACTTACATAATTAATCACTCTCGAGAAATGGGAAATCTACTTTTAAATGTGATAATTTCAAACTGATGCAATAAAAAATAAACGTTTTCCGTTTATTTCTTTTATAAATAAATTTGGTTCATATTTGTAAACTATTTCAACAACAATGAAGCCCATTTGGTATTTTTTTGAAAATCGCAATTGAATTATGAAATCATATTGCAGTTATAATTTATCAGCTCTAGTTTATGCAAATAATATTTTGGTTTTCGTTTATATATTGTTCCAATCACAATAAGCGTTCTCTTATAGAGTGCTATCGACTAATAGCAACACTTGATGTTGTATTCGAATGGTATAAACAAAATACTTCTCTGATTAGTGAATGCTGTTGATATTAACTTCTGTCAACAGAAGACAACATTCGATTCATTAGTTTATTGTAAGAACAGCAAAAAGAAAAATGCATCAAATTCAATAGAAAAAAAGCCTAAAATAAAATTACACTAGTAAGTGAAAGTCATGATGTGCCTATGCCCAAATAATAGTCGTATTGAACCAAAAATTATCAATAATTCTATCCAGACGTTGCTACACAGTTGACATTATTTGGATGATCACATCCGTTTATCAAAAGCTGGAATAACGTACAGAAGCGCAGCTCATATTATAAGCTATATCATTCGAGCAAAAGAAATATCTGCTACAGTCGCAAGTATTACTGAAGAAAGTACCTGATGCAACACCGACACATGATACTCTGTCACATGCAGCTGAAAAAAACCGAAACACATCATTTTTTTTCAAGAAGCGTATCAGACACATTGAGGTGATTGGTGAGTGCAATACGCTCTGTGGTCCAGTCAGTCGATACTACATGTCGACTTACCATCGGCTTATAAGATTTTGAAATTCAGCACAAAACTACATCAGTCATCCCATAAACAAATTTGACGATTTTTAGAGTGGATTCGCACATGAGGATAGTCCAACATCCCTTTTAATTGTTCTAAGTTCTACTCGATAAGATCTATCAAATATCATTTTCTATTCTCCAATATTTTATTTGGAGACTGATGGATATGCTTAATAACGTATTCCAGCAAAATGATTCATACGTATTTCAAGCACAATTCGACGAGGTCTCCAGATAAACGACATTCATGTTCTTTTCTTAGCTTTAACGCAGTTTTTATTGTTTGGTTTTTATGCTCTTGTATTTTTCTATCAGAATTCTGAAATATTACGATTTACCTGTTTTTAGAAAAAAAAAAGAAGAGTTCAAGAATTTTGCTTGCATAATTAAGTAGAAGATAGAATTTATGTTTTTCATAAGGAAGAGAAAAAAGCGACTAATCTTGGTTGAACATGTACGATGGTGTTTGACATTCAAATGAAAATATTTTCGTATATATATATATTATCTTTAAATGAAGCATGATGTTTCAAATAATACTACAGCGAACTTATTATATAGCGAAGTAATGAAGAAATTAGCGGCGTACTTTAACTGTGCTATGGCACAGCTTTTATAAACAGGTTTTTTGTTTTGACTTGAGCTTTATTCTTCATCTATGAAGCGCCTCGATAGATTTTTGCTAACAACTGATGTTCTTTTCCATAAGTTATGGCTGATTATTGATTGCATAGATCGATCAAATGCATACCGTTCGCGGTTAGTAAATGGCGAGAAAATGGAAACTCAACGGAAGTAAACGGCATAAATACGATTCATAAGCAGAGTGAAATATACCATATGAGTGGATGCAGTCTCACGGTCCGTATTTGACCCGTATTGTAAACGGAATCTATCCAAATAATATATTTTCCGCTAACAGACTTTGCGGTTACTAGATGTATTGGTACAATATCTGGAGAAGAAACGTGTTTGTATTGCTCATTGTCGTAAACTTGGCGTTTTTGAGCCATAATTAGCGCTAATCGTGAAGCATGTCTGCCATTGAAAAAAGTTTTTACAATTTAATATTATAGTAATGATAGTTTCACACTTATTCATCTACTCTCAATGTTATCATTCTGTAATGTACCAAAACTCTACAAAGCATTTTACATACAGCGCAGTTCGGTCAGGATCTGGATTAGTAAAATAGAAGCTAATAATTGAAAAACTTCTTTTATCGAAAGAGAATTAAACACNGCGCTTATCAAATGGCGAGAAAATCCAAACTTAACGGAAGTAAACGGCATAAATACGATTGATAAGCGGAGTGAAATATACCATATGAGTGGATGCAGTTTCACGGTCCGTATTTGACCCGTATTGTAAACGGAATCTATCCAAATAATATATTTTCCGCTTACAGACTTTGCGGTTACTAGATGTATTTGTACAATATCTGGAGAAGAAACGTGTTTGTATTGCTCATTGTCGTAAACTTGGCGTTTTTGAGCCATAATTAGCGCTAAACATGAAGCATGCCTGCCATTGAAAAAAGTTTTTACAATTTAATATTATAGTAATGATAGTTTCACACTTATTCATCTACTCTCAATGTTATCATTCTGTAATGTACCAAAACTCTACAAAGCATTTTACATACAGCGCAGTTCGGTCAGGATCTGGATTAGTAAGATAGAAGCTAATAATTGAAAAACTTCTTTTATCGAAAGAGAATTAAACACGAATGACCTGTATTTTGTAAAGCACTTACCTATTACTGAAATTTAACAAACGAAAAATACAGAAAAAGCTTCTTTTTTTTTTTATTAATATATTAGCTCGACAAATCTTAATCATGATTAAGCATGGTAAAACGTTTTCGAGAGTCACAAGTGTTTGCATCGGATAGAGATCAAAGAAAGGTGTTCATCATAGTATGCATGACTCGGATGTCGAGAGCCTGAACACGGGTATTAGGACATTCACCTAATGCATTCCTGCTTAATATATGCTTTTAGTTTAAGGATTTTGGGTGTTTTTGGTATAACGAGATAAGTACCCAACTCGATACTGTATATTCAAAGTCGAGGATGTTGAACAAAGAATGTAGGTGTTATATTTGAACTCTTCCCTTTCTCTCCTCCTGAAGCTTCCACCAACCCCATTCTACGCATATGTCTACAACCATATCCACCCACGGTCGCACCCAAGCGCACAACCACGGCCACGGTCTCATCCAAGGTCATGAATGCAGCCACTCTTACGGTAATAACCAAGCCCACAGCCATAGTGACTACTGTGACCAGCCCTACAGTAGCACCCAAGCCTACAGTCAAACTCATAGTCACGTTCACCGGTACTCTTCACAAACATCCACACACGTTCGATACTCACATTTAAGGATGCGATGGTGACGATTATTCACCGGTCTACCGTCACCGTTTCACTGGTCCAAACCGATAACTGTACCTACGGTTATCGTCACCGTTGCATCCCTACTGCATCCAACATTCACATCTCACACTCAAATATCGGTCCAGTATCAGCTTTACTTATGAAAGTATAACATTGGATACCAAGTTAGGTAAAAGAAAATTTCTAAATAATAATCTATGTGCTAATATAATATTTATTTAAATAGACAAAAAGATTTAGAAGCATTGCTTCAACGTACTCGAAAACAAATTGCTAATGTTACAATGAAAGATGATTTAACAACATTAATTGATTTACAAAAACCTATTTATGGAAACATCAAAATTCTTAAGCAAATATAAATCTAAGCGAGAAATTCTTTTATATAGCTTTATTTTTCTAGCATTTATATATTCCATTATCCAAAGTACAGATAAAAATTGAAGATGAAGTTATTGAAAATCCACTTTCAAAGGTAAAAAGAAAAAATGTTTATTCACGATAGTAATTGTTACCAGTTAAGTTGTTGATAAAATAATAGATCTCAGATCAAACTGAATCATGAAAAAGCTGCCGATTGATGACAAGAGAAGCTGAGTTCTCTGTAGAAACCTTTGAAGTTTGCTTAGAATTGAAACAATCAATAACATTGACAAAGTATATTCCTTTTCAGTTTTGGACAGGGATCATAAGAAAACATTCTCAGTTGTTCAATTTTTGTTTTACTTGAGAGTATGACTATTTGATCGATCATGATGAGTATAATGAACAAATCTCTTTGAATTTCTTTTTTTCGCTCATTTCTTATTGAATTATTGGCATTTAACTCAATTGTTGGCTTTATTACCATAGAACTGTTGAAAATTTGAATGGTCGAAATTTGAACCGAAATTTAGTCCACATGATGTGCAAAAGCACTCTTTAAAATCATCTCAAATAAGCTTCGCAGCCCTGAAAAACATTCATTCAGCGATTAATACTATTAGTCCAGCACATACAAGGCATGAAGAAAAAACTTGACTTTGCTAATTGAATATTTTGAAAAATCACCGTTTGCTTCGCAAAGAATTTCTAAATTCAACATTTGGTGTTAATTCATAATGCTCGCCAATTTTATTTTCCAGCTGACGAAATATAGTAAGAAGTAAAGTTGTTGATTCAATCACATAACCAACACTTAACTGTAAAGAGATGATGTGATAAAGTTTATAAAGCCCTATTTGGGACTATGTTTTATTCGAACTTTGCAATAGATGATACATCGAAATCACCGACCGAAAAAGTAGAAAAATCAAGTTGTAACAACATTTTGATCGTAACTTCACATTGGAACTTTATTATGATAAATATTCCGATGTTCGAATGTTGAGAAATGTGTTTCGACATTGTTCCAAAGACTTTTTCATAGCTTATGAAGAATGCCTTACTTCCATTTCAAAGAGAGGAAATTTTATTATTGTTTTCTTTGGGTTTTCAAATAATATTTATTCAATACACGATGTCCAGTTATTAAATTTCTATTACATGAAAAAGAAAGTTTAGGTTACTTAAAGCTACACTTTTAGATTTATCATTATCGATTATCTTGAGTTGAATGTCATCGAAATAATCACTTGTAGTCAAAAATAGCTATTCTGGCAGCATCAAAACATTGAAACCCGATTTTAAAATGAATTATAATAAATTCAGTCGTTCTGAGACGTTTTCATGGCTTCGAATGCGTTCTTCCCTCCTCCCCCTCTATCCTAATAAATACATCTTCTATTATGTATTAAACAGATATCGAAAATTTCAATCTAACGTAATTAATATTCATGTATTTTGAAATCCGCATACTACAAATGTATGTGATTTGTTCACGCATCTTTTTTTTTTTGATGGCGATGATTTAACCATTGAAAATGAAACAAAAAAAATGAAATTTTCTGCGGCATTGCATTCAATCTTTTTTTTTCATGGCATTTTCAGTCTGTCTCGTCGATTATTTTTGTTATTTGTTTTTTTACAAGACAAATTACATATGAGTATAGTTGTTTCGTGCCATCAACGAGTGCCGTTATAGAAAAGAAAACATTCACAATTTTCAAGTAATTATTGTTGTGAACATGTCAAAGTAAGCGATCAATTTGAATTTTTTTTTTTGAAATAAAAGTATTTCAGAAAACAAAAAAAAGAAAAAGGCAAAATAATCATGAACATAATTTCGTAAATTGAGATGAACAAGGTTATAATTTTAATAAATAGAGAAAGAGAAAAAAAAAGACAACTTCTTTTATACAAATAGGGTAGCAGTAATACGGCACAAACTTTCACACCTTCTGTTTTTTTTCTTTTTGATTGATCACTTATACAAATTCTTCTTGCTTCCTCTCTTTTTCCTTTTATATGTGTGTTGATATTACGTTGATTGAGCAACATCTTTCGTATCTCTGTGTACATACATTTTTTTTCTTCTTTTAAATGAACAAGAAGTGACACTCACTATAGTTGATTTTTGTTTTCATTGTTGTACACCTTCATTGGCATGTTAGTTACTAAAAAAAAATGTTTTACAAAAAAAATTAAGATGTTAAACTTTGTTAATAGGTGGTTGGTTAACAAATAGATCGAAGAAAAAGAATCATAAAGCATTGATTAGAACAATTTGATCTCATGAAAACTACCAACATTGATTATTATCGACAATTATTTACATATGTATGCAAAAAATCGACGAAAAAATCATACAGAAAATATGGAAATTTCTACAGCAGAAAGAGATACTGGTGAAGAAGAAGATGAAGCAAATAAAACACATTATGAAAAACAACAAGTTAAAGCATCAAAAGGTAAACAACATAAACAATCACGAGATGTATTAACAACAACGAATGGTGCTTCTTCAGTGTCCAATCTTTCATGTAAGATACTTGTTAATAGACGTTTCTATTATTACTTGGCAAACACTTCTTTCTTAGTTTTCAAATCTATAATAAAAACATACGAAATCAATTTAAAAATTCAACATTTTCTCACGTTTATAAGTGCTGTCAATAAAATAACAACAACAACTTACTTTTTTATACAAAAATTTAATTTTGCTGACAAATCTTTCATCTTCACTTAGTAAACCCAGGAGTGTTCCAAGGTCTCCACGCAGGAGGTTGATTGAAAGATTTTTGCTAGAGTTGATCAAATTTGAGATGGAGACAGTTGAGTATTCTTTTGTAAATTGATGACCAAAGAAAAAGTAACAAAACGCTGGGATTTCACTTGGAAAGAACAAAACTACCTAAAACAAGCACATCAACGACTAGTTTTTCTATAAAATCAAGTCCTCTAGTTGCCTATATCTATCTAAATGGATTCATGTCGGTCAAAATTTAAGTTTAATTTTTTTTTTTAATTTCAATTTTTTTAGTACCTATAAATAATGATAAATCTGCTGGTTATGTAGCCCATTTACTTCATGAAGCTGATCTAACTAGTCTTGTTCAATTGGATACAATTAATCAAATAAAATATTTTCTTGATGAACGTGCTAATCTTATTAGTCAAGTTTGTACAAAAAATTGAATGAAATAAAAATTCTTCTATTATTCTGTTACTTATTTCTTTTGAAAAAAAAAACTTTAGATGGAGTTTATTCGTGCACAATTTGAAAAACAATATGCAACATTAAAACGTCGTCTTGATGAAACAGAAGGTGAAAACGAACGTCTTAAAGCACAATATCGTTCATCATCAAAAGAACTTGCTTTATATAAAAATCTTGTTGAAGCACCTGATAACCCTGGATCACCAAATAAATCTAAAGATTATCAACAATTAAAATTAACTATTGATAAAGTTTTACATGAAAATGAGCGTTTACATTCTGAATTAAATACTTTTAAAACAAGTGATCCTGTTTATGAACAAGTACAATTATTAGAAACTACGAATAAAAAATTAAAAGAAGAATTAATTAAATTAACAAATGAAAATAATCGTTTAAAAAAAATGATTAATTTTGATGAAATTAAACACTTAAAATCAAATTTAACAAAAGCAATTGAAGAATGTGAACAATTAAGATTAATTAATAAAAAACTTACACAACAATGCCAACAACCAACATCATCACCAAAACAGGTTAGTTAGACAATTTTTATATTTTATTAAATTCGTTTAATAAACAGAGGAGGAAAAAAAATCCTTGAACCATTCAGCTCTCTCAAACATAAAAAAAAAAAGATGACGTATTGTACGCGACAATGTCCTTGTCAAAGTCAATTAGTTCAATAATTAGCAATATGAATAAAACTTAACCATTACATATCACACTTTTTTTCTTATTAGTTATTATATAAAGTATCGAAGAAAAAAAAAGAATCCATTTTCACGTTCTTTTATAAGTTGTTCTCGATTGAATTGAAAAAAATAAACAAAGTTTACAACATAGAAGTTACAAAAAAATAAATTCATCTTTAAATAGGCACATTTTTATCCTCTTCCTTCATCTCCAATATCTAATCAACAACAATTATCACCGATTTCACATCGTTCTTCAAGAACAATTGATGAAAATCTTCTAAAACAATATCCATCAAACGAAGTTATTGAATTACGTGAACATGTTCATCGTTTAGAACAAACATTACATAAACGTGATTATGAATTACAAAAATTACAAAATGAAATCGACAAAGGCACAAGTTCAATAATGAGTTCAATAGAAGATCTTTATACGGCTTCATCAAATGTTTCATCGCCAAAAAGTATTCTTAAGCATCAACCATCTGTTGTTCAATTACAAAATGAAATAGATCAATTACATGATAAATTAGATGAATTAACACGTGAAAATCAAATATTAAAAAATCGTACACAAGAATTCGATACAATTTATGAAGAAAATGAATATCTTTATGCTGAAAAAAGTCAATGGAATGAAGAGATGGAACGTTCTAGAATACGACAATTAGTACTTGAACAAGAAATTCATTCATTTAAAGAACGTGAAAAAGAATTCATTGTAACAAATGACCCATCAATAACAACACATAATTCTAATGTGTCACAATTAAAATTAAAAACTGATTGGTTAAATCAAGCAAATAATCAATTAGAACTTGAAGTTGTTCGCTTACGTGAACAAATAGATTCTATAACAAAAAAATTTCAACAAGCTAAACTAGATTTAATCAATAAAACACAACATTATAAACAAATTTTAAAAGCAGCTCAAGATACACAAAAACTTCCTGAGGTATATCAAAAATATTATTTCTTTGCGTAAATGTTCTTTTTTTTTTATTATCTTGATAGGAATTGGCTCGTATTGAAAAACTTTATACTGATATTGAAACTAAATTTGAACATGAACGGCAAGAATATGAAAAGACAATTGCAGCTTTAGAAGAACAAAGTGAAAAAAGAGAACAAAAATATAGTGTAAGGTCAAGTGTCACGTTCTTTTTTTTTGATACATTTCGATCGGAAGTAAAATAGTCATTTTTATAACTATACTCCTATTAACAAATAATATGGAAGGTCGAAATTTGGGCTCCAGAAGTTTTCGACCTTGGCTTTAATTTACCATATTAACCTCTATGTGAGGCTTTGCTTCTCTAATTATCTGTCACATTTCATAGTGATTAACAGTATGCGTTTTTATTAAGACGTACTGCTCAGTCGTGCGCATTTATATCAAATCACAGTTCCATAATTCTGTTAGCGAGATGGCACAGTGCTCAGCAGAAGGGCATAGCACTAAGCAATATGAATGTAGGTCATACTACAATAATAGCATCCTGCTCAGCACTACGGAATGTAGGAATTAATTATAGAAATAAGGATTTTTATAGATAGGGATTAACAAGCCTAATTTGAACCAGAGTCGCAATTCCTGTAATCTTAGTCAGTGCTTCAGCAAACGCCAATATCAGCAGTGTTTAACTTAGTGTAAGAGCTGAGAGAACGGCATCCGTCCGAAGATCAGGTTGGTCCTTCAGAGTTTGTGGTAATTGTACTACGTATTATGTGTTGATGCTTCCAAAGCTACTCTCGAAATTTTAGATCGCCCTTTCAAAAGAGAAAATTTGGATAAAACCCTGGACGTCAGTGTAATCAGTGAACCCTGTGTCAGTGACTCACTATTTAATATTTTAGTATTTACAACAATACTCCACATTCCTATGTAATATGAATTCTTTTTTCTCATCTTTTTCGGTTGCCTGTGAGTCTTTAAAAAACTTTGTTTATTTTTGCTTGAATCTCAACTTGGTTTGACACATCGTCATTGAAAAAACTTCCAGAATTTTTGTTTTTTTGAATACACTTTCTGTTCGAAAGAGAAATACGTATTCTTAATATTTTTAAATCAATATATTTCAATGGATAGAGATGCACGCGATAAGAACAGGTCTTGATTTTCCCTCTTGTTTTCACTGGTTTCGTTCTAATACTTTCCCTTTAGCGTGTGATAGAGGTAACGAAATCTTTCAACTTCGTCTTGAATCAATTGTTTTGCTTTATCTCTGAATGAAATTTTATTTCTAAGATTCTTTCTTTTAGTCTCTTTATGATACAATTCTTAAACTTCAAAATGATTATCGTCAAAAAGAACTTGATTTTGTTCAACAAATGGATGATGTTATTAATCAACGAGACACTCTTCATGCGCAATTAACTTCTTTTCAAAGTGTCTATACACAGCTGCAAAAAGAAAATAGAGCTCTAGAAGAAGAAGTAAATCTATTATATTTATTTATTAATAAAAAAGTTATGATTGTTTTTTAAATTTAATTAATAAGATGAATTCAAAAAATGAAACAAATCGAGATCTTAAATTTGCTTTAACATCATCAAATAATGATACTCAAGCAATCTATAATCAATTACATCAATTTAATACAAATTTAAGTGATTTACAAAAAAAATATGATCATGATATAGCTGAACGTAATTCTCAAATAGAAATGTTACGTACTGAACAAAAACAAATGATTGTAAAATTTAAATAGAAATTAAAAAATTCTTTTTAACTAAAACTTTTTCAATCACTTTTCTTTAGTCACATTATGATGGTGAATTATTAAAAACTCATCAAACAATAATTCAATTGCAACATGATAATAATCAATATGCTAGTCAATTAGAACGATATCGATCGAATATTGATAAACTTAAATCTGAAATTAATGAAAAACACAATGTTTGTAACAACAAACTTTTTTTTTTTTTTCTAATCCTTCTGAAATTTGCTTTTATTTATATTTAGTTTATTGAACAAGTGCAAAATGATTTAAGTGAACGATCAGCATTACATCTTAGTATTAATAATCAATTAACACAAGAAAATAAAGTAAAAGCAGCGAAAATAGCTGAACTTGAACAAGCTTTGTATCAAGAGCAGCAATACGTAGGATTTTCTAAACAAAATAAATAATGATTATGTAAAAGTCTTTTATTATTTCTTCTAGAAAACAGAATTACAACGAAATATTCAAGAATTACAAACAGAACTGCTTAAATCCCGTATGATAGCTAAAGAATCAGTAGAAAAAAGTGAAGAATTCGAACGACGTTTTCATGAAACTGATAAACATTTTATTCATTTAAATGAAACAACTGAACCAACAAAACGTGAAATAAATACTTTACGATTTGAATTATTAACAAAATCTGATCAAAATACAATGTTACAAAATACTATTGAAGATGAAAAACTTAAACGGTATTTGATATTTTGAGTTTTGTTTTCGAAACAACGTATTTTGTTTATTTTTTGTGAAACATCATCTAAGTTTTGGCATACATAGGATAGAAATGTGCATCCTCTCTCAAAAGACCATGATAGATGAGATCGATCGATAGTTACATAACTAGGAGATCGTGTATGACAGGACAGTGCTCAGCGATCTTACGAGGGAAGGTCCCCAGGTGCCACGCTCCGTTTTGAATCGGACATATGCCATTTTGTAGAGCTCAGTGAGACTAGCAANAAGATAAGTCTGTGATGGAGAACACGTCAATTTTGTCTGCAGTATTGACATTGAAGAGAAATCTTCATCTTTTTGTGTCCATTGAACAATCTCAGCTGTACACTCTAATCTCCCATCTCGAATTGCAATTAACTGGCATTTATCTGAACTTGAAAGTGATAAAAGACAGATCTATGAAAGATTGCTTTGACAATTGTTGATCTTTCTATTTTCAAAAAATAAAAATATATTAAAAGAGAAATAACAATTTGTTCTAGTCAGCTATCTTATTCGCTGATATTTCCCAGTCAAACAAGCATCGAAAAATAACGCGTAAAATAACGTAAAAACCGCACATTTTTGCGATTTTATTTTCGTTCAAAATTTTAACGCGTTTTTACGCATTTCTCACTGAAATAAGTGACTTTTCAGCAAAATAATAACCTATAAACTATATCCTTACGTTCCTTATAAATTGCATTTATAGTTTTACATAAGATGAGTGTTCGAATTCAACCGTTTGTTTTGCTAAAAACTCACTTATTTCAGCAAAAAATGCGTAAAAACGCGTTAAAATTTTGAACGAAAGTGAAATTGCAAAAATGTGTGGTTTTTACGCTATTTTACGCGTTATTTTTCGATGCTTGTCTGACTGGGCTCAGATGTCTGAAAAGCCTGTGCGTTTCTTCGAAAACCTTGGCTCTTGAGGAAAGTTTAACCTCTATATGGTGGACACCTCCATATAGTGGACACTTTTGAAAAGTCCGAAGGGTGTCCACTATAGAGAGGTTTCACTGTATATATATTTTCAAAACACTTACACTACGATGAGAAATAAATAATATCAAACATGGCATTCAACTATTGTAAAGTATATGAAAGGAAAAAAAACATACCACTTAATAGGACCAAGAAATACCCTAATTAATTCACGATTTTTTTTTTCTTTAGTACTTTTATTCACGATTACTTCAACTATTGATTGCATATTGTCCTCTACAAAACAAATGTCTGCTTTGATTGCTACTTTCTTATTTTTTTTTAATATTATCATTTGATTGTATTAACAGCCAAACTAATCCATATGATACAATATGTAATTATACTTCACAATCATTGAATGGTCATGTTTGTCTACAATATAGTTATGCGACACAACAACGTCAACGACTATGTTTTCCTCGTCGAAGCATTGTTATAACTGAAAATGGTTTAATGAAATCTTTATCAAATATAAAAAATGATGAACGTGTACTGGTTATGAATAAAGAAAATAAATTAATTTATGGATTCATTGAAGGATTTATTCATTTGAAACAAAATAGATTATTTGATTTTTTTATTGATTAATATACAAATTCATGATCATAAAAATACTACAACATTTTTTACTTATATTGCCAAATCATTTAATATTTTAAGCAAATGACACAGAATTAAAATCTACTATATTTACTGGTCAATTTCATATTCGTGATCGTATAAAATATTTTTATAAAAACGACATTAGAGCAGCTAAAATTCAAAATATTTATTTGACAACAGAAGAATGTTATTATGCACCATTAACACCATCAGGTACAATTATAATTGATAATGTTTTAGTTTCAAATTATGCAAAAGTTCATAATCATCATTTAGCACATTATGTTATGCAAATATATAGATGGTGGATTTATCTATTTGAATCAAATGAAAATAATAATAATATTCATTGGATATTAAGATTAATTGAAAGAATAGTTCAATGGTATGGAATTGAAAAATTTGGTCAAACTTCAATGTTTAATGGTATATTTGAGGTGTCTGATTTTATTTGAATGATTCATTTGACTTTTTCAAATGAACTTTTAAAAAAATATTTTCAATAAAATTCTATCGATTAAAATATTTTAATCGAAGCCAATCATCTTTCAATAAGTGCTAAATCACTTAGAATAAGTATAGAAAAGTACTCTCTATTGAGATCATTATTTTCTAAAATGAATATTTTGGTATAGAAAGGTAATATTACTTTTTAATGTCAATTTATACGAATATATAGTAAATAATTTACCTTTAGAACGAAATATAATTATTTTTAGAAAAAAATCTCTCAAACAGTTTTGATATTATTCAATGAATAGCAATAACATATATATATATATTTGTTTTTTAGATTTTACTTTCACTTTATCGAGTTTCTATTGCATTCTACTATGACATTTATAAATAACATAGTGACTAATGGATTTTGTTGCTTGAAAAACAAGAAAAAAAATCTTTTTTTTTTTGCTGTTTTTCTCTTTTTCTTTCTCTAAATGTCTTGTCATATTTTGCCTATCATCGGAATGATGATTATCGTCATTTCAACCGTGCTCAATCTCGGCCGACATGCTACCATCAAAAAAAAAAAGAAACACCCACGACTTCTCATTGTCAATAGTTGCAAGAACAGAAATATCGAAAAACAAATTATGTTTTTTCGGCCTAATCTCTACGATGTTCTAATAAAAAAAAGAAATCTGTAATCTAATAACTGAATTGTCTAGCTACTATTGCAAGGAAAACCTTCTTAGTTAAACCACGAATACACGCATTTTTGATAGAAGGAAATGATAGTTCATCATTAGAAGAAAACGAGGAAGAAGAAAAAAAATATAGAGATGAAGAGAGAGAAAAAAGCGAGCGACAAAAAAAGAAAATAACATGATGCTCATTGTGATAGGAATAGAATTGAGATAAAGAAACGGGAACAAACATCACCCGTGGAAAACAAACATTCGATCAACAAGCTCGTAAGTTAATGCTAAATAACTATTGACAAAAAACTTAATTGAGAAGAAAATTTTATAATCAATAGAAGAAGAATAAAATGGCATAAAAAGACAATGCTGTTTTTCCTTTCTAAATAACTCATGAATAATGTTATCTTTCTAGAATATTTAACCACTTTTTTTTTCTATTCGCTTACCCTACTTCAATTAACTTCCTTTTTCCTAAAATAAGAGACATCCGGTTGAAAGATACTATTCGTTCGGATATGTAAAAAAGAAAATACAAAAGAAGATATAGATTGCTATTTTTATTTTGTTCATGAATATTTTCGATGTTCATATATATGACGTATTCATTTTAGAAAATGGTGGTACATCTTGGTGGTCTTGCAGCCGTTGTTTTTTTTTATGTTCTTATTTTACTTGTTGGAATATGGGCTGGACGAAAACAAAAATCATCGGAAAAGTCACCCGATACAGAAGAGATTATGTTAGCAGGAAGGAATATTGGTTTACTGGTTGGGATATTTACAATGACAGCAACATGGGTTGGTGGTGCATATATTAATGGTACTGCTGAACAAGTTTTTTCTACGGGTCTTCTTGCATGTCAAGCGCCATTAGGTTATGCTATTAGTTTAGTTGTTGGTGGATTATTGTTTGCACGACCAATGCGTAATGCAGGATATGTTACAATGCTTGACCCATTTCAGCGTAAATATGGTCAACGAATGGGTGGATTATTATTTATACCGGCATTATTAGGAGAAGTATTTTGGTCAGCAGCTATTCTATCAGCACTGGGTGCAACAATTAGTGTTATTTTTACGGATGTTTCAACGGTAGCATCAATCATTATATCAGGTAAAATATTTAAGAAAATAATATTTAAAAAAAATTGAATTATTTTGATATATTTAGCAACTGTGGTTATTGTTTATACTCTTTTTGGTGGATTGTATTCAGTAGCTTATACTGATGTTGTTCAACTTGGATTTATTTTTGTTGGTCTTTGGGTAACTATTCCATTTGCTATGAAACATGAAGGCGTCGGTAGTATTGTTGCTACGTGGCCTGAATGGCGTGGACGTATAGAAAAATCTCAAATAGTTGAATGGATTGATAGTATGTTATTATTAATTTTTGGCGGAATACCATGGCAGGTAAAATATAATGTGATTTTTTCTTATTTACAATAGAGAAAAGTCTCTTCATTTTTAATTTATTAATAATATTTCGTGTAAGAAACAGTGTGAAAATCTAAATTGAATTTTGACAACTTTTTGTTTAGTTAATAATTGGCTTTTATCTTGTCTTGTTGCTTGTTTTAGGTCTATTTTCAGCGCGTTCTCTCAGCTAGATCAGCTAAGAAAGCAATGTATCTTTCATTTTATGCTGCTGTTGGTTGTATCATATTGGCAATACCGCCTGTACTAATTGGAGCTATTGCTAAATCTACTAGTCTGTCTAGATTTTATACTGGTTCAACTTATATTTATACATCTATTCTATTTGTTTTAGATTGGACTATGACAGATTACGATATAAATAAAGATATAACAGCACCTGAAGCAACGAAACTAATTTTGCCATTAGTTCTTTTACATTTATGCCCAAAATTTATTGCATTTATTGGATTAGGCGCTGTATCTGCTGCAGTTATGTCAAGTGCTGATTCGAGTGTACTTAGTGCTAGTTCTATGTTTGCTCGAAATGTCTGGAAACTTGTTTTTCGTGATCAAGTATATGATTTATTAATCTTGATTATTTAAAAAAAAGAAATTTTTCTTTTTCTTTTTATTTAAAATAGGCATCTGAACGAGAAGTTTTACTAGTAATGCGTATTGGAATACTTCTGGTTGGAATAGGAGCTGCTGGCATTGGCATTCTTGTATCTTCAATTTATATCCTTTGGTATTTATGTTCAGATCTTGTTTATGTCATACTGTTTCCACAATTACTTTGTGTTGTTTATGTTCCACATTCAAATACATATGGTTCATTAGCAGCATATATAACAGGTTTTCTTTTTCGTATTCTTATTGGTGAATCATCATTAGGAATTCCAAAATTCATTAATTTTGGTCCATATATTCCACCGAAAACTTTATGTATGCTTATAAGTCTTGGAACAACATTAATTATTTCTCAAATAGCTAAAAGTCTTTTTGAAAAACGTACTTTACCACCAAAATATGATATATTTCATTGTCTTGTTGATATACCAAATGAAACTTTACCATTAAAAGAAAGTTCAACAACAGATGAATTACAGTATAAAGTTATTAAACCAACAACAGGACAACAATATTTAACTGAACCAACAATGATGATTAATAATTCTTTTTCACAAAGTCAAGAAATTTTAAATTCATATGGAAAAGATTAATTATAATATTAAATGTATGTATTTATATAGTGTTATCCCCACCGGTGAATGTTGTTTTATTGCTTGCTCTTTTTTTTTTCTTCTATCCTTACATATCATTAGTTTAATAATTAAAAATCAATGGTAAACCAAAGAAGCACTTCTGTGGAGATGCTTTTACAATTTCTTTTTTCTTTCTCATTTTTTTTAAGTAGTCAGATGACTAATGATGACAAAGCATACATATCAAAATATTATTTATCAATTTGTAATAACATACATATCAGATTGCCTTCCACAAGAGAATAAAATACATATCAAAAAAAATGTTTCTTCTGCTTTTATTTTATTTTTTGTTTTTGTTTGATGTTGTATTTTCCCCGTCATTTTAAAATAAAGAATCTCTTTGTTCCTCATCTTATGATTAAAAATTTTATTATTTAAAAAACAGAAAAAATAACGTATAATAAACTGTTCGTAGTTTTTAACAGTGAAATTACAATTATGAAATTAAAAAAAAGAATTTCATTGACTATTATTTAGCGATGTCATTTGTATTTGATAGTAGATTATTATGATGATTTAACATCCAATTATATATCTTATATGATATATGTAATTTATCCTTTGTAGCTTGCCGATCAAGTAATATTTTAAGTAATGATTGTTTTGGCTCATCAATATATTTTGTTATCCATCTAAAATATGATCAAGGAAAAAAAAATATTTAAAACATATTTAAAAAGAAAAATATACTAACCTTAAAACATCATTCTCTGATCGACCGAAATCATTTCTATACCAAAGAAACAATTTCGGTAAACGAATTTCATTATTTTCTGGTATAATATCAACTTCTGAATTACAATAAGATGTTGTTGCCATATTTAAAGCTTTTTCGATATTGGTTGATGAATAAATAGCTATTTGTGGACATGAACGTGCACCACGATTAATGGTAAAATGGATACGTGGATCACAACGACGCATGGAATATTTTGCACGAGGATCATTAAATGTAAAGTGCCGTTGAGTACAATAGGAATGCGGTTTATTACCTACAAAAAAAAACAGAAAAACCAATTTAAGAAAATCTCTAATCAATTTCAAATTGAACCTCGTAAAATGCCATGTTCAATATCATCTAATGAATAAATATGTGCACCAACTTTATATGATGTTGTTTTCCAAAATTGATTTAAATCAAGAACAGATTTTGGAATATCAGTTAATGATACAATGCCATGAATTGTTAATACATTGTAAAGATCTTAGAAAGACAAAAACAAACGATGACAACAATTCTTTTTGTTTTCTGTAGTAAATATATTATTTATTGTGATAATTACTGATAAATAATGTTTTACGTTCATTTTCTGTGACATTGTCAAGACTAATTGTTGTCAAATGTTTCGTTATTTCGCATAAATCATTATAAATATTACTTGTACGTAATTGATAATAGTTAACTAGACGACCAGATGGATCGATAAACATGGATTTTAGACTAAAATAGCAAGAAATATAAAGAAAACGAACAATAAAACAATATGTTCTATTTATTTTACTTTAACATTTTCTTCTGTAATTCAATTGAAAATTGTACAGTATTATAAACATTTTTTGTTTTTAATTCATTTTCATCTTTTACTGTTGTTCCTTCCGTCATTGTTGATTTACTCATAGTTAAATTTTCTAATTGTGACCAATTAAGTACATTTAGTAAATGCGTATTTTCAATTTCTTCAGAAGATGTTGTCGAACACATTCCATTGACTACTTTGATCCGGTCTAATTTGATCGTAGACAAAAAAAAATAAACAAAATAACCGTCAATGACATCAACAATAAAGTAAAATAAATGTTGTTTTTCTTTTTTATTCCCCTGATTGTGGTTCATTAAACAGCACTCTCGTCGACACAATCTTCAATATATTCTATTTTTGATAAAGTTATAAGACTCTTACTATTACTCTTATTACAAATCAAATTAATATTAAATAATAATCGAAATAAAGTTCTAACAAAAAAAACACATTAAGATGAAATTCTTCACGGATTTCCGTTATAAATGTACACGATATGAAGATATGCCATATAAGTAATGTAACAGCGTGACATGAATAATTATAGTAGTGTGCATGTTTTATATAAGAAAAAAAAAGACTTTTATCCAATTAGTCAGCATGTTAAGACCTCAAAAAGCAGATGAGTAAAAGAGAGAAATAAATGTTAATGACATTTTCATCTATATATATGATTGCATTGACCACAACAAAATAAAAGAATTCTTCAATGACTTATTATCCATCACGAAAGTTTATAGTTGATTAATCCTCGTTTTCAACATAATCAAAATTATTTAATTACACATGGACAACTCATTAATAAAAGCGAGCGCTAAATATTGATACTTAGATCATAATCGAATACACGTAGCACGCTCTACTTATTTTCTTATGTGAAAAAAAAATAGAATAATTGTTTTGTATATACTTCTTTGAAAAATCATGCTAACGCTAGTTTCGTTATGTATAACGACGTTACACTTCAAATAACAGCAAACAACAACAAGAAAAGGAAAAGAATAATAGAAAGAAAAAAAAGACATAAATCAACTAATCGAGTTGGCGTAGATAAATTTTTAGTTATTTATATACAGTGTAATATAATGAAAATAGATGGATGTCAGAAAAAAATTTGACAAAAATATTATGTGCATGAACAATAACTAATCAAAGGAACTTGTCATAACAAATTTTAATCATCTGTTCATAAGAGAAAAAGAGAAAAAAAGTAAATAACTACATGCATACTTACAAAAAGGTCTTGTACTATTTGATCGATTAGAACGAGACATTTTTGTAAATGCTTTGTTTTTTATTATTATTAATTTGTCTTTAATATTCAATGTTTTCTTTTCTTCTTGTCTTTATTGTTGATAAGTTTCCATCGATAAGTAGTATTGAAACGTCAACTATTCTGCGAACATTCAATGCACTCGAAATCGTTTAAATAGTACCCGAGCGTTTCATATAGAGAGAAAACTTCTTTTCATATAGAGAGAAAACTTCTTTTCATATAGAGAGAAAATCCTATGACAGCACTTCTTTTTATTTTTTTTCTCCATATCTATCTATTTGCTTGTTTCTCTCTCTGTCTCTCTCTCTCTCCTTCTCTATTTGCGTTATGATGCTGATCACCATCACCTTTCTCTTATTCGCCTTTGGCTGCACTGTTATTGACTGTAACGAATGTCGTCTTGAGCATATAGGCAGATGATAGACGGGCGGAAAATGAGTACACTATACAATCGAATAAACTTCAGGATAGCAGTATATAAGAAAGACGGAAAAGGATGAGCACATCGATAAGAGGTCTGATGAGAAAAAAAAAGAAGAATGAAAGAAGAGCCGAGATGGATGTCAACCAAATCAATTTCATTCGTATGTCGTTCATCGTTTGACTAATCATTGTCATAATCAGTACGGAACATCGGCGATGCATACTATTATTATTATTATAACAAACAAATATACATGTACATAAAAATCAGGAGATGAAAAACAAAATGATAAGATCTTCATTTAAACATTTATATGGATTCATTTGTGAACAGATATGAAGGTCATATATTATTCGTTTTTAATAGAGGCAACGCAGTTCATTCTTGAAAACAAATTTAGCATTATGTCCATATGGTGAAAAAGAAACACCTGTGAAGTTTTTAAAGGCAAGAACATTTATTTATTCTTCTCTATATTTCTTAATCCAAATGAGAGTCGATGAATGAATAGTATGATTTTCAGAAATGTCTTTTTTTAGTTCATGTTATCTGAATGAACATTTCATTCAAATGATCATCTCTTCTTAAATGATGAAAAACCAAAAAAGAAATCTCCAGAGAAAAGCATCGAGTCTTGACGTTCCAACCGGATATTAAATTTGTCCGTCATGACTATAATCTAGTTTAGGCTCTCTTGTTGACATTTTTTTTCCTTGAAACCAATAATAAAAATAGCGATTAATGATGGATTAATTTTCAATTTGTCTTTATCGTTGCAGAAATAGAAATTTAATTGTCGTCTAATTCAATCAAACGATGAATAGCAAAGCAACTGTCTTATAGAACAGACAGACCATTGATTAAAAAAAGACTTACAAACGCAGTTTTTTGTTGCTTTATGTTTATATGTCATGGAAGTAGAACAAATAATCTTTAAACGGATTTTAACTAAGATAAAAACATTCAACTATTGTTCAATCACACGTAAAAGCTTAAAATACATGTATATTTACAAGAAATTCATATTAAATTGCAAAATATATATTTTTTTAGCCTTTGTATATTATTCACAAATATTCAATTGATTTAATATCTTTACAATGGTTACATTTAAATGCAAGATCAAAGTACATCTGAAGATTTGCATATCTCACGCGCATGTATGAAAAAAACAATTGTATGTAGTTTTTAAGTAAAACATACGAAACTCTTATCTGTGAATATACTTGCCTGTATTACAGTTGTGTAAATAGGATGATCAAAGTGTTCATTGTAATGTACTTTCAAGATGAACACAATTTTATCAAATTCTACATATCAATTCAAAAACGGTTGTATTCATGAAAACTATCACTAAAACGATTCTGTGTTCCAATGCAAGGTTTTACTATGTTGTAGTATGCATGACACTACATACAAGTGTTTTGTTCTTTGTATAATTATTCATATTTCGTTAAAGATCAACTTATTCTTCAATAATTATCTTATATTAGTTGAAAAAAGACTTGCTCTTTTTTCTTTTCTAATTCTTCAATAGTTTTTATATTTATGATCTCATAAGTATCAGATGATCATTAATTCCTCCTGCTTTAATGGCACTTGTAATATCAGTAGATGGTTGTATGATGAAAAATATTATGTTCAAAATCAAATTATGTATGTTCGAGTCTTATATCGGAAAAAGACACAATGCTCATGTATCATTGCTACAATATTCTTCTTTTTTTTTTGAGATACTCTAGCACTTTTTTCCGATGCACACACGAGAGCTTTTTGTAATCACATTGGCATATTCTTCCCATATGATAATATAATGCTGCATGTATAAACGACAATTCCCATATGTATAAAACGCAAATATAATATAGTCTATGACGCACTCATATGTACATCATGTAAAAGTGACTTGTGCATGTTTACGTAGTGTTGTTATGTGGTTATAGACAATTTTTTGACAATTGAAAATACATAGGTGAAAATGTTTTGTATTCTACCTTAAGTTATCGAATATAAAATTTAGACGAGATATTCATATTAATAATAAACAATTAATTGTCTTAAATTGTATTTGAAAGAAAGATTTCACATTTATTTTATATATAATTTATATCAGAAATTAGACAACTATAACAAATAGATAAATACACAAACAAACACAAGCATTGAGTAGTCTTCATTTCATATAATAGTCACACTTAAGTATTGGACAATCACCGTGTACATCTATTGGTAAATAATCATAATAGAGTGTATAAGTTGGAAATGATTGATTATGTGTACCATCTACATATGTACCTGTATAGGAATAGTTTTCAAGTGAACGCATCGGATCTAAAAGAGTATTACGTGAACGAATGTTTTCACGACATATACTAACAGATCGTGTGACTAAATCTGTTTTATCAATAATCATTTTTGATAGAGCATAGATACTCGTATGATCTGGTACAGTAATGTGTATATGACCTGGGTATTCATTGTAGAAATCGAATGTGATATAACGAAGATGAATAGTAACATATCTATTTACAAACACAAGAGAATCTATCGTATCTTAAAACGTATTGAAATTACCTAGTTTGATTTAATTGTAAAGATTCATTAAATTTTTGCTGAAATTCTTTTGAAGACTTTTTTTCAAGAATAATATTATTTGTTTTTGGTACAGATAATTTTGTTATGTATCGTAAAATACCATTACCGAGTTTTTCATCTAGTATTGCTTGATAATCAATTAAATCTTCGATTTCGAATAATTTTGTAAGAACAAAAACATCTTCTATAGACATTTCAGGTAATTGATCTTTGATAACTAAGAATAAAAATAAAAATTTCATTTGAATATAAATAATAACATAGCAAAAATGATTTTCTAATTACTAAGTCGAAATTGTTCATATAGTAAACGACCGGAATGTAGTTTATCTAGTGAACGGCAAACAGTAAGTAATCTTGTTTTGTGACCTAATAATAATGAATTAATACGTTCACATACAGTGTTCAATTGTTCGGGAGAAGTAAATATTGTTTTTGTTAATTTTGTTAAACGTTCCTATATTAGAAAATATTATTAGTAATATTTTTCTTATTATGAAAATCTTCACAAGTTCTTTTTGACGAAGAGATTTGATTTTCTTTTTTTTCTTCGTTTCCTTATCAACTGTTCCTTCATTTTGTTCGAATTGGAGAGATTGAATTAAGGATATTGTTGTTGATGGTACTTGTTTAGTATTGGACGCTTCATCTGATGAAGATTCTACATCAAAAGATTCGATAGTTTCTATCGTCTGTTGTTGTTGTTCTTCGTCGGTAGTCTCCATTTTACAATCAAGAAGAACAGAAAGAAAAAGAAAACGATTGATGATGCTGTTTAGCGGCATCTTACTATGGACACAAGAATGCATGATTTGCATATCGTATCGATTTCAACAGTGTAGAGAACAATGTAATGTGAGATTTCTTTTATAATTACTTTCAGATAGATGATCAGAACGAATATACAATAACGAAAAACTCATTCATCGAATAGATTATCTTTTTTTCAAATTTACAATATTTATTGACTAATATAATCAATAGCAGTGACTGATTATTGATTCAATATAGTTTATTAATGCATTGATCCATATGATTTGTTATAACGTTTTCTTCAACTCTAAAAAGTGTACACATATGACATCCAACGAATAGAAATTATTAAGTTGTCGAAGATTGTACGATGATGTAAAAGTTTTGGTTGGTGAAATCTACATGGCCAGCCATTGATCACTCGCACATGGGAAGGATTCGAATTAAAAAGTGAAGAAAGCCAACGAGAAAACCTCTTCAGATGTCAAATCGATTTTCAACCGAGACAATGTCCATTTGATGAGTACTAGTGATTAATAGAAAAATCTAGAATAGTTTGGTTTTTGGGGCTTTATTCTTCTCAGATATCGAAATTTTACTTTTTTTTTAACAAAAAGCTCTGATCCATGTCAGGTCAGCTGGAAAGTCGACTTTCGAGTTTCGACTTCAAACTTTGCACAAAGCACTTAATGAGATTCGTTGATTGTACAATTTTTATCTTTTTTAGTATTTTCTTTTTGGAGATATATATATATATATATATATATATAAACATAATTTGTTCTAACCTATGAGAGAATTTGGAATATGCAATATCTCAGAATCGGAGATACTAGAATAACTATAACTTGCTCAATTAATTAATCTCACTGAGAACTTTGTTCGCGCAAAGTTTGATGTCGAAATTCGAAAGTCAATTTTCTACATGACCTGAAGGGCACCACAACTTTTTGTTTAAAAATCCCAGTAAAATTTCGATATCTCAAGAACGAAGGCCCGGTAAACCAAATTATTTTAGTTTTTCTATTACTCAATAGTACTCATTAAATGAGCATCGTCTCGATCAAAAAGAGACTTGACACCTAGAGAAATTCTTTCGTGAATGTATCATTGAAAATTAGAACGATCTGCAATATTTGAAATGGAAGTGGTTCTATTCACCAACAGAATTGAATTCTGTGAAAACGTGAAATCTTTCTTAGAGTGAACAACTCGAAAATCAGTTTGTGTAAAAGGCAGTAGTAGAACACATTGTCAAACAACGACTGATCAAGAGGGAAAAAATCTTCAATCAGTTATTAATCGATCGGATACGAAGTACTCTTTCAACATATAACCTTCGTATAAATGTTAGATGTTCATGAACCAAGATGAAGTGTTCAAAAGCCATCTCTATTTTGTAACGGAAATCGTTTGTAGTATATTTTGCTCGTTTATATTGGCAATTTCCGCAACAAAAATTACGCCTCCAGATAGAGTTAAACAAGCTCCATCGAACACACCCATTTCGAGTGTATCTTGATTAGATCATTAAACGCTTTACATTGTTTTTTTTCAAAAGTATGCACATATTTGGAGTGAGCATCGAATTCTGAACAAAATAGAGTGTTTAGCTAATCAAAACTTAAGCTTTTATTTTTCTCAAAAGTTCTTCGAGTCGAAAAAGCTTGAGTATATTGTTTTTGTTTGATTCTAGTGAAAAACACATCATTTGATGTAGAATTCGATGGTGGTGACGAATAGCTAGTTCCTTTCAACTTTTTTGCTTTCATGCTGATTCAAGATACGATTTTTAGAAAAACAATGAAATTCTGTAACGCACACTATTTTTAGTTTTTTTTTCTATGTAGTTATGCTTTTTAAAAAATGGACTGATATTCTAAAAGCTTGTTAAAAACTGAACAACTTTATTATAGAAAGTTTATTTGTATGTTGTTTCGTTTTGTAGTAAAATGTTAAACTGTTAGTCCCGCTGTAAAAATTCCATTTTTTTAAAATTTTATAACAGCCGATATTTTATAAAGAGCTCAATTCGAGCTACAGAAAAATCAATGAAATTTTCTACTGATAGTAGATCTAAATGGTTTCTATCTATAATAAAAGTTTCAAAGACTTTGTTTTTGATTTAGACGAGAAATAGATGTTACAATCTTACAAAAATGAAACTCCGTAACACTTGGCGACACCGAGTTTGCTTTTTTTTCGATTTATGCATTGCTTCAATACAGCAGATCAATTTTCTGGTGTCAAGGAATTACATTTCTTTGAGTTTTTGTAATATTTTTAGCTGCATAATAGATTCAAAATAAGCTTCTTTTTCCAAATGATAAAGATCTAAAGAAAGTTCGGCACTGTTCAATAGCTTATTGCCCTTACCTATGAGGTTTCTTCAATTAGCATAACGACTTATTCTATGATGAATACAGAGTTCTAATTTTCTTCTTTCTAAAAATATGATCCTGATATCCGTGTGGTTTTTTTCGAGATAAAAAAAACTAATGTGCACTGTTAGTAATAAAAGTCGTATTGATAGTAGATTGCTCTTTTTGCTAAAACTTGAAACGACTGTAGTCATCACAGGGTGTCCAAACGACGACGATCAATGACACAGTACTAAAAATTTTTCTTCATGATGTTCGGCTTTTCTGATAATCAAAAGAGTTTGTCGTATACATTGCCACCTGATTGGACTGTTGTATCTTTGATGTATTGGAAGAAGACTGTACGTCTATAGGACGTAAACTGATCACTTTCAATTAGATTATTTTTATCTATATCCAAGGATCGGATAATAAAAATACAGTAAAGTCTCTATTCTCTGAATACTATTGAGACTAATCAAAAGTGTCCACTCTAGAAAGTTTAAGCATGATTTGGTGTGAAATAAAGAAAAAATTTCAGAAAATCTGCTTCTATAATTGCCATAGATAAAGGCCTAACTGTCCATTCTCTTTTTCATCTATCTTCATCGGAATGATTTGAATTGAAAGATTTTTCAAGTAAAACACAAAATACAATTGTTTTTAAAAAGAATCTTCTAATTTTGTTTGTCTTTTTGCTGTTGAACTAAGTTTTTTGTACCTTGTTGTACAAACTATTCGTACACTTGATTGTCTAGTTTTTGTATATTGACACGTTTTTATTTTCGTCTAACATTTTGATTCTGATTGATTTCGTAATCATTTCAATATTCTATTTTATGTTTTAAAATATTTGATGCAGAGCTGAGTGAGATATAATATATGTTTTTTCATTCAATTTATGTTATAATATACTATTACCATCGTTATTATCATGAATGAATAGTATTTTTTTTCTTGCAAAGTAAGTTTGCGTCGTGATATCATTCTTTACTTTACACATATAGCAGTCGAATCTTACACAAAATCCATTTACCCATAGTGTATACCAAACAGGTGACAAAAAAAGAGAAGGATGTCACAAAAACATATTCACATTAGAGATTATAATAGCAAAAGAGACTACATAACTGTTCACATTAAAGAGAGGCATTTACAGCAAAATCGCTCTATCGGACCCAAAACCGTTCATAACTAGAAGATGTTTATTTTAGAGAAGTATTCAATAGTAGAGGTTTTACAATATATGCAGACTTTAGTAATTGTTTCCAAGGATAATTTTCATGTGAATAGAATAAATAATTTTCTTTCTGATAAGTTATTTAACTGAGTCTCTTAAACATCAATAATGTTTTTATCTCTCATCTTAATATGAATACTGAAAATAACATCACGTTCTCCTCTAACTTTCGAGTCTGTGCTAATATTTCTAATCACCAAATACCTATAGAATTCTACGTATTCTATCGATATGTTGAAAACTAAATAAAGAAATACTAATATTTTTTATTTGCCTTTGATGACATTACTTATTGTGCTTACTATCGCAAAATCAAAAGCTACGAACATTTGCTTTAAAAAAAAAAGAACCAAGAAAAAAAAGAGATAGCATAGAAAAAAAAGCAGACATCTGTTGCTACTTTATTTTATTTTTAGTTGTATAAAAAATGGTTATGTGAGAGCAAGAGACGAAACAAGACATAAGAGAAATGTATCAGATGACGACTTTTGTTTAGTCCTTTAAGCATTTGTGATTGTAATGATTTAAAATATCTATTCAGCACGTTTATACCAGCGACGAGCTGTGACATTACCAGCTTTCATATCCTAGAAGTATATAAGAAAATAAGATAAACTTTATTTTCAACAAAAAAAAAAAAAGAAATAAACGTACAATTTGCTGTTGTCCTTGAGCATCAACATAACGTACGATTGTAGATTCTTTACCATGTTTATCACGCATTGTATGAACCCATTTATCATTTTCAAATTTGATAACCGACTATTGAAATAAACAAAAACAAAGATAATGTTTATATTTTCTAGATAAGACATTCGACTAACTTTAACAACTTCACCATCGAGACGAGTTTCATCGAATTCAACACCAGGTGTAAATTCATAGTGTGCCGATTTAAGTGTTGATTCACTTTTAAGCGACCATTTACCGTTATTTTCGCCAATAATTAATTTTGGTTTAATCAATTTAGCTGATTGACGAAGAGCAAAACCGACACCCTTTTAGAAAATTAATAAATATTTAATATATAAATATTCGAAATAAGAGAATTTTCTTACAATTTCTTTCATATAATCATCGAAATGTTCACCATCAACATATTCCCAAGTACCTTGAAGTTTTTCAATACCGCTACCAGCTGCCATATTATTTTAATAAATATTCTAAGAAATCAAATTTGAATGTAAATATATTACTATGAACGTCAAGTTCACTATGAACTTACTGAATCCACAGAAAAAGTTATGCTTGTAAATATGAAAAGACGAGGTAATGAGTGAATGAAAGAATATATAGTCACGTCTTGTTTTATATATAGTGATATCTTCTATGAGAGAATAAGAGAGGGAGAGAGAAAGAAAATGAAATACCAATCGTGTTGTATACAAGGATTTTTTTCTTTGTTAAAATAGAAAGAGAGAATGCAAACATGTTGTGATGGCGATATATGGTTGGATGAGCCTCGAAAGCTTTACATACATAATATCATTTATCACTAAATAGAATGAAAACAATGTTCGATTTCTTATCGTTAGAGTCTTGCGGTTATTCGCCGAGGAATCTGTATCATTTATCGAATGAAAGAAAAACATAGACATCCAAATTTTTTTCTTTCTAAATGAAATGCATCAAAGAGCGAAGCATCTGCTTCATAATAGTAATAACTATTATCATGTCATAATTTATTTCCATTCATATATCGACCTACTTTTTAACCTTTGATCAAGGCAAATCAATCTGACAGAGAATGATAACTGTATATTTCTATTCTCTTTGATAAGCTTTTTAACGAATATGGGCGAAAAAAAATGATATTAAATTGTCAATTCGAAGATATTTTTATTGATTATTTAATTTGAAAAAAAAAACAATCTCTTGTTTTATTTATTTCATGATTAGAAAACAATATAAAAGAAAGTTAATTATTAATATGAAAAAGTGCATATTGAATAAACTTTTCCCACGATGAATAATTCAATTCTAATTGTTCACAATAAATTCCATAACATAAACGTTTTTGCTCGTAAAAATGAATTACTTTATCAACATTTTCTAATAAAGTTTTCGGTAAATGACGATAAAGAATTGACTTGAAATTTAAAAAAATTTAGAAAAAGAATAAAAATCTCACAATTTCTTACTCGAATTTGTTCACTATCAAATGGAACTAAAAATATATTTCTTTCCGACACAGGTACTTGTAATAATAGTTCAAGAAGAATGATACCCGTAGCAATCAAATGGATTATATCATTTTGTATATTTAATGCTGAAAAAAAAATAAATTCGTTTGTTGTTTTTTTTACGTTCCAATAAAAACAAATAATTTCATCTTACCAAAAGAACTAAAACCTTGTTTATTTAAATATATTTTAAGTTCATCAAAATCTCTCATACTAAGAGATAATAAATTAGCTAAATCTTGATTTAAATCAAATGACCCATTTGTTAATTGAATTCTTTTTAATTCATTTATCATCATCGAAGTTAAGTCGATTTGTTTCAATTTATTAAATGTTGAAAAACCTTGAAAATGTTCTGGTTCATCAGTAAAATTAACTTTTTCATTTGTAGTTTCACCTTTAAGCTAAAAATTAAAATGAAAAGGATTTTGTTGTTTTTAAAAGAGAAATCATGAGACTATCGAGTATACGAGGCGCTCAATAAAAAAAGAAAAACAAAACAATTTTCCCTTCTTTTGTGTATTCATTACAACGATGTCTAAAACTACCAATCCCAAAATTTTAACTGCCAACAACATTTCTTTGAAAAGTTAGTCAATAGCGACCTTTTATCACTATCATACCCTTATGAAAAAAAAATAAAAACTTTCTTTTAAAAATCGAACTCGTTTCCACAAATTATTGGAATTTTTTATAAATTTTCCGACGAGTATAAAACGTCCACTTGATAACAATCTGTCTCCGATCGAAATCAGCAATCAAAATCGAATCGAGTTATTTGACAATTCGATTCAACAGCAATTTCTTTAGTAATCTTCAAACACGAACAACAAAATTCACGTCAATATAGGGTTCATGCTCTTTGTGTCTTGTACTTGTGCAAAGTGTATCAATCTCTTGGTATGAGAAGTCTACTGCTATTCATTTCGAAATATCATGAATATAAACTCGGTTTCGCCCCGAACATACCATGTATTATTGAATAATCAGTTACCATGTTCTAGCGAATAAAAAAAATCTTTGATCCTGCATCCCGGTAGAAAGTAGATTATTATAAAGTGGATATTTTAAATTCGTCAATTAAACTATTTTTCATTGTTGTTGACCGTATAAAACTAGTCTCAGTTAAACATTGTATTATTATTTTGAAATAAGTCATTTTGTTCAATTTTTACTTTTCTATCTTTTAATATAATTTATGAAAAAACTCGAATCATTCGTCCAAACAAGTACGACTTTTGCAAGACTTTTTCTATTACTTTTTTTCATAAGGATATGATGGTTGTAAAAGTTGATATTGACTATATTTCAAAAATGAAAGCTATTGAAAACTAAAATGTTGGAGTTCATGTGGTCAGATGTCGACGCATTGAATGCACAAAAAAAATTCTTTTTCTTTTATTAAATAGCTCATATAAGTCGAGTATCTCATAATGGCTTTCTTAATAATTTTACAAACCATATATAGTGAATCATTGGGTCCTCGATCATGAACACATGCAGCACGAAAATCTGGGTTACTTTCTACATATGAAAGATGTCGTTCAATATCATTTGTGTTATGTAGATCTATATAATAAATAGAAAATAACTCAGAAAATTTTCATTTTAATTAAGAAATATCCTTACAATCATTTTTTGAATTAATTACAAATTTGGTTTTAGCACCTGATCGTGATTCTTCAGCTTCAACTTGTACGAAACCATTGCAATCAATATCCATAACAATTGATATTTCTAATGTTTGTGAAGCAAAATTTGGTGTTAAACCTGTAAGTGTAAATTCACCAAGAAATATCTAAAAAAGCAACAAAATGAATTAACATAATAAATTTTGATTTGATATATTTTAAACTAACATTATATTTTGTAAGTTTATGTTCTCCACTGAAAACGCGAATTGAAGCTGTTGTTTGATAAGCATAAGCATTTGTAAATACAGGATAAAATTGTGTTCGAAATGGCATTGTTGTATTACGCCTAATAATTATACACATGTGACCATTAATGTCTTCAATACCTAAACTGAGTGGTGTAACATCAAGTAATAAAACACACTCTTCGTCAGTTTTATGAGCTGACTTAGGTTTTCCTTTCATCCTAAAATGCAGTCAAATTTATGTTATTGAGTACAGTTAATGCCTATTATTTCAAAGTCGTACTTCTTTAATAACATCGAATCTGTCTTGGCAGATAATTCACATGCAAATTCTCTGGAACTTGACCTGACTATTGGCATTACCGTTTGTTCATCGCATCGTGTCTACAATGAGTAATAATTTATGCAGATGATCTAAGCTTAACTCTATCTGTACATACATCAGTATACCGTCCCCATGACTCAGAAGCTTTATGGATGACATGTTTAGCTTCTGAAGCTGACTTTAATTGGTTTGCAATATCGGAAAATTTATGTTGTTTCGATTTTTGACTCGTTAAAGTGCAGAAATCCATTTTGTTGTGTAGTTTACTTGATTGCTCAACAGTTCTCCCCGGATAAATAGATTCATTTTCTTCAACAGTTGAGCACGGTTCATATGATTCTGTTCGGATTTTATCAACATCTGATAACATTTCCATTGATTCACCAGATCCACCGAATGAAAACAATAATTGTGACTCCGATGATGTGCTGCTAAATGGTAATGCTCCTGTTGTTGTTGGTGGTGGAGGAGGTGGAGGTGGAGGTGGAGGAGGAGCAAGAAAAGATGGTCGTGGTGGTAGTTGTGAAGGCACAGCAGAAAATATTGCTGAACCGTCATATTCTTTGGGCGCGAAAGTAGCATTCATGCTATTACTATTGTAGTTGACGTTACTTCCAAATGTGAATGCATGTGATGCAGAAAAAGGAGCTGATGATTGAAAACCGAAAGTTGAAGGTATTGTTGAAACATTCAATACTTGGGAGCCGAAAGAAGCGTTGGTCGTAATGCTAGATGTGAATGGATTGAACGCCAATGGTGAGGTATGAGAAGGAGGTGGTAATGTTGCAGTGGTGGTAATGGTAGTATCAGTAGTAGTCTGATACCCTACTGGAACATTAAGCCCTGAAAACATTGGATAAACATTGTTAGTGTTGATGACATTGCCTGGGCGCGAAAATAATGATGTTGTAGTTGGAGCCCAGCTTGAGTGAATCATTTGAGGCGTTTGTGGTGCAAACGTTTCCTCATTCAACATGCAAATACTCTGTGGGGAAACAGATGAATCTAATATTGTCACTTGTTGCTGTTGTTGTTGTTGCTGTTGAATTGGTGCAGAAAAAAGCATCGGTAAATCATTCAAACTATATTGTTGTTGTTTTCCTTGTAGTCGATGAACAGAAGAAGTGTACTGGTTATTTTGAGCTTTTCCCCTTGACTTGCTACATGTTTCTGAAAAAAGGATTGATTACAATTCATAACAAGTCGTTGCCATTTTAAGGACAATCTCAAAGCATCTTTTGAAAATAATAAACATCAAAAGTTATCGATAATTATTTTATCTGAACATAGGTCTCGATGTGGTAGGAGTTAAGATCGGTTAGCTGCCTTCTCCTACTGTCTTCATCATATCTATGAAAATGCTGAACTGTAGTGGGAAAATTGTCCGCCAAACTTTCAGTTCTTTCCACTTCTAAAAACTATCGAAACTCTTGTATTTGGATATAAAATATATCTTATTGAAAATTTTTACCTGTTGCAGATGAAATTTCATGAGCAAAAAGATTCATATCAAAGTCACACGACTTTTCTTGAACCGGCGCCTTTTTCAAGCGAACTTTTGACAAAACTGGAGATGCTATCTTCTTTTTTGAATATTCTTTCACTTCTTGATTTGTTTCTTTTTGTTTTCCAGTTTTCTTTGTATGATACACCATAGATTTCATCTCTTCGTAAGGAGAAGGACCAAAATCAAGTTCATGAGAATTGATTTCTTCTTGTTCTTCATCATAGGACAACGCAAAATGTTTTCTGTTACTGGGAGTAACAGTAATTTCTAGTTTCTTAGGTGTTGTGTTCGCCTCTGTCAGCGGTTCATAGCCATCGAAGAGACAAAAACCCATGTCCTCATCATTTTCTTCACTCTCTGCATCTTTTACTTGTTTACTTTCACTACGTTCTAGTCTACATTCATCAACTTCTCCGAAAACATATAAAATATAAAAATATTTAAAATTATGTTTTGAGTAAAGTAAATTTACCTATCAAATCCGACCTTAAACATGTGGAACTGGATTGTACTTCATCTACATCAAAGTCAGATGAAAACATTTTGCCATTCTTCCTCTACAGTTGATTCAAACGTTTTTCATTCATGCTATAGAATTAACTTACAAATAGTTCACCGACAAACTCACCGCGTCCGTTACGATAATCGCCACGACCACCTTCGCCACCGTAATACATTTCATCATCATCAACCGGTAACTCTTCTTCTTTTTCTTTTTCTTCCCCTTCTTCATATTCTTCCTCTTCTGTAAAAGTTGTACGTCGATGTTCTACATCTTCTCTAATAAAAATATAATCGCAATAATATACATATCTCTGCATATTCAACTTACAATATTTCAGCTTTCATACGCATATCAATTTCATCAAATCGTTTTTCTAATATTTTTCTTTCATCAGTTGTTGCATTTTTTATTTCATTAATTAAATCTATTAATATTCATTGGGTATTAACTAATAATTTTAAGAAAAATTTTATATTTACCTTTCTGCATATTTTCTTCTAATTCTCGAGCTTTTACTTTTTGCTTAAATGTTATTCGATATGTATCAATAATTGCTACCATTAAGTTATATTTTGCATCACCACCAGAACGATATGATATATTCTGACAAAGACTTTCATATTCATTTAATAACTCAACTTTATTTGATATTGAAGCACTATCAAATAAACGTTTTCCATTAATTAATTTATCTTTAATTATATCAATTTGTGATCGATCACCGTCCCAACCAATGTATGGAAGTAAATCAATATCATTTTCAAGCATAACATCAAGTAATCGAACACCTGGTTCAAGTGCTTGTCCATCACGTTCTTCAATAGCTACAAAACTTGTAAATGAACTCACAACAGAATATTTCATACTAAGTTCAATTAAATCTTGTTTATATTTCTTTTTAATAAGTTCATTTTCACATTCATCATTATGTAATAAACCATTTTCATAATCTTGAATAATTGCACGAGCTGTTAAACAATGTAATATACGGCCTTTTGTGTCAGTTATTTTATTACTAAATACGGTGGTAACATACTCTTGATTATTTATTGTCGCTGTTAATGTTGCTTTATGACAATTCTGTATAAAACGATATGCAGTTAAGCGCATACCATTAAATAATGATCGAATTATATTTGGTGCTTGACTAGTAAATTTTTCTTGTTGATCATTAATTCTTCCATGCCAATCAATGGATACATTTGTTATACATGGTTGACCAATATGTTCAAGTATTTGAAGTACTTTTGTTTTCCATCTTGAACGATAATTTGAATCAAATATAGTTGTTAAACCACCACCATTCATCTCATTAGCTAATTGTCTTAAATTATGTTTATTAGATGTATCACCAATTGAACATGTAAATAAACGATCATGGCGCATTGATGATTGATTTTTTAATAATGTTAAAATAGATTGGAGATCATTGATATGCCCATCTGAAAGAAGAATAAATTGTCGACCAAGTTTAGATGAGGATGGTAAAAGAGAATATTGACGAAGTACAGAAAATAGATCAGTATTACCACGATGATCAAGTGAATGCTATAACAGATATAGACTTAAATATATTAAAAAAAGAAGAAACAATACAAACCAAAACAAAATGCTTAGCTTTATCAATATTTTCTTTTGTATTTTGTGATGCAATAGGAAAACATTCATCATTATCTAAAATAAATAAATTAATGAAAAATAAAATATAAAAATATTTTTCTGGATTTACCTGATCCAAACGTAACAATATTAAAGAAAATATTTCTATCAGTTTTCATATTCGTCAAAAATAAATGTGTTAACTGTTTTGCTTGTTGTACATGCTTTCCATCCATAGAATTTGATACATCAATAATAAAAATAATTTCCACATATTCATTTGAATTATTAGCTATTTCAAATTTTGGATAAAATGTTAACATACATGCTTGACAATTTTCATCAATCGATTGATTATTAGTATTTGTATCAGATGGCGCATATGTTTCATTTAACATGCGTGGTAAATTAACACTTTTTAATGTTATTGAAAGAATAAAATCTTTTTCAAATAAAATATTATCAACAAGTTCAATCATAGCAAGACAATCAGTTATTTTTCGACGAAGTCGATGTGTAGGTGAAAATAATTTTGTTATTTCGTATGGCATACGTATTGATGTTTTGAGACTAAATTCAACTGATTTCATTGAAGAATTATCTTGTTCAAGATTAATTGACGGAAGTATTGTTTGATCTTTCATTTGTAAAGCTTGTTTTGATTGCCATGAAGCTACTTTAGCTGGCAAACGAAATATAATATCATTACTTTCAATAGATAATTCAGCAACATATGTGATTTTAATAATCACTTCACAATTAGCTGGTAAATTACCAACCGATACACTGAATACTTCAGGTTGTTCTTGATGCATTAAATATGCGCCATGACCTTTTTCAATAGCTTCACGATATTCACGTTTAGCTTGTTCTTTTTCTTTAACAACACCTTTAATTATTTTATTATTAATATGAGCTTCAAAACCACAAACCGAAGAATTTTCATCCAGAGGAAATACATATTTTGCTTCAATTGGTACTGAACTTGAATTATGATAAACTTGATAAAGAACAACCTAAAATAATTTATAAAAGGTGTTTTGTTTTTACAGAAAAGAAAATTATTTAATTTACTTCAGCAGTAACATCAACAAGTTGTGCACGAATATGAAAAGCTTTCAGTGGAACAAGTTCACCTGACGATGGACAAACTAAACCATAGTCTTGTTCTGCTACTTGAATTACTTCATCTTCGATTGTTGAAGGAATATCTACTGAAATAAATATATACATGTATGATAACTACTTTATCGACTGAAATACTAACGAAGGAACGCTTCTAAGTGTCAAATCGTTTTTGAATCTGGACGACGTGGATCATATAGGCTCTAATCCACTATGAATACTCTGAAAAGAGTTCAGACTAACAGCTTATTACAACTGAGATATTGTATTTTTTAGTAGAATTCCGTGATCGCTCTTAGAAATACTAGAAAAACTAAGTTTTGAATTTTGATTTGAAACTTTACATGAAAACAAGCCCTAATGAGAATAGTTTATTGTAAAAGTTTGAGATCTTTTGATTATTTCTATCCTAAGATACGGCTATTGTAGTAAAAGCATGTTTTTCACGCAGCTCATATACGTCGACGTATTCCAATGTTCTTATTTCAAAATAGATGCAATCGAAAAATCTGAAACTTTCACAATAAACTATTCCCATTAAGGCTTGTCTGTGTGCAAAGTTTCAAATTGAAATTCAAAGCTCAGTTTTTCTAGTGTTCATGAGAGAGCCACAGTATTCTGCTAAGAAATTCGGTAAAAATATAGTATCTCGACAGCAATTAGCTTTTAGTCCAAATTCTTTTTCAGGTATTTGTATCTCATTAGAGCCTACACGATACACCTATTCTCGATTCAAAAGCAGTTTGACAGTTATAAACGTTCCTTCATTAGTTTAAATCATTTTCTTTATAATATTGCTGGAGATTGCTCAATCGAAAATATATAAATGGTTAATGAATTACAGAGATATTGACCAGAAGTTGCTCTTGTAACGTTATATCTAACCGTGACCCATTTATCAAAGAGTCACTGTATGAGAGTCACGCATCGATTCCACTGAACTGAAAATTTCAAACTTTTGTTCACATTTGCGCATAGGCCTAACTGTAGTTTTTAAGAGAAAATATGTGAAGGAATTCTATCGCGCTAATCTAAAGAAAAGTTATCTACATGATGAAGTGCTCTAAAGCCACTCTATACACCTTTGTAACAGACTTTTTTCAGACCAGTACGTTGAAACTGTTTGAAACATTTTTCTCCGAAGACTAATCACGTAAATTTATCTGGATACGTAAGCAAATGTTTGAGATCTTCAATTGAGCTGAAGCATTCATGAGTCTCATTTCATAATTCATGTCAACTGTTTATAGAGAAGTTGAACGGTTACCGATATTTATTTAAAATACCAGATATATTTGAACTTATTCTATTAATAGTATATAATACATCTTCATTGCATCAAAAGGGAGCTATATTTCTGAAGAGTCAGTCTTTACTCTCAGCTGATCTCCATCTTTATGTGTCGTTCTTGTTATCACCTTCAACTAATTATCTGCCTTCAACTTAGTTTCTTTCATTTGGTAGTAACATAAGTAATGAGATTTAGAGAAAAATCTAAGAAATCCCTAAAAAAACTACTCTTGGAAGCTGTTACTATGAGGATGACAAACGTCTTATCTAGGGATCAATATATTACGATAAAGATTTATCGAAGAGAATCGACACGAAATTAAGACGAAATATGAATGCTGTTATATATTATGACTTATCTGTGATTTGGTTAGAAAAACCTGATTACCTTCATCTGACAGGGATTTTGACTGATTTGTTACAGAATCACGAATAATAGGTACTAATTTTGGTGATTGATCCGTATTGTCATATGGTATCCATGAAAGTTCAACAAGATAAAGTAATCGTTGTTGATCAAGATTATAAATAGCATATTCATCATCCTAAATAAACATTATAATAGAAATCTGATCGAAAACATGACTTATTCCTTACAATAAACTTTGAATTATTTTCATCATTTTTTTTTACTCCATGTGTACTATGAAAATTTTCAGGCGGCTGTGTTAAATTTGGTGAATATGAATAGAATGTAGCAGAATCTCCTAATGCTACTTGAGATATACATAATAATCGTCTACCAGGACGTGTTATACTTGGTGTTGTATATTTTAATGATGTTGAAACTGAATCAGAAAAATAAAGTCCATATCCTAAGCACCCAATATCAGTACGTGCAACTCCTAAATCATTAGCAACTACTTTTGGCATAAGAAGACCACTAAAAAGAAAATTAAAAAAAAATTGAATATAAAATTAAAAAGGACGATTGTTTTGTTTTGGATCGATTTACCGTGATAAAATACCAAGAAAATTATTATATTTTGATCCATGAAAAAGTTGTTTTTGATTATACAGTGTTGAACAAAAATTCAATGCATCTGTTTGTTTAGCTACACTATATATTTGATGAATAATTACTTGTTCATTTCTGCAAAAATATAAAATTTTTGATTTTATTTTGGTAATTACAAACAACAACAAAATACGAACACATTCGTTGATGAAGAAATCATATTACTAATTGTTCCATATTCATGCGTATCATTTTTTATGGCTTCTATATGGCATTTCAATGCTCGATATTTTGCTTCGATTGATGCTTTTATATTCCAATTTGTTAATTCATTTACAGTAATCATATCGCGTAGCATCTAAATTGTGAAAAAGAAAGACTAGAAAAAGAAAAAAAAAAGATGAAAATAGAATTTCTACCTGACATAAGTCTAATTTATCAATTAATGCACGACGATTATTAACAAGATCGACAACAAATGATTTTTGATGAGGAATAAGTGAATAGAAACGAGTTTCTGCTTCTGATGATGATTTACTATCAGATTTGATATCAAGTAAAGCAGCTTCTGCTTCAATAATCTAATAACAATATGAAAAAAAACAATAAACAAATTGTTTTTTATATATGTTTCTTCCTACTGTTTTAAGAGCAATTGCCTCTGGTTGTACAGAAAGTATTTTATTTAAATCGCCAATTGATTCAATCCAAAGAGATTCAACTAACTGACAAACATTATCGTCAAGCATTTGTGTATCGATTCGATGAAGAAATAGTGACTATAGATTAATAGAAATTTTTTCTCGAGCAAAAAAGGATTTTATGTTTATCTTACACGTAATAATAATTTAGAACTTAATTTATCAGGTAATAAATCACGAATTCGTATTATTCGTGGCATTGTTGCAATACGATTATAATATGAAGCATATAATTGATGTAATTCACTAATATCATTACTAAATGCATATTGAATTAAAGTTATTTTACCTTTTGAAGTTGTTATTGTTTGTTTTTCATAACGAAATCTTAATTGGTAATCATTGCTTATTTGATTATTATATTCTTCTGGAATAATTTGAAGTTCAAGAGAAAAATAAACATCAGAATTTTCATTTGTTTCCTATTTTACAAGAAAATAAATAAACAATAAATTTATTTCTCAACAAATACGTATTTACTTTAAAAATTGCCCATTTGCCAATTTCAGCATGTGTCAATTCATCAAATCGTGGTATTTCAACATCGTCAGAATTCCAAATTTTTATTTTTGATAAATCTAACTTGACAGGTTTTATTGTACTACTTGAAGGATTTCCTCCACCTATGAGAGAGAAAAAAGATAGTAATCATTTATGTTTCAATGAAATCAGTTTATTAACCTGTAACAGGTATAGTACCACTTTTTGAAAAATTTTCTTTATCTTCTGCTGACGTTACAATAAATCGTTTAATATCAATAGATGCAGTTTCATTAGACGATTTACGATATTCATAAATATATTCAACATTTACTAATGGTATACCAAGCTGTTTAGCTCGACGAGTTTTATATGTATCAATATCATTGGAAACCAAAACATAATCAGTCTAGGGAAAAATTAATTTAATTATATTTAAATATAATATTAATCAAAACATACACTAGCTGTCAAAATATATGAAATACGAGCGTTTTGCTCACGTAAATAGTTAATAAGTTCTTGCTTAGCTTTGAAACGAATATCTTGACCAAGCTCAAGTACAAATGTTTTACCACATAATGGTAACATAGACGAGAATACTGTCAAATGAAGACTAAAGTAATGGTAAAGAGTGAATGTGCCTTGTATAGGTTATTTTTTTGTCAACGATTGAGAGGAAAAAAAAATCTTACACGTAACATTCGATGATTCATACGCTATACGATAACGTGCGCCAACAGAGAAAGGCAATCAAAGACTATTGCATATTTTTTTTTTATTGTTCTTTCACCAGATGTCAGAATACTGTTCTTGCACAAGTCAATGAAATTTTTTCGTTTATAATCTGCGGGTTTTTTATTATATGCTGAGATATATTATTTATAATAATAAACAAGAAAGTAAACAAAATTAAAAAAAAAATACAAATAAAAAAAAATTAAAAAATACATTCGTTTAATTAGTAGCATTCTCTCTTACTGTTCACTTGCACTGATAGTAATTCAAGATGAAATTCGTTCTTGATCAATATTAATTTCATCAATTACTACTGAATACATAGGCCGGATATCTTTCAGCATTATAAATACGACTTATTTGTAGCAACATATAACCAATTTCTGGATCATTTAAATAAGTTGTGATTGTACTGGGATCTTCATATAAATGAAGCATAACTAAATTAAAAATTTTCATTAAAATAATACGAATTATTAAAAATAAAAAATCTACCTAAAAATATCCTTGGTTTATTAAGTGCTCGTTGAACAATTGAGTTTTCCATAATAGCTTGAAACATACTTGAATTTAGATCAAGACTTTGTTCATTAATAGCACCAATAATATTTTTTTGTTCTTCATCAACAATAAGATATTCACACTAAAAAAATTTACAGATAAATATCAGTGAAAAATAAGAATTTTTTTCATACAGCTAAACTTTCATTATTATGATATATTCGTAAAGCATTTATTATATCATCATGATTGAAACCCATTTCTTTTAATGATTGAATGGCCTATTTAAAAAAAAAAAACGAAAGGATTTTTTTCAATTAAGCATAATTGTCTTTTACTGAGGGATTTGGTTGAAAACATTGCTTTCGAAATTGTCGAAATGGTATAAATGGACCGTAACGTGAATAGATGGATTTTGTTTGATTCAAGTTTTTCGATCCTTTCTCATCATGATCAGTATCTTCTTGGCTTGAAAGTAATTTCATAGCAGCATTTAAATCATACCTTAGAAAAAAACGTATTGAAATTATATAAAAATAATTTTCTTCTGTAATTTTTTTCTAACTTCGTTCGTTCAAGTGCTTGTTGTGCTTGCTGTTCAGTAAAGCCCATATGAACTAGTTTCTCGACTTGATTTGGATGTATCTCTGTATGGTTTGATTCTGTTCTCGATGATCTTGAAAGAATTTCTATGGAATACAACAAGTGAGAAAAAAACAAACGAATTTTAATTAAGAAAACAATATACCTTCAGCTTCCTTAAAGATATGTTCAGCATCTGGACAATACCAAAGTAATTTATGTGATGCTTCAACCAATGTAAATAGTACACGACTAAGATCAGTACGAAACTAAATATTATGAATTTATTTTTTTCTTTGGGAGGAGGGAGGGGTACAATTAAGAATTGAATATTACTTCTGTTCTTCCCGCTAAACGTTGAGATTGAGAAAGTGAATGTGTAGGTAATGGAAGAGCTTGTGTTCGATATTCGATTAAATCCTGATTTATAGAAGAACGTTCGAATGTCTATATAGTCAAATATATATAGATTTTGAAGGATGCAGTTCTGTCGTTATACTTGTTTAGCTTGCAATGATTGTGGAGGAACTTTTGTTGTTAGAAGATATTCATCTAGAAAAAAATTTTCATGAAGAATAAATCAATATTTCTTGACGAATAATCTAACCTCCATCTTTAACACATTCTTGACCTAGCGTTTTCTGTTCGTCCATAATTTTTCTTGTTTCAATCGATATTAATATATAATTATCCATTTCATTCATTCGCATGTCACGCATTGAATGATCATAACTCGATAAATGGCCATTACTATTCCTTAATAAAAATCCCTTAGCTAAATATTTAACATATGCAAATGTTGTGTTCTCAACCGGAAATATATCTTGAAACATTGCACCAGTTTTTGACCAAATTTTTAGCATAACATGTTTTGATTGATTATCACGAATATCGAATATTGCACTTGCTGTTTCTGTCATTTTATTAACAAAAAAAGCAAAATCTAGAAAAAATGAACCAAAAATTTTTTTTGTTTTTGCTTTTTGTCTGTTGCATTCGAAAGAAATACGAAAAGAAAACTTTGTTACAACAGAAACACACAAAAAAAGAAAAGAAGAAGACATTTTCTCTCATTTCGGCCTTATACATATATCTGTAAGTTGAGAGAACAAGGGTAACAAGAGCACACAAACACACACAAACAAATAAACGAAAAAAAAAGAAGAAAAGAGAGACAAATACGAAATGAACATTTTCGATTTTTTTTTCTTGTTTTATTTTCAAAATACATATCAGTGTTTAAGTTTATAATAGGAATTAAACTAGACAAAAGATAGAGTCAATGTATACAAGTTGAACGATATACTCACATAAACATATAGAAAAAAAACTTATTTACAGAGACAAACTACAGTGATCATCAATTACATGTGGAGAAGTATATGCGAACTGTGTAAAAAAAAACAAAAAAAAAGAACAACAAAAGCATTATTTTGTTTGTCTCTCTTCCTTTTTCTCTCTTTTCATTGTATGTTTACGATAATGATTAATTTAGATTAAGATACTGCCCATTTTCTTTAAGCCAATCAACAGCACATGCTTTTACATGCGCCGTTATTCCTTGACATTTGAGTGATTTTCGACATTGAACATTTGGCTAAAGAAAACAATTCATTGCATTCAAAAACTTCACTAATTCTCAATTTATTTTTGAGTAAGTTCAGATGGACTTATATAAAATAGGACAGTTCTGTAGATTAGTTTTAGTGAAGAACAATTCTTTTCAACGTATCGCATTTCAAACGATATAACCTAAGCTGACTGAAATTCGAATGAACATAATCTATAAAATTCATTTTATGCTGAGTTCAAGTTTTTGCAATGTTTTCATAGAAAATATGCTGTTGCATAGGTATACAATGTTCATTTACTCTTTTTCGAATTCAATTTTAAATGAATAAATTATAGACAACGTGAGAAAATATTTCTAAAAAGCGAAAGGCTAATTTTTTCCAGGAAATCAAAAAGAAACCAATTCTTGACGATGATTATTTATTAGTTCATTTCTCATCAAAATTCTAAATTTGTTTTTACTAAAGAAGTAAATTGAACAATTTTCAGATAGATTTTTTTTATTGAGAAAGTCATAATCATTTTGTTGTCTTGACAATCTTGAACTTAATACAACACAATCGAAAATTTTTTCCATTCTTTAATCTTAAAACGAATAAGATTTGCTAAAAATTGCTCAGGAAAGACTTCGAATTGAATATCCTTCAAATCGAGTTTTGAAACTAAAATAAATCTCTGATTTGAAATTTGTATATTGAATTAATTTTTTCATACTTACACATTCATATTCTCCTTCAGCGTTTTTCATTAGTAAAGTCACAATTTTATTTTTACCACTTCGTCGTTTTTTAACTGCATTGACTGCTAGTTGCTGTGATGATCGATCTTGATGATGTGAATTTGTTTGATGATGATTACCATGTCCAGTACTTGTATGATGTTGTTGATGATGTGATGGAAGTTTATTGGGATTAGTTGTACCACTACCATTTTGTTGTGCAGTTAAATTATGATGTGCAAGATGATGATTTGTTGCACCAGCAGCAAGTGCAGCAGCAGCAGCTGCTGCTGTTGATGCTGCTGCAGCTTGTTGTTGTGTTGTTTGACTAATATAACCACATTGATGTTGTATAAGTGCTGCTTGTGACATAGAAATTTTTCCAACTGTAGCCCATCTCTCAAGTAATTCACATAGTGTACGCTGTTTTTCATCTAGTACTTGTGCTGTTGTTGATGTTGGTTGTTGTTGAGACGTTGTCAATAATGCACGAATATTTGCTTTGACTATATTCGTTTCTATTGATACCAAAAAAGAAAAAAAATTAACTAAGAAAAGAAAAGCTAAATGTTCTTTTTACCATTAATTAATTGTTCAATTTCATATCGTAATAAATTTTCATGTTCATGTATATGATCAATACAAAGTAATAAATGACAATGTGGACCTAATATTGAAGCAGAAAAAAAATATATTGAAATTAAATAAATTCAAATAGAAAATCTTACAAGAAACATAAAGATTTCTTGAACACGTTAATAAACCATTTTCATTTCTATGTTGACATTTAACGGATATTGTTTGGCATATACCAGAAAAATAAAGTGACGATGCTTGATCATCAGCTGTTTGTTGTGTTGCAGCCATATGTGTGCCGGCTGCCATTTTATTCGAAGAAACAAAAGAGTAAAATTTTGAAGTTCTTTCTTTGTAAACCAACTTTGAATTTGAATTAATTAAAATGCAAAAAAAAAGAAATAAAATTAATAATAAATGTTGATCTTGTTTTTTTTTTTGGTTTTGGTATTATTTAATTGGAAATATAAACAAGAAAATAAAATGGCAGCGTTCAATTAGACTTGACAAGAGAATCTAAAGAGAATAAACAATAATCGTAATTGACGATCTTTTGACAAAAGAAATTCCAGCTGATCCAACTTCATTATCCATACTTTACATTGGAAATGTTGAGGATCAACAGCCATCATGATTTCTGTTGACATTCATTATGTGTAGAGGTCTTTGTGCTAATTTTTTTTTTTTGATACGATATTAGCGACATCATTGATATCAACGACGATTGACATGAAATCATTTATTTATTTATTTGAAATGAAAACTAATATTATTTGAAAAAGATTAAATGCTTGGTTTAGGTTTCGAAAGAAGAATAAAATTATTTGATAGATGATGAATCATCACTACTAGAGTGGTGGCTTTTTTGACAAAAAGATTTCGATTGGTGTTTTGTATTCAAAGTGAGTTTTTTACTGATAGTGTTAGAATTTTTGTTTTTGATATAAGGAAAATAATGCTGGATTTATTATACATAGATATTTAATGGATTGTTATTAAAAAAACAAACTATGTATGATTGCAAATAATAACAAAATACTTGACACACTGTTATTGAAATATATTTTGAATTTTCAGAAGATCGTACCGAATATGAACTTTCTAGTAACATATAAATTAATGAAGAACTTGGAATACACTTGAGTCTTGTCTATATTGTTACTTAATGTCTTCTCAACTTATTTTTAAAAGAAAATATTCAACAAAAAAAAGTCTAGAATGAATAAGAAATAGACTGGTTTCTATTAATAGAACTCACTTCTATTCAAGTTAACGAAAGTTTATGAAGACCAAATAGATCTGTATAATTTAAACATTGATGATCGTAACTTATGAATAAAAAAATCTTTGCAAAATATGTCTGTTCAATATTCCTGCATTTAGAAAAAATCTTTGATGAAGGTGCAAATCGACGTTTGTACAAATTTTTCATATTGTTTATTTTAGTATTTTGATTAAAAATGCCTCAATCCAAACTATAAGAAAATCTTTTCATACACTAGCTTGTAGGAGGATATTTGATCTATAAAATGTCCAATTTGTTTATCTTTTTATATGTTACTACAAATGATCGAAATCTGTTCCATTTAAAATATTGAAATTTGTAAAACGAACGAGTTTGTTTGAAAAATGCTGTCTAACTTATGGAGTTAATATTCGAAAAATGTTTATAGTTTTCTGTTCTTTTGAGTTCTAGCTTATTAGAAACCTAAACCATGATTTTATAGAAAATTAAATTCTCTATAGCAATAAAAAATCAAAACTACATCAACATACCCTTCAGAGAAGTTATAACTGATAGGAAAAAGTTTATTGGTCTTGCGAGGAAAACCCTTCAATTGAATAAATGCCTTTGATTCGAGTTTATGTGCAAGGTGTAAATTCTAATAAGCTATGATTAACTTGAAAAAAAATGATGTCACTTCTCTTGTATCTGTTGAGATATTGTAGTTTTATGGTACTTTTTAAGTCAATATCGATTATATGAACAAGTTTACCATCATTTACATTAATAACTACTATATTAAATAACACGAAATGAAAAGCAATTTTAACTGATGTTGAAAGATCCAGTTAAATCACCAGTAATATTATAACCAAAGATATGGAATACAAAGTTGTATATTCGCGTTATATATCTGACAGTCAGCTACGTACTGATTTACCGCAAGAATTTTACCAATGGTGGACAACATACTATGTTTATGATGAATCACCAGTTCAATGCGATAAAATTCGGCTAGTAACAAATACGCATTGCACGCTGAAAAGTTTCTTTATACAAGAGACCTCCACGTAACATGGAAAACACATAGACGACAGTCATTTCGATATTGTCATCAAAATCCAAGAGAAACAAAAGATCTAAGCAAAACTTCTATAACCGTGAAATGTATTATAATGTAGCGACAATCTAGATGCATAGTTTACTGCTATCCTCGTTAATAGTGTTTATTGAATTATTTCGTATGCCCATGTTGTACTTGATTCACATAGAGCATACGCTTATATAGAAGAGAGCAAGATAGGAATGAGCACAGGAAAGAACCATAGAGATAAGATAAAGAGGTAAGAGGTAAGAAAGATCAATAGGAAGGGATATCAGTATCGGCACACATACAATTTGTACACTATTTATAGAAACCAAAATAGATATTCATCTCCAACATATACAGCGTTTTCTCTATTATCGAATATTCAATAAGTAGTCAAGCACTACTGTCTTTCATGTTAACATGAACTCTTATCCTAGATTTATTCAACTTCAGACAATTTAATCAGCAACTGATTCAATATTAAAAGCACATCCTACTATACGAAGTCAACAAGATGAAAACAACTTCAATTACATCCTTTATCATAGATTTACACTGTAACTGCTAAATTTCGAAACGTGTCGTATCGATGCGGTAACTTTTGCTTCTATAAGTGCACATTCACACCCACAGCTGGAAGTGCTTGTGGTTTCAAAACTGGCTCATGTTATTTCTTCAGAATGTATTCTTATTTCTTGATTTTGTTCCTATTATGGTGAAGCGCATCATTCCCGTTGGAAAAGTTCACCAGAGATTGTTTAATTTGCGATTGAAAACTGTTAGTTTAGTTGAAATCAATGATAGTCTAGGGTTAGTATAAACGAAGTTCTTTCGTGTCATATTGAGAATTTAAGCAAGTTCTTTTTCAGAGTATCTATGAATTATGGAAAATTTAAACACATATTGTCCATTGCAAAATGTTTATCACTCCCATTTATGCTTGGATCTCTTAAACCACCATATGATATAAACTTCACAACGTCTACTATAGTGAACTCATTGAACACTAGATGGGATAATGCGAATACTTGAAGAGTGAAAGTTACACTCACAATAACTGTGCCAGCATAATAACCAACAATACTCAATTGTAAATTATGATACCATGAAGCAGCAGCAACTGCAACAGAGGGCAATGCAAATACACTGCTATTGGTACTTGTAAGAATCAGTGAATGGGTAAATTCATTTAAAAGGACATTTGGCATTCTTACGATGACTGTATCATATCCACTTGCATTTGCACTTGCAACATAAATGTATTCATATGTAAAATTTGCCATGTTGGCAACCTAAAAAAGGAAGTGCAATAGAAATTGATTTAGATGAAAATGTCTTCCGGTTTAAGTACCGGGTGTCCGGAAAGTTTCCTACAAAAACCAAAATTATATAGCTTCATCCTAGTTAGACTACTAAATGATCTTATTTTTTTCTGATGATAGAGGAAGGTTCTAAGTTTGTATTCATCAGCAAAAAGTTTATTAACCTAACTCAAAACTATTATTATCTAACGGGTGTCCCAGAATAAATTATACCATTCGTATTTTGAGTATAACTCTTCTATTATCCATTAGATCGGGACATCTTTTTATACTAAAAGATAGCGCTTGAAATTCTCTACAAAATTATATATGACTAGTCCCAAAAACTGTCTTAGATNGTATCGATCACTCGATACTCAATATATTCTATATATGACACGACGACAAAGTCGATTATTAAAACATGTTTAGCTCTCTAATTTTGGCAGACTAAATATTAGTTCTACCATTGCTACATAATCCCCAAAACGAGAGCTAACAATATCTATAAATTTATTCAATTTCTAAAAGAAAATCAGTTTCTGATGATTAAATATGATTTAACTATCATGACAGAACTTCCGCTCTTCACCATTTTTTGGCGAAAGTTTAGTGATCTTTCATCTATTGTCGTAGAACAATATGAATGCAGTATAATTGTAAGAACTATATGTCCAATGTTATTGAAGAAATGTAACTTGATGTTGGCACTCGGAGTGTGTTCAAATTATAGGTGTCCATCATGATTGGAAATCTACTGCTGCCACGATGAGATAGTATTTTTGAAACACCTCTCGCACCGCAGTAATTGTAAAACAAGTGCCGCTGACATGATCGAGGTGGTAATAACGCTATAGACGTTTCTAATTCAAATATAACTGTATCAATTTTTAGTTAAGAAATGTGTAAATAAAGAAGAAACAGAAAAGAATACATGTCATATAAATTAACTCAGTCACCATCCGATAATGAACTTAAAGATGAAAAAGATAAATTTTACTTTGAAACTTCATTTTTGTTTATTTTCTTTTTGCTTTTCTGACCAACAGATTCGCCAATAAGATGGAAAAGAGATATTATTGTATCAGCCAACGATCTTTTTTTCAAGTTCAGCAAATGTAATAATTCTTCCATCTGCTTAGTCTTATGTGCTACTGTACCTTGTAGCGGGTGTACTGCTGAAAGTCCTGTTAGCAAACTTCGGGGTCATCTATCACGAATCCTATAGATATGTCACGATGCTAATTATCAGTTTGTTCGAATCACTAAACGACTTACTTTAGTCTACTTAGCTGAAATAAATATTTGATGAGGAAGTCTGAATTATATAGAAGAATTAACCACATATGTAATTGACACATTGACTATACTGAATCGGCACTCACTGATTTATCGAGCATATCCATACTGTATGAGTGTATCAATGCTTCAGTATTTCTGAGATTAATTTTAGTTAAATGAACGTATTTGATCTTGATCGAATACATATTATTCTAAGAATATCGCTTTTTTATGGTTACAATGACTGTTAAGTTTGAAATTCATGGCATGAATCAGAGAAGGAACTGATCAGGTAATCTTTGGTTCAGTTCTCATAATTCATTGAGTAGTGAAACATTGATGTTCATTTTCAATGAATCTAAGAATTGGAGAACGAATTGTAACCAAAGCTGAAGTTGAGTTTTTGGCAAATGGAAAATTCATTATAATGAGATTTTATTACAATATAGAAAAAAAAATACTTCGATCCAGTTTAAAAATTATATATTTTTAATCATTTTAGAACAGCTGTCGTATGTCCGATAATTGATGTCATCAATGATAATGATTTTGCTTATTTAACTGGTAGTGATATGACTTGGGTACGTCAACATAAAAACTAATTATTTAATATGAAAATTTTTTTTCTAATTTGTTAAGGGTGGATTTAATTGGAGATTAAATTTTCGTTGGTATCCAGTACCACAACGAGAAGAAATTCGTCGAAATAATGATCATTCTTTACCATTATTGTATAATTGAGATATTCATAATATTGTTTTTTCTTTAATTCGTTTTTTTTTAAATTGAATAGATCTCCAACAATGGCTGGTGGTTTATTTACAATAAATCGTGCATATTTTTATGAAATTGGTGCTTATGATCCAGGTATGGAAGTATGGGGTGGTGAAAATTTAGAAATGTCATTTCGTGTTTGGCAATGTGGTGGAAAAGTTCTTATTCATCCATGTAAGAAATATTATTCAAATTCAACATTATATTTTTAATCAAATAATTCCTTTAGGTAGTCATGTTGGTCATGTATTTCGTAAACAAACTCCATATACATTTCCTGGCGGTACTGGTAATGTTATTTATCATAATAATAAGCGTCTTGTTGAAGTATGGCTTGATAAATATAAAGATCTTGTTTATGCAGTTATGCCTGGTTTGTATGCATTAGCAATACAAAAAAAAAGATTTTATGGATTTTTGGTTTTTTTTTGCAGAATTAAAACGTGTAGATGCTGGTGATGTATCAGAACGTCTTGCACTTCGTGAACGTCTTAAATGTAAAGATTTTCAATGGTATTTACAAAATATATATCCTGAAAGTTCAATGCCTGTTGATTTTTATCATGTTGGAGTAGTAAGTTTGACTTTATTTTTCACGTAATATTTTCAGTGATTTTCAAAATCGTGTTGAAATTTTTGTTACATATAACTCCTATCTTTCGGATGAATAGTTAAGAAATGAAGTATATGATTGTGCTGATTCATTTGGATTCACTAATGATAACGCAGATAATCACGATGCAGGCATTTTACCTTGTCACAATCAAGGCGCAAATCAGGTGTGTATATTAATCTTTGTTTTTTTTATCTTATTTCAGATACGTACTGAGTCAATGTCTTGCTTAACTTTTCATCATATCTACGGTAGTCAAGGGGCGAATCGTACGACTACATTAAATATACAAAAATGTATTAATCGAACGCGTTCGCCCACGGCTGCCGTTTATCAGGTGCGGGAAATAAAGCATGTTTAAAAATATTCACTGTTGCTTGATCACGTTGATTTTTGTTTGCGACTGTGAATGAATATATTAATTATAAACAAATAAGACTTTGTAGTTGTAATATAAATTATCTGCATGCAAAAAAAAAAATTATTAAAAGTGTGTTTATTTTGAACAGAAATGAAAGCAAAAGATGTAAATGATTTGAGAAATTACGACGTTGACAGATAGAGCCTATCAAATCTACTACGAAATTTAGCCGTCATAAGTGCTTAAATTCAATAAGTTCTATCTGCCGTTTAATGCACTTTTTATCTTGAAATATAATAATAAATGATCGTAGAACGATGTCGGACATTTTCATCTATTACAAATTTTGCTCGATGTTTTTGTTTTTGTCAATCGAGTTAGTCTAGTTGGATCTCTTTTTAAAAAAATGTTTTCTTTTCATCATTATATTTGATTTGTACAAGACAAAGAATTTTTTGATTTTATATAGATTTTGGTTTATTCCAAAAAAGGTGAACTTCGTTTTGATGATGTTTGTATGGAATCTAATGCGAATAATGTTGTTAAATTACAAAAATGTTCACAAGGAAATCAAAAACAAATATGGAATTATAATAATGAAGTATGTTTCGTTTTGTTTAATATATAAAACAAACTTTTCATCTAGACAAAACATATGGAACATGTTACATCTAGACAATGTCTGTCTACTGATAAAACAAAAGGTTCAGGTCATTTAATTCTTGGTAAGTAAAATTAAAGATGAAATAAAGATTCTTTTGAAAGATAAAATTATATTTTAGTTCCTTGTGAACAAGACAATAATGCAAGTCAACGATGGTATTTGGAACAATCATTGTTAACATAGTTATATTTTAAACTAATACTCTTACGGTTTTTTTTGTTTTTATTTAGTTATTAATTACTCATTTGTTTTATATTTATTCTTTCTTTTTATCTTTTATCGCATGTGAAATATGTTTATCTTGTGCTATTAATAACATTCCATATGTTGTTGTTTTTTTAAATCGTTTGTGAATTTAATGAGATTCTCTAGTCGACCATCGCAATCTCTTCCTATATTTCTTCTTATTTTAAATGAATTTCTTGAGAAAAAATAGAACGTATCCGCAGTATTTATTTTGTTTTTTCTTGTTATGAAAATATTTCGATTGTTATCTCAACTATAATAATCATTGAAGAACTCCTTATTTTTACCATTTTGTTTTCCTGCATTTCATATTTTACTTGTTCACAAGTTTTCTTTTTTTGTTCCTCTATTGGTTTTTGAATAAATATACAGGTTTATGGAAAGAGAAAGGATTATTTGTAAAAAAAAGAAGAATACCAAAGAATAGCCGTTTAGTTAAGCGTTTAAATAAAAATCTTTCATACAATGTAAAATCCTTCATTAATGATTTGATTAATTAAGAAATTGAAACTTCAGTTAAGATATGCAATCGAAAATATGTTGAGTTTTCAGGTTTCTCAGCTGAATATCGATAAAGACTAAAGTTAAAAAGATTTGTGTGTTGTTTTAATTCTTACGAACTATTTTCTGAAATTCTTCAAACTGTCGAGGCTTTCTGAAATATCTTTATTAGCTAATTGTAATTACAAAATGACGAATCTAATAAAAGAACTCCCAGAACATTAGTTCGCTTGAATAAAACAGCTGAATTGAGATCTTCTCTTAAGAGAAGAGAAATAGCTTTCCATCGATTGAGAAATTTTATTCTTATGAAATGAACTAAGTATGCTGATTTGAACAATAACTATACATTTAGTTCTATTTTATGTAAATCTCATTCATTTTTCCGAGAAAAAAGAGAAGATGTGGAGCTTAAGTGTAATTTGACATACCAGATCGATCAACCACGCTTGCAAACGACTGAAAGTCATCGTATATTGACATACTTCATCATGGTATTGTTCGAATGGCATATATTACTTTATCAGCAAAGAGCGATGGCTATACGCCGTTACTCCGATCTCGAATGGCTAATTTCTTAACCTCAACAAAATTTATTGAATGAAAAATAAAAAAAAAGAACAAATAAAAGCTTTTAAAGTATTCCATAAATTTCAAATATCCTAAAGGTTGTTTTTAAATATATGTATGTTGAGTTTGTATGAGAATAAAAGATCATTATTGGCATCAAGGAAATAAATAACCATATGATATACTTTATGTGGGAAGACACTCAGTACATTGATGTGATAATGGTTTATTTGCCGTCAAAGGTGATGGGAAATTTCGATATTTGTATAAGAACTTCGGTACACTGCATCAATCTATCAATGTGACGAAATAAGAAACAAATTCTATGTTCTTACAACCAGTGATGTTGAGACGGTTTCCTAACTGAGTGTAACTCTTGCAAAAAAGTATTTACATGACAATAGTCGAATGAACATTTCATATTCAACTTGTAGCAATAAATGCTAATGACACCTATTTATACTCTCTCCAAGATCTTAACTCTTGAAAAAACATATTACACTTTAATCTGTGAATTCTTGAGTTTTTATCCTAATGGTTGTCGTATTTGTTATTTTTACTACTTATATTTGAAAAAAACGCAACAACAAAAGAACGTGAAGAAGAAAAGAAAAAACAAACGCACATGTCGCTCTACATGCATCAGAATTGTATTGCACCATAGATGAAATCACACAAAGAAAGGAAGCATTCGTACTGCCAAATTTGATCTTCAAAATATAATCATGGCAGAGTAAGTATTCTCTTAACTTAATTTCTTTTAAAATAAAATCGATGATTGAACATTTTTTTCTTGAGACCTTCTGTTAAATGTACATTTCATCATGTACCTTCTGATGCTGTTGACTTAATATCCTTATCAATTGGAATTCATACGAAATACAATGAAAACACCACACAAGTTTTTTGTTTATGCTCACTTTCAAAAGCCAATCAAATCCGTTCGACACTTGCCAACGTTATTGTTCAATATCCACAAATCTGGTTGTCAATTAACCTACCAAATAACTCAAACGGTATATATTTACCATTCAACACGAATATTGCCAATGAAATTCATGTCTCTTTTGGTTCTTTACTTTCGACTTCGAAATTTTTAATCCATGATACACCATTAAATGATAGAACTCAATGGACAATAAAATTTTCCAATGAACAAAAATTAATCATCGAATGTCAACCTAATCAAAAAACTGATTCATCTGTTTGTTTAACTTTACCAATGAAATGTGTTAACAAAAATATACTTGTCATAGACGGTAATACTTATTCGGATATTATATTTAATATTGATACAATGACAACAGATGTACGAGAATATGATAATATAAAAAATGATAGGTACTTTGAGAAAACAATTTCAATATTAGTTTTGAATGAATATTTTCTATGATTAGGTTATATGGTAATAATCCAATTATTGAATCACTTAGTCGATGTAGTGAGATACTCATACGTATGTCATCGAAAACTAATGTTGATCAATTCCTTGATTATTTTCATAGTAAATATCAATGTGAAATCTTTTATACAGTCATATCAATTCAACGTAATGTATGCGACCAATGGAAAAAAATTGAATTTAATTGGTATCCAACAGCAGATGCTCTTTATGCTATATCAATGCTTCATTCATTAGGATATTTATTTGATGATAAATATTTAATAGATAAACAACTTCAAAGTATAATGGTTGATTTAGCTGAAGAAGATGAAAAAAGGTTTTATCAATTAACATTAAGAGCTTTTGATGAACTTCAAAAATGTCATTGGTTAGATTTAACAACAATTTTTAATCGAAATCAATTAGATCGAATTCAAGTAGAAGTAAATGAGAAAAGAAAAACTTCATATGTATTTTTTATATTTTTCATGTTTTCTTTTTAGTTGAGAAATAAATTTTGTTATATAGGTGTTGTTCATTTAACTCCAACTCGTCTTCATTTATTACCCAAAGAAAAAACTGAAGGACATCGCGCAATGCGTCATGAATCTTTTCAAAGTGAAAATAATTTTTGTTTGGTTTATTTAAAATCGGATCCATCGGACAAATATTTAAATGATAATACTGATGTTTTGGCTTATTTTCAAACAATATTTGAATGTGGTATTGTATTTGGTGGAAATCATTATCATTTATTCGGATCATCAAATTCACAATTAAAAGAGCATTCATTTTGGTTTATTAAAGCGTCGACATTAGATGATATTGATCAAAAACGATTACAATTAGGTCAATTAAATCAAATTGAAAATTTAAGTACATATATAACTGGACTAGATTTATGGTTTAGTAGAAGTTCTTCGACAGGTGTAAGTAAACATAATTAGATCAATAAGAATTATTTTTGTACTCTGTTAGATTAAACTTATTTATTGTCAAGATGAACAAGACTTTGATAAACGTGTACAACAAGAAGAAATATGTGTAATGAATATTGATGATATTAAACGAAATGGTTATTGTTTTACTAATGGAAATGGATTTATTTCAAAAGGTTTAGCAAAACTTGTAGTTGAAACACTTTCGTTATGTCCACAAGATTTCCAACAAAATGTACGTTTTTGCTTTTTTCGGTAGAAAAAACTTTGCCAAGTCTTTCAACATTTAATTAAAGTCATAACTCATGTTGCACGCTTGTTCGTATTTTCGCCGGTTCATTATCGGTACAGTGCATATTGTATCAAATGGTGTACCGGTGGCCTCTTCTTTTAATATGAACTCGAGTTAATGAATGCCTTATTTTATTCTGTTCACTGAAGTCTATGATAAATCCGTCTTAGGTTAGATATATTCAGCTGCACACCTAAGCTATTGGAAACCTATTAATAGCATAAGATGAGGTATTTAGAAATTGAGTTTTCATAGGAAAAGAACTAGTTACCAATTATTTGATTTGGTTCTAACAAATTATTGAGCAGTGAGTTGTCTGATACATAAGAGAAATGCAAATATTAAATAGAGTTCGGTTTATAAAAGCTTATCAAGAATAGAAGCATTTTAAATAATTCTCGCTTTATTAAATAAAATTTTTGTCTTACGACGGAATATATACTCCAACTATCAGGCCTCGTTCGACTTCACGTTATGACTATGAGTAGGTCTCGATGAGATTAAGCCGAGCATGTCCAAAAAGTTCAAAACAAAGAAGTTCGACCTGAAATTAGATCTATAGATAGTCATGAATGTTTCAACAAAAACCATCACCTCATTTCTCAAAATATTCAATGTCGAAAAAAGCAGCAATTTACCATAGGAGAACACAATAATTAAGTCTAGTTCGGTCATCATTTTTTATCGACTGACCATAGATCCGAATACTTTTAAGTTTGACCAAGACTTAATCATAACTGTCATATGAAGTCGAACGACGTTTGGCAATTGAATTTGTTTCCTAGTTAGCATTCGTTGTACTATTAAAACTTATGCTAATTTTGTGTTTTATGATTGACAAGATTTCAGTAATTTTATTATTGTAAAGATTTTACCATCTGCTTATCAAATTCAAATGGCTGGTTGTAAAGGTCTTGTTATAGTCGATCCTCAATCAACATTTGAACAATTTTATATTAAAATTCGTCCATCAATGAAAAAGTTTGAATGTAATAATTGGACTTTAGATATTTGTGAATATAGTCAATCGAGTATAATTAATTAATAATTTTTATTCTAATAAAGAAAAAAAAATGTTGCTGTTTTCTAGAATCAGCTCGACTAAATAATCAAATCATTGTACTTATGTCAGATCTTGGTGTACCGAATGAAACATTTCTTCATTTCCAGAAACAATGGTTCGACAAAAAACCATCACGTTTTATGAATTCTGAGTAAATATCGAATGCTTATTAAATACTAAGTCATTTTATGGTTTTTTTTTGTAGCGATTTATTAAAAAATAAAATCCCATTACCAATTAATGAATGTCGGTATATGTATGGTTGTGCGTTTGAAAGTCGACTTAAATCTGGAACATGTTTTTTTCGTTATCAAGTACTAAATGAACATGGTAAGCCTTTACCAAACCCTCAATTTCAAAGTGTAGAAGGACGAGTGCTTGTAACAAAAAATCCTTGGTAGGATTCTTCTTCCTTTGTTTTTCGTTATTTTAAAATAAGACAAGAGTTTTTATTCAGTCCACATGCTGGTGATCTGCTTGTATTAACAGCTGTTAATCTACCTGAATTATATGATTTAAAAGATGTTATTGTTTTTTCCAGTGAAGGTGATCGTAAGTAGATGAGTTTTATTTCATTTCATTAGATAAATATAACTTCTAGGGCCTGATTTTAATAAAATTGGTAGATCAAGTTTAGGTGGTGATAAATATTTTGTAAGCTGTTTTTTTAATCAGTTTATTCATTTTTATATAATATCGAAAAGGTTTATTGGGGTGGAGAATTTCATTTAAAGTATTCAGTATCTCCACTTGATTATATAGCAAAAGAACAGATTAAACATCCAACGCCAATTTGTGCTCAAGATATTATTAAATATTATTTTACAATATTAGGTACACCTAGTTTTGGTGAAATATATAATATGCATGCCATGATTGTTGATCGAAATATTGAAAATCATCAACAACGTACATGTCAAAAATTAGCAATTGAATTAGCTCGAATGTTGATATTAGCTAGTAATTTTAATTTGATTTATTATAATATTTATTCAATATGATTTATTTTTTTCTTAAGGTGATTCAGGTAAAACAGGTTATATTGTTAATAAAGAACGTCTTCAAGAAATATGTGAAATATATGGAAAAGAATATCCTGATTTTTTAATGAAACACGATAAACAATATTATAAATCTCAATCGATTAATGGAATACTCTATCGTAATGCTGTATTTTATAAAAATGGAAAAATTAATGAACTTAATAATGTATTTGCACAAATGAATATTGATGATAAAGTGTTAGCGCCATCCTTGCGAGATTAAATTGTAAAACACGATGTAACTATTATTGCCAATCACAGGACATTGCATTATTCTATCTATTTTCAAACACATATCTTCACCATCTTTTTACTTAACCCTGGCGAAATGCAGTAAGGCAGTAGTTCATATAGTAGAACCAGACATTCTTGATATACGATCTTTGATCGTATCATTGTTAACAACGTCTGTCACGATCTGTTGAATTCGGAATTGTGTTTCACAGCCCTATCTAATGAATATTTTGTATGGGTAATGCGAGTCTCATTTTCAAGAAAATTTAATCGAAAAAGAATAAGGATATAAAGTTTGTTTTCTATTTTGTAATATACATTTGTTTTATTCTTAAATTTTATCTCGCCATAGTCTATTAACGAGTTCAATAAAAACAAACAATAAAACTTTTCTCAATTTCATTGAGATTATGCATATTTTCCTGAAATTTTTGAAAGACTATGCATTATTTACGTGGTGACGATAGCGAGAGGTGTACAGGATAATCCAAAAGTAAGAGAACACAAAATTGTTCGATTTCTTCTTTGTGCACAGTCAGCTAGGCCTCATATATTTATGCTACATGTACTAGGTGATACTATTCAAAAATATAGCATATGCTCAGCCTTTGGATATGCACAAATCTTACTGCTCGTCTATAGAAATCGTATGGAACTCGAAAAACGTCGGATTCTTCCTTACAGACGTAGATGAGTAGTAAGATTTATTTGTATCGAGAGAGTGAGCATATTCTGCCTCTTCTACTAGTATCACCTAGTATCTGAGTTATAAATATGGGAGACCTAATTGACTATGTACAAAGAAGAAATCGAAAAAAATTTGAGCTTCCTTCCTTTTAAACCATCCTCTATATTTCGATAAGGCATATTTGAAGAAATACTTCGCTGTTCAACTGTTTTAAAACATATGGAACATAATTATTATTTATCGTAGAGAATTCAATTTTTGCTCACAAATTAGCTTTTACATATGGTCTACATAAGAGAAAACATCTCTATCGATTATGAAAAACTAAACGAAATAGTTTACTTTTTATGTATTCGTTGGAACCATTTCAAAAAACTTTGGAATAATCTCATTCGAATCTTTTCTATAAGACTTTGTCTGATCTTATTCAACTGTAAATCCATCCACTAAATATCATCATTAAGTATTTTGACATTTCTTCCTTTCATCACCAACAGAAAAGTTTCAAACAAATTTTTTTTAACAATTTTTTTGATGATTTCATCTTAATTGAGCAGTTTGCAGATATAAAGTGCTAAACACACCAAGAACGTGTACAATATTTCAAAACAAAAAATAATAATAAAACAAAATATTATTCAGTCGTTTGTGCTGTTGGATTTGCTGTCTCTTCACCATGAGCTGTTTCTCCAGTTTCACCTGTCTTTTCACTAGCCTATAAAAAGTAAAATTTTATTTAACAAATAGGAAAGCAGAACTTCTTGTCATGAAAAACTAACCATAGCTGCTTTTCGATCTCGTTTTCTTTTTTCTTCTTCAACAATTTTCCAAAAATCTTTTTCAGCTTTTTCAATAGGGTCAGCTTCTTTCAATTCCGATTCACCAGTTCCACCATCAGTCGTTGTTTTTTCAGTTTTCTTCATGAACATATCAAAAAAATAAATAAAACAAAATAATAATTAAAAAATTTTACCTCGGCATGTGCTGATTTTCCTCGAACATCTCGTCTTGCTCGACCTCGAGCTTCAAGAATTTTTGCACGTCGTGTTTCACGATCAAACATCTAATTAATTCAATAAAACAAAAATCGTCTATATATTCTAAAATACGTACTCCATTCACCAAAGTTTTTTCACTTTTTCCTTGTATACACAAGTTATCCGATACTTCAACTAATGTTACTGTACCATTCTGTGAACCACAAGCAACAAGACGGCCATGAGGTTCTTGTACACGTAAACAATAAAGTGCTTCATCAACTACTTGAATTGATAAAGTTGGCTCATTTTGTTTAAACAATATATCCCAAACATCGAGTGTACCTATTTTAGAAGTCAAAGATAAATAAGTGTTTTTTTTTCCTATGATAAAATCATTGTTTTTTACCATCCATTTTAGTTGTAAAAAATATAGAAGATCGTGTTGGTGACCATTGACCATCGGTAAGAGCATGCACACTTGGTCTGGAAGAATCAAAGAATAAGTTCTTAGTTTTTTTTTAGTTTAATAAAATCGAATGATATTACTTTGTCCACATAATACAATCATCTCGCATTTCTTCGGACCAAATACGTACAGTCCAATCGCCAACAGATAAAAAGTTTTTTAAAAAATTTGGATGACGTTGAAGTGCATAAACAGGACCCCAATGTCCTGGAAACACATTACCGATTTTTTCAGCATCATTTTTTCCTTTACGATTACATGATACAATTCGACCTTGTTCTGTTCCAACCATAAATTTCGTTGGCTATATTATTAAAATTTTCGATTGAAATTTCAAGAACATTTCAACTTACAATTGTTGATTCATATTCTAATGACATAGCACCAAGAGCATTTTCTAATCGACCTTTTTTTTCAATATCTAATATTAATGTTTCAACTGGTTCTGATAATTTTTTTGTATCCCACCAAAGAATCTAAATCAATAACTATCAATATGAAAAAAATATATAAAAGAATTTTTATTTTACTTTGCCATCAGTAGAAGCAGAAAAAAATTCTGTGCCTGATTTTGATTGTAACCATACTGTTTTATAAGCTGGATCACGATGACTATTTTCAATAAGTGATTGTTCAACAGCTGTACTACCTTTTCGTGTATCGAATATACCTATTAAATAAAATGTATTCAATCAAGTTCATAGAAGTTTTAAACTTACAAACTTGACCATTATAACAGCCTCCAACAAGTTGATGTGTATCTTTTGGATTAAATTCAATACAAACAAGTGGAGATATTGGTTTTAAATTAAGATCAGGTTTTGTTGGATTTTCTATTTTGAATTCGAAAATGGACAAGTAAATAAATGTGAAATTATGTTTTGTTTTATTTACCAGTATCCCAGATGTATGAATCGATATATGAATCATTTGTACCGGATTGAAATTCAAGATTACAATAAGAAACAGCTAATTTTCGTGCTCCATCAGCATACCATGAAATATGATTGGCTGCACGTCGAGCATTATATGGATCACTAAAAATTTTGAAATTTCAATATAAATACAAAATTCAACTGTAATTTTACCGATAGATATTAACGGTTTTAGCATAAGGTGCTTCTTCAACAACATCAGGTTCTAAATTTTCAAAATAATTTTCATATATATCAACAGCGTTATTTTGTTTGATTGTATGTTCAACTAACTAAATCGATATATTTATATTATCAATTAGAAACAAAACAAAAAAGTAAATATTTACTTGTCCAAGGGATAACATGGATCGAGTATAACCATCTTCTTTTTCTGTTTTCTTTCGAAAACGTGAAGTTTGATCAGGTTCAAGTGGATTTATATCTTTTGGCCAACCACCTTCAACATGATTTACACCTCGATTTTCTGTTTCAAATCGGACTGTATTTACCTGTAGTTACCAATAGATTTATTTACAAAAAAAGAAACAAACGAAATTTATACCCAATGTTCAGAAAATTCTCGGACGTTTTGTATAGCAAGTTCAACGGGATTACGAGAAATATAATCACGAGATAGTTCAATATTGGGTGGAATATCAGCAATTAATTCGACAGGTCGATCTGTAAAAAAAACTTGACGACCAAATTCTGATCGTTTCTTTGTGTAAACATATTGAATATCCATTATTAATGTAAACTTGTTGAAAAAAAGTGATCAAACAACGAAATGAAAACAATACCATCAACATCAATTTTGCATCTTAATCAACAGAGCAACCACCTCTCTACTTGTAACATTTCTAACAAGATGTCGTTGTAGAACATTTGATTAACACTTCTTTTGTTTCATTAGTTTCTCGGTTACATTTTACGTCTTACAAACATGAAAAGCATACTTCAAAAGACTGTTGTTTCTTTAGCATGAATATCATTTTCATATAATAATTTTAAAGACCCAACTCTCGTCACTCGAATTTAGTAGACATACCATTGTTTCTAATTATAATTAACTGTTTTTTCGCAAAACTCATTTTAGTATTTGTTCTTGAAACCATAAAAAGGATTCAATGAAGCCATAACAAATATCAATTTAGTAAGAACAAATAATTGTTAACAAACATCAACTGCGTACAAAAAACAATCTGAAATCAAAGCTACAAAATTAATTCTATAAACAACTGTATTTTAATGTATTAGTGAAATGAACTGAAATCAAAATTTCTTCACAAAATACTTATCATAATCATAATTTTATGATTGTATAGATACACTCATCAATTGAAATACCTACAAACTGGAACACCTCAAAAAATAAAACGAGACACAAGCGCACGAGAGGATGAATCGTTTCACCTCCAGATTTTCAAATGAAGTATTTATGAGGAAAATCAGCAAAAGAAAAAGGACATGATGATATTCAACTTAACTTTGATTCTTTATAAGAGTTATTATTTTGAACAAGTCGCTTTTTCATACACATCTGTAACAATATTGACTCTTTCATCCCACAACCAATTAATCTTAATAAGCTGATGATTTAAGTAACTAAAATTTAATTAGTGAATAACTCTCTGAATTAATAACGGGCAAGTCGAAGAATTTCAAAATAGACTTCACCTCATAAATGATAGCCATGCTGGAATTTTCAGCAAGACCAAATTTCAATGAATCGTCTCCCAATAACATGTTATCCAGGAGTTTTATTCTGTTTAAGAGATACAATTTTTAGTATGGTATCATTTCGAGATCTCCAATAATGATTTGTATCTTTTACGATTAGTTTTTGCGCCGCTCATTCAGTTACAAGAGGAATTTTCTTTTCAATATTGATATTCATGCAGAATCCACTTGCATCATTTGTACAGGAAAACGCAAACAGTGAAAATATTTGTCATTCTTTCTGTCGTGTTGCTAACAATAATTTTTTAATAATAAAACGGTGGAATACAGATCGATGTCACTGAATTTTTCAAGACATCAAAAGTAACTCAATACAAATTGGCTAGCTAAAAATCAGCTAACAGAAGCTTCCGAACCTAGAGATATAGACGTTCTTATTTTATGCGTTCATGTCACTAGCGGATGAAATCACCCATACAATATTCCAGAATGAGATGGCGAATCTCCCGATACCGAAATCAATTTCTTCAGGAAATTGACTGTATTCCGATGGTAAATCAGCCGAAAAATTAGTTCTCTTGGCTAGGAACAGCCCTCATCCAGAAATAATACATATCAACTGATTTTAGAGTGAACAAACAGGATTTCTAATGATGTTTTGAGCTATATCATGAACGTTTAGGTTCCCCAAATGCTTTTACAAGTGTTTGATGATCACATCTCCAACTATAGATTCGATAGAGATTTCAGTAGACTATTATACATGCTAGCATAGTTTGTTCTTTCTTAACTTTCTAGCCAGAATTTTTCGAAGAGCAAATACTATCTAAACTGGTGATCATGTAAATCGTCATTCCAGAAGGATATAAACTATTTATATCGTTAATGCCAAAAACATTAATGTAGTTCTTTTGAATTAATCTAATTTGATTAGCCGACATTTCCCATGAATATAATTCTAATAGATAATAAATTTTTCAAAGTGTTACAATATTGCTTCATGTCTATTGAATGGATTTGAAATATGAACGATGAGAATATTTGAATAAAATGAGTGAGTTATTGCCATTATTGCTGCCTCTAGAATTACAATTCTCATTATCACTTTGTTCAAAGTGTAAGTATATAAACAAGAACAAGATTGTGGATGAACAGTTAATAATCAAAATAATTGATTTCGCTGCAGTAGATATGTACAAATCAAGAAAGAGCTGTTATAAGAGTACAACATCCACTAATTTGCTCACTAATCGAACTAAGTCAAAACCATTCATGAATAGATTCGTCTTCCTGTTCATTATTGAATTACTGTCTACTTGTCTGAAAATAAAATATACTGGAACAAATTTGACGACAAAATTTGAACTGATCATTGATTCAGAATAGAAAATTTTAGATATTCGATAATAAAGCTTCTTCTCTGCTTCGAATCTTACTATCAAATATTAGTGATGTATTAATGAAATAGATGTTCTGCATATCTTATTCAAACAGATTTGCAAAACTAATCATTTGAACATCGAACATCTTACAATCTAACTTATTTTTACTTTCGTTATTCTTTTCCAGACACTTTTAAAACTACATTACTCCATTGCGACTCATTAGCATTGTTGTTACCTTTCTTTTTTCCCCATTTACTATGTTGACGGTGTTACTTGTTTTGTACATAAGTGCTGATAAGTATACAGATGATTGTTCAAGTGATCATCANCAACGTTTCGAAAGGGTAAAAAGTCTTTTGAAAATTTTGTAATCGTTTGTAAAATAATCATGATTATGCATAATTTCTTTTTTAAATGAGTATACAATGACATTACTTTTATTTATTTATTTTATTTAAGTAAAGTATTTATGTGCAATTAAGGAGAGCGGATATTAAGATTAGTCAGTTGTTTCCTTTAGTTTGTTTATTAAATGCTTATTTTCACAAGGTTTGTTTTCTTTTCTTTATTGTTCGAATTACAATCTAATTTGAACATTCGGAAAAGTAGAAGAGATTTAATTTTGGAAAATATAATTATTATCTTTTCCTTTGTCTTAGATCTTATAAGGATAGAGAACTATGTCGTAAAGGAAATAATATTTTCTTGTAATGGTTATTAATACTACAAGTATTTTTCTGAGCTCAAAAAAAAAAAACAAATTAAAAAAATCCCAAAAAATGTATATTAGCTAAACTAAATCCTTATTTGTCATCAAGTTTTCTCCTATTCTTTCGTTGTTTCGACATATCACGAAGTTCATCAGAAGGTTAAATACGAAAAAAGTCAATTTTATCAAGTATAAAATAGTCATGTTATAAAATATAGACAAAAAAAGAAAATACCCTTTTAAGATTTTAATAACGGAAATGAGTGCACATTAAAGTTCAGCTAATGCTAAGTACGATAATTATCAACGTTGATATTTATATATATATATATATCTTTATATTTTTTTAATGATTTACCATAAGTATCTAACAAAGAAGCTATTACTCTATTATTAACGATTTTCTGTTTATTTTGTATGTCTTAATTGAGCAAAAAAAAAAAAGTTAGAGATAAGAGCTATTTTTTTCCTCACTTTTTTTCCTTTTCCTTCGAGTTCTTCTTTGTGTAAAAAAACAGGTAGCACTAATAGACTATTTTATCTTCCTTTCTCTCATTTTCTTTTTCCTTTTTATCCAACTTCCTGTATTAAGATAAGTTGATATATTACACTAACTTGCTTTAAATAAAAATGACATTGTTAACCATGTTTTATATTATATACATAAATGAGGTTAGTAAACGTTGATAATTGAATAGATAATATAAATATGAACTAGTTAAATAATTGTACGTTATTTAAAAAATAGAACTGAAAGATCTGTGTTCTTATGAAAATGTCTTCGTGCATGTTAATTAAAACCATTTGTGACATGGACTACTTTTTGTCTATTCTTCTTTCGCCTACATAAATTTCTTTTTTATAATTTAACAAGTATATGCGTGTCTGTCACGTTTCATAATCTTTTAATAAGCTGACAATTTAGAAAACTAGCGGAGGAGAAAAAATTAACAGATTGATCCTATTTTAGATAAGTGACCGTCGTTTTATTCTTCTTTATTCATTATTGGAAAAATAAAACATGCCATATAAAGCATCATTACAAGGTTCATCATCAGTCAGTTCAGTTTTATTTCATATGTCACCATCTGTTGTAGCTCGTCCGCGTTCCTTTTCTTCACAATTAATGATGACCATTACTGTTTATGCTCTTCTCATTGGATTTTTACCATGTATTTCATGTTCACCTACACCATTATCAAATCCAATCGAAAATAACAATAATAATAATAACAAAATTACTTATGATTCTAATGCATTGATGTTTGATCCAAATATTTATCATCCTGGTTCGCAACAAGATTCAGCTTTATTATCATCCTCCGTCCATGAACAACCGTTTTCGGGATCATCATCATCATTATGGTATGGCCAACCACGAACACATGCTAATCAATTTTTAATGTCGCATGTCAATGACAATGACATCATGGTACCAAAATGGTTTACACAACTTAATAACAATAATGATGATGATATTGATGATTATGTTCCATCAGGTATAACGGTCAACAAACGATATTCATTTTATAATCCCGGAGGATATCCAAATTTAAACAAGCGTAAACAAATGACAAAACCTCCTATGGAAGTAATGAATGAAATTGTCAATTCAATTTATCTTAAACGTTAAAAGAATTGTAGAAAAAAAAAAAATTTTTTTTTCAAAAAAAATAATATTGATTTTTAAAGAATCTATTGGCTTCTATTGTATCCATGAATTAATAAATATATTGACAAATAAAAAATTAAACTCCTTAATATTAATGAACATCATATTTTCTTAACAATGATTTGTTGATATATTAAACAAAAGAAAAATGCTAAAGAATTCCATTACGACATATCATGGAAAATTGAAAACAGGAGTTATAGTATTAGACATTCGATAGCTTTTAGACATATCTGAATATAAGATGATTAACATATTCTTTACATGATTAAATATAGTACTTCGTTAATTTCAGCGTAACCTATTAGAAGAGTGTATTGATTCGCAATAAAAGCAACTTCATCATTTTTCGTATTTTTATATCATGGACAACCTTCTCATATTGATGGCTGTATTGATATTTTAATATCGTTTCTCTTAACATATGTCAGAAATAATACATTACATTCACAAAAAAATAAACATTTCTTTTATCAATCTAGAAATATGAAAATACTATTTGATTACCATTTCTTTCCATAGAATAAGACATTTATCTTACACAGCTTCATATCTAGCATTCAACTAATTATTGAATCTGTAACCATGATGAAATGTAAGTTAAAATTATGTATCGAAAATTTTGAACGTTTCACAATCATATACAAAACAATCGTGGTTTTCTTTATCTTATGTTTGTGGCATTGCACGCAATTGAAGTACAAAGGCATATAAGTTTTAATTAACTTGAGAGAGGATATGTAATAATCGAGATTACTATTAATTATTACAATGCTAATCATTCATCACAAAGCACTTTAACACAGCTGATCTTATAGTCAACGAGTAACTCAAAAAGATAATTAAAATTTGTTTCTTTTCATGTTAAACTACGATGAATAAAGTACCTGAAATGTATATTTCAATATAATAAACACCTTTTGTTGTTTTATTATGAAATATCCTTAAATACTTTTCATTAGGAATAAAAGCCAAATAATCTAATTCCACAACAAAATTTATTAAAAGCTTCTTTTATAACAAAATTAATTACTAGAGATATGTCGACGAGGGCTTCAGGGAAATGCGCATCTCTCACTTGGTGAAAATCTTCACTTTTCTCCCAAAAGGAATCTATATTTTTATCGAACAAAAAAAGATCAAAGGAGATAAAAAAAAAAAAAACCAGCAAATCCTGGTTTAAAACAAAAAAGATGAGTTTTGCACCCACTTCATTGTTGAGAACAATTTGTCATGTATTTCTGTCTACTGTTTTTGCTTGTCAAATCTTTGTCTGATTACAATAAGTACTAAATGATGAGTTGACATTGATAAAATGTTGATGAGTGACATCTATGTCAGATATTATTATAAAAATTTTCCTAAAACTTCTCAAGTATATTTTAATGAAATTAGATCAAAAGAAAAAAATAGAAAAAGATCTTTATTAATGTTATATTATTATTCTAAATATTTCTAATAATATCAACATTTGTATCTTATGATTCGTTTGAATGTATTCCATATAATACATATGAAATGTAAATAATAGTTCCTCCTCATAAATATACATTCAATTTTGAAAGAAACAACTTAAATCTTTAAATTTTATATTATCTCATAGTTTTTTTAGATCTTTCAATTTAAAAAGAAACATAGTTAGCCAATATCATGGGTCCCAAATTTGATCCAACAGCCGTTTATGAAAGTAGATTAATCTTAGTTTTGTTTTTTTCTCCGTTTTACAAATCTTTTTTGATATTTAGTTATGGTTCGTGTCACCGGCGGTGAAGCACCGGGTGGTTCATCATTAGCTCCCAAAATCGGTCCTCTTGGTCTAGTAATTATTCGAAATTTGTATTTTTTTAATAATAGAAATTATTTTTTTACTCTTTATATATAGTCACCAAAAAAAGTAGGCGATGATATTGCTAAAGCAACTGGTGATTGGAAAGGCATGCGTGTAACAGTAAAATTAACTGTTCAAAATCGTAATGCTAAAATTGATGTTATTCCATCAGCGTCATCACTTGTTATTAAAGCACTTAAAGAACCACCACGTGATCGTAAAAAACAAAAGAATAGTAAAATGCCGTCTTTTTTAAATATTTTATTAATTTCAATGATTTTTGTTTTTTAGTTAAACATGATGGTAATGTTTCACTAGATGAAATATTTAAAATTGCTCGAGTTATGCGACCACGTTCATTAGCTAAAACATTTGATGGAACTGTCAAAGAGATACTTGGTAAAAACTTTTTTAAAAGGATCTTTTGTTTATAATTCTTATTATTATTGATAGGCACAGCACAATCTGTTGGTTGCAAAGTAGAAGGTTCTCATCCACATGATGTTATTAATCAAATAAATAATGGTCAAGTTGATGTACCACGAGAGTAAATGAGAAAAAGAACGAAAATACAAACATCGGAAAATTTTCTCGTCAAGAAGAAAAAAAACAAACAATTAAGAAGATATTATTTACGACTTTATTCAAGTTATATCGCTTGTTTTTGATTATAATCCGTTTTTAATAAAGTCGAAATGAAACTTCAACAAAGAAAAAGGTCGAAAATATTTCTCTAAAATATCAAATGATCGAAATTTATTTTATCTTATTCAAAAATCAACTTATCGGAATACTCTGTAGTGTTCAAGACTATCTTATATAATTAGTAGTTCATCAACATTTTTAGTAGACATGTCATAATACGAAATACATTATTGAGGTATTATTATTGGCTAATCTTGATATTAACATCTATTAATACTAAATACGATTCGATACCAATATCAGTCAATACCAAATAGTATTGGTAATGTGACATGCCTATTTTTTAACTTTGCGTATTGATCGTTGAAAGACTGATACATTTTTTATTGTTACTATACGAGAGAATAACGATTATTTTCTACTTTATGTAAATCAAAAGAAGAAAAAACAAAATAGTACCTTGTAAGTTTGCATTCAAAGAAGAAAATGACTAACTTTTCGTTACTTCGAAAGTGAAAAAATGTATTACCTTTGTCTGTCAATTAATATTTCGATTCCTCATTTTATTTTTATCAGATTGAACATGACTTTCGTCAAATAAAGAAAATGAAAAACAAACTAAGTCTAATAAATACCATGTCAATCGAATATGAACAGATTACTATTTTGTTCATGCTATAGTTAAATTCAAAAACATTTCAAGATTGTTATAGAATTAAATGCTTTGTCTTATTCAAGAGAACAATATTGCTTATAATATAATGAGTTAAAATAGAGTCACATTTACAAATGCTTTCAATCTACAAAAAATATTCTATTTAAAGATTATTTACGCACGAAAAATTCTTTTTCTCTGTCTATCTATCTACTTGATTATGAGTTAGATAATAAATACTATAATTCTGTTTCAGTATTCGACATGGTTCAAGTTTTTTTAATCCAACTCAACCTTAAGTAAATATTTTTGAGGATCTTTTCCGAACTTTTTAAGTTCAATAATGTCAGTTGCTACCAGCTTAAGTGAACTGTTTATTATCCTATGAAACCTGATATAATCTTTGATCAATGTTCAAGAACGGCTTGACCTCATCATTAAATTAGCACTGAACACTCACAGATATTGCGCAGCTAGCACACCAGATTATATGATGGAATGTTTTCCCTATTTGTTTTTCTTCTCTCATATATATAATATGAGACTTTTATATCATTACTTAGCAGACAGTTCATTAACTATGCATTGTTATTTCATATGAGCAAAGAAAAAGTAGGGAAGCAGAACAAAAACATCAAAATACGTTCTTATCTTATCAAGTGTTTTCACACTGACTAAACTTGATGGAAATCATTAAAAATTGATAAGTAACTGCAAAATGTTGAGATTGTTGATTCTATTTGAACTTAAGATCAAAAGAATGTTTTAGTAATTTGATCTGACTAAAATTCTGTTCTGTTTAAATATTAAGAAGAATCAATTTTTCTCAACAAAAAATTTCATATAAGTTTTTTATTCAATAATCAACGTGCACTATCGATCAAACATGGGCAAGTAAGTTATTGCGCAATAGAAGTCACGTCAAATCGAAGTGAAGAAATGACTAGACTTGTCTATGTCTTGTAATTTGTCAAACTATTTTACTGACTTAAAAGAACAATCATGAGACCATTAAGTATATGGAGTACACAATAAAAAAACGTTTTTTTCTTATTTTCTATGCATTCAATGTATCTATGTCTGAAATCAACAGATCTAAAATTCTAGCATCCAATACTCTTTGTGTAAAAGGTTAGTCAATAACAACTTTTTATCACTATAATATCTTTATGATAAAAACTATCAAAACATTTTCTGTAAAACTTGCAGCTATTTGCATTTCAACGAATCATTGAAGTTTTTATAAATCGCACTGAAACATAAAGAATTAAAAATTGAAGAAAATAATCTATTTCAATATAGTACAGTATCTACTGATTCAAGTTTATAAGGTCAACATGAATGAGAAATAGCTCTTTTGATAATTATGTCATGCAACTTTTTATTTTCCACAAAATGATAAGTTCGGAACAAAACGGGGACTATATCTCTTTTACGTACTGGTTTTGATGATTTGGAATTGAAAAAGAAAACATTTTTAGCTGTTTTCATTGCCATAACATACTTGTAAAGCAAAATAAATACAACATTCGGAATCAACGTCAAAAACTGCATTAAATCAAACAGTTTAGAGAATTTTTTTCCTGTGAAAAAACTTACCTACACTCCGCCATAGCTATATTTTATTAAAATTTTGACCCGTGATTCCCTAAGGGTCAGTTTTTTTGCAGGAAAAAAAAATTCTTTGAAATGAATTTGATTCAATATAGTTTTTGACGTTGATTCCAGTTGTCGTATTTATCTTGCTTTACAGTTGTTTCGTGGCAATGAAAACCGTTAAAAATACTTTTTCTTTCAATTGAAAAATCATCGAAACCAGTATGTAGAAGAGATACAGAGCCCGTGTCGTCGCGAACGTACCATGTAGTATTGAATATTTTTATCCATTTTGTATAGAAGAAACAGTTGCATAACATAATCATCGAAAGAGCTTCTTTTCCTTCATGTTTGCCTTATAAAGCTTGACTCAATCAACACTGTATTATATTGAAATAGATCATTTTCTTTAATTTTTAACGCTCTGTCTTTTAGTATCATTTATAAAAAAAACTTCAAATGAAAAGCACTAGAAGTTTTACAGGAAAGTTTTTGGTAGCTTTTGTCATAAAGATATGATAGTGGTAAAAAGTCGGTATTGATAGATTTTTCACAGAAAGAGTACTGGATGCTAGAATTTTAGGGTTCGTGGTTTCAGACATTGAAACACATTGAATGCATAAGAAAAGAAAAAAAAATTAATCGAATGTCTCGTATAATTGATGGTTTCATTATTACTCTCTTAATTATTTTAACACGAATAAATCGATGTGTTAGGGTAAAAAAAGAATATTATGACATGTAATAACCAATAAAAATTCCAACACTTCTTAATGTATTTCAAGGTCTTGTTTTAATTTCAACGTCAAATTACTCTCTGCGAGTACATGCTGATCTTTATTTTAACATATTCACTACATTTCAAATTAGAATTTAAAAAATAGAAATGCATACAACTCATACAGGTGCATGCACTCTTTTAGATTTGACTTTATATTGGCAATCAAGTCATATGTCAAATCAAAGAATGTCTTAGCATGCTCATCTTAATAATGGGATGAGTATTAGCAGATAAAGTTTTCTACTTGGCTTAGCAACGGGATTAGGATTAATGTCATAACTTGTTTAACTTATTTAATTAGAATTATCAGTAATACTAGTCTAACGGGTGTGGTAGATTAAATCGGACAATATCATTTACTTGGACACTTAGATGCACTTACAGAAAATCATTCAATGCAGAATTTTTTGCTCTATGAAATTGTTGTATTTGTTCGTCTAATAGGTTTTTTTTCTTGATGGAGCAAATTTGAAATATTAACACTTACTCAATTGTCTAACTGCAATGATCCTAAAGAAAATGAAAGATAATGCAAACTATTTTTTTAACAACTGTTTTCTGACATGATAAGCAATCCAACAAATTCTCCACAAAGTTCTGCGTCTTTCGATATGTATTTCTGAAGAACTATTTGCAAAAATAATTATGAAGTAAAACTGGGGAAAAGCCTTGTTTGAAACGATTACGTAATTGTTCTTTGTTATTTTGATACAACCTAATCGTTTGTACTCTTCAACTTAACAGTGACAACATTTGCTAAGAACGGCGTTCCATATCCGATACCGCAAGAACGATTATTTCGTACACGAAATCTCAATTTAGAATATTATGGTATTTCTAGCATGCGTAGAAAAATATCCGTAGGTTTTATTCATATAAATGATAGCACCAGAAACCTTGAAATGGTCGCAGAAGCAAAAAGTACAAAATTCTCTATCCATTGACGCTAAGCTGTGTCATGTTTTGGATTAGTCTTCATGAGCAAAGGCTTGCATAAATTGATGGATATCTGCAGAAAATCGCAGTTAGACTATTGAGCAGATGTTCATGTTTTTATTTTTTTTTTTTCAACAAGAAAAATTTACTTGAAAAGCAAACGAAACAGCTTTGTAGAGTGAAAAGTTTTCTAACGAGTGCTTATAGTATGACTTAAGAACAAAGAAAATGATATTGTTCCATTGTATCTGCGCTATACATTATGTTGATTTAATTAAAACTAGCTGGTAGCTTCTAGGATTTCTTTCTCAATCCCTTCGTATTGTATCATATTGAGAAATGGAAGCAAGTAGGTTGAAGGCAGATATCTGACTGAAAGTAACAGCGAATAAATACTACGGGAAGGCAGCCAGCTGAGTGTGAGTACTGTTTCTTCACAACTATGGCTTCCTTTTAATACAGTTAAAATGTCCGACATGCTATGAATAGATAAATATAGATGCATCAAAATAATTTAAATAAATCCCGATTGCCCCTCTTTTTTGTTGTGGAAACATTGTGTCATTATTATTTTATCAAAAAAACGATCACGATAAACATTTGATTCTTATTGAATTAAAAGCTGGAATATTTGCTGCTGTTTTTAAATATATACAAATCAACAAACGACAAAAAAAGAAAAAAGACAGAATTTATCTTTCAATAGTCTAGTCAAATCATCAACGTGTTTTAATTTATGTCTTAAAAAATTCTTTATATTTAATATTTTCAAGTTGTACTTCAAATTTCACCATATATTCCCCATATAGCGATCTAAATAATGAATTTCTACATCTCCAATAATATGTATCTGACCATCTGAGTTGTACACTTCTATTCGTTACATAATCTGAATGAACTGTCTTATAAAGACTAGATCATATTCCATCAATTGGTGATTTAACAAATCGAGAATTTTCGATTCACATAGCTGCAATCAATATACCTGAAAATGTATCAATATCCCAACCAGTTTTTGTTTCAGGATAATCACAAAAATTACCAATAACAGGTGATGAATCACAATAACTAACAGATTAGACAGTAAAAACTGCACATAGACGAAGTACACAAAATATAACAGCATTACGATGAATTCAGAATTCAATATCGAATGCAAAGTTTACACCAGTCAACAAGAAGAAACAAACCATAATTCAAATAAATTATATGAAATTCATTTTATTAAAGAATGGACAAATAGTTTCGACCTTTCTCAGTAAATCAATGATGTCTATGACGAATCTGTATGTTTAATGGATAGAAATATGTAATTTGTAGAGAAACATTAGAATTATCATCTGAAAACACGATACGTCGAAATCCATAAATGTAGTACAATATTATGATTATTTTACTAACTTTGAGTGAATATTTGCATCCTAGAAAGGACTTTGTAGAATTCAGTGACCTATCTTGAAGTAAAGTATTATATGTACCGTTTTACAGAGCTGTTTGTGACGCATTGAAGGTACATAAGAAATCAGGTTTTCCTCAAACTTTCGTTTACTGAGAGATCATATATTAGTAATAATTCTTGAGAAATATATATATGGTACTCATAGACTTTGTGGTTCCTAAGTTGTTCTAAAATAATTTTATGCAAATGTTGTTTTTAAACTCAATTCAATACAGTTATAGGTGCTCTCCAATTATCTATAATCAATAGTTTTCATCATTACTTTCTTCGTTCTCAAAAATGGTTCCTTTTCGTAGGTCTAGAGCATTTCTTGACTATATTCCCATGTCGCCTCTTTTTTACCAACTGCGGCGCATTGATCGCAGTAAAAAACGCATATGTTGGACTGCGACGCAGTTGCACGAAACTGCGAAAAAAATATCGTAGTTACGCGTAGCTGCGTCGCAATTTTACGCAATTACGGGTCACAGTGCGATCGCAATCGAACATATGGGTTAAATTCTAGTGTACTCAACAATGTGCCTCACATGAAGTGAATACTAACTTAAAACTTTTTCAAAAATTGCACACTACCGAATTCTATATATTTCACAGATAGCATCTTTTCGAATAAAGAGCACTCCTTGTTAACTTGCAAGCTTGATCCGTAGAACAGCTTATTTTCTTACAAGCAGCGGCCAGTATATTGATGATATTTCAGCAGTATTCAACGATTCTATTATAAAATTTCTATGTAGTACTGAGCAACACATTATTTTTGATGAACTGATATAAATAACTCCTATATAAAATTAAAAATTTTTTTACCTCCGGACTCCTGGAGGGAAGCACGGCGATATGAAAAAAAATTACTTTTCAAATAAACATGAGATATTTATAGATTGTTCTAGAATTTCATGCGTAAATATAATATGGATACTTTGAATAAAATTTGAAAAAGTAATAAAATACAGACCTCTTTCCGGCAAACATATACGCGTGCGCCTCTTTACAAGGATTCAGAGACCGGAAAATTTTTATCTTTTTATATACGAGCTATTTATATCATTTCATTAAGGATGACGTGTTGATTATTGGTACATAAATGCTTTATAATAAGATTGTTGAATATTGTTAAAATATCGTCAATAGATTAACCGCTGCCTATAGGAAAATAGGTTATTCCGTGGGATAATCTGGCAGCTTGACAATGAGTCCTTACTATTCGAAAAGATGCTATCTGTGAAATATATAGAGTTTGGTATTGTACAATTTTTGAGAAAGTTTCAAGTTGATATTCATTTGCTCTGAGGCACAGTGCTAAGTACACTAGAATATCATATAGTCAAGAAATGATCAAGACCTAAGAAAAGGAAACAATTTTAAATATGGCGAAAACATTGATGAAAACTATTGATAATAGATAATTGAAGAGCACCTATAACTATATCGAATTGAGTTTAAAAACAAAATTTGCACAAGTTTATTTTAGAATATCTTAGGAACCACAAAGTCTATGAGTACGATATATATTTCTCTAGGATTATCACCAATATATGAATCCTCAGTATACAAAACTTGAAGAAATCTTGATTTCTTATGTACATTTGATGCGTCACAAATAGGTCTACAAAACCACATATATGGTATCCTGATTCAAGACGGATCATCGAATTCAGCGGGATCCATTTGGAAAAATTTTTTAAGAAGTTTCTTTTTTATAATAGTTGTATATGTTTTTGCTTGCAGAGTTTTTTTAGCAGACTTGTCAGTTTAATGAAATAATATTCATCATTTCGCTGATTATGATTGAAGTTTTATAACACATCATCTTGATAGTTTTATTTGATAAAGTTTACCACTTCCAATTTATTTTCTAATATGCTACTTAGATCAAACAAGCTCGGTCGTAAACGACTGTTTTTCATCGTTTTTTGCCCGTTTGGTAGCGACCGTATTACGGCCGTATTTCATCGTATTGTAGATGAGCGTAAATAATCGGATACTCGATTTTCAGGTCGTGTACGACATGTTGAAAAACGGCCGTAATACGGTCGCTACCAAAACGCTAATTTACGACTGTAAACTGTAAAAAATGGCAGTATATATTATCGTTTTTGGCCATTACAACAACTGTAACTATCGTCCTAAGCAGTTGCTTGAATTTATCTGCCCGACAGTTCTATTTAAAAGACTTTTCAGTATTCATTTCAAAAGAAATATTGATGATATATAGTCGATAGAGTAGGACTGCAGTTTAGTGACACCCTCATCTTTATCATTACAATGATTTCTGTGTTAAGCATACTAATCGTGTGTGATGGTATCAATAAATAGCAGATGAACCGACATAAAAATAAAACGAAAGAAAATCTTTTCAAAAACTTTGTTTTAGCTATTGACCAAATCAAATGACCAATGGCCAAATTGATTTTTCTATGTATAATAGGAATCTTTGGCCAATCATATTCAGATAGTTGTTCGATAGAGGCGCTATAAATTTATAATAAAACAAAATTTAAATCGTCAATATTTTTAAATTGATTATGTGACAATGAAATCTTTTTTCATTTTAAATATCTCGTCACGCTTGATCAATATTCTTTGTAAATCAATTGATATCGGAGTAAGGACAAGTGTTAACCTAAAATGCAGTTATACTAAGCGTCTTCTATCGACAACAATGACTTCTTCAAATGAAGAATCAGCGAAAACTAAAACATTTGAACCACAGAATAATTTGTTATCGAAACGCTATGTTGGCTTAGAACAAAATGTTTGGTAAAAGAATCTCGAACGAAATTTTTATATATTAGGACATAAATGAAATGTTTTTTTCTTAGGATTGAATTTACCACATTAGCTGTTCAACATAATGCTGTCAATCTTGGTCAAGGTTTCATAGATTATGAACCACCACAATATTTTTTAGATATCTATGACGAAACAGTCAAAGAGCATAATAAATTCTTACATCAATACACTCGTGGATTTGTAAATTTAATTTAAATAAAAATTTTCTTTCAATTATTATTGATAAAATAGGGTCATCGTCGATTAGTCGAAGCAATATCAAATGTCTATTCATTGTATTTTAATCGAAAACTTGATCCATTCAAAGAAATTCTAATAGCTAGTGGAGCCTATTCATCATTATTCAATGCAATTCATAGTATTGTTAATTCTGGTGACGAAGTAAACATTTAAAATTAATTTTCATTGTTTTCTAGAATTCTTTCTGAAAGTTTCTTTTTTTTATAGGTTATTTTAATTGAACCATCTTTTGATTGTTATGAACCAATGGTTCGTGCAGCTGGTGGAATTGTTCGATGTATACCACTTCGACCAGTAATTTTCTGAATATTTCTTTTTTTTTAGCATCTTAAATTACTTATTGTAGAGAGTAGAATCAATTAAACAAGATATATCATCGAGTTCGGATTGGATACTTGATAAAAATGAATTAGAATTAATGTTTAATTCCCATACACGTCTTATTATATTAAATACACCAAATAATCCTCTCGGAAAAGTATATCTTTTTTTCAATCAATAAAAACAAAATACATATGAATATGTTTTTAAAGGTTTTTACATTGGAAGAACTTGAACATATTGCAAATTTATGTCAAAAATATAATGTTATTTGTATATCAGATGAAGTTTATGAATGGATAATATATGATAATAATAAAAAACATATACGTATAGCAACATTGCCTAATATGTGGCAACGAACATTAACAATAGGAAGTGCAGGTAAAACATTTTCATCAACAGGTTTAAAATTAGGTTGGACAATTGGACCAGAACATCTTATTCGTTTAAGTCAAATTGTTCATCAAGTAATTTGAAAAAATACGAAATTTTTTCATTCAAATTCATACATATTATTTCATAGCATTCTGTTTATATATGTCCAACTTTATCTCAAGAAGTTGTGGCACGTTGTTTTGAATATGAATTAAAACGTTTAAATTCTTCAGAATGTTATTTTAATTCAGTATCAAATGAATTTATTAAAAAACGTAATCAATTTGCTCAAGTTTTAAAAGAATGTGGAATGAAACCAATTATACCTGATGGAGGATATTTTATGCTTGCGAGTTTTTCTCAATTTGGTTTGTTTTAAAAATGTACTTTTTTTTTGTTTGTATGTTAAGAAAGATTATTTTCATATATATTGAACAGCAAATGATGAACAGTTTCAATCAGAAGAAGATAATAAGAAAGATTTTAAATTTGTTCGATATTTAATAAAAGAAAAAGTAAATTAATTAAAAAACTAAAAAAATGCACAACACTAAAATTATTTTATTTTAGCAACTTGCAGCAATTCCTGTTTCAGCTTTTTATACAAAAAACCATCAATATCTAGGAGAAAACTATATTCGATTCTGTTTTGCTAAAGTAAATTGAAATAAATCATAAATTTTTAATAGAACTTTTCGTTTTTTTTTCTTTATTTTAGGATGTCGAAACATTGAATAAAGCAAGCGATATTCTGCGAAAACTTAAAGCCAATTAGATTTATATTCACTATTGAACAAAATGTATTATTTCAATTTAATTTTACAGTATCTGCTAAAAAAACTAAATTTTGAAATTAATTTCTTTGAATTATAAAATAATGAAAACCATCACTTTGTAAAATGTAATATTAGAGTATTATTCAATAAACAATTAATATATACAAACATATCCCAAAAATTATACAACTTGACTCTTCGGAAGAAAGAAAGAGTACCTCTGTCTTTCGACTACATAGTGACATTAGATGCCGTCTAGTGGCAGACTCAGTAGCACAGTATTCTCTCTCCAACTCTGACTAGCTGTAGCTCTGGGCAGAAAATCGGCCTGATGCAGAGTTCTTGCCCTCAAATGCTTGAGCTCCTCATACACACTAACTAATCACAAGAGCAGGTACATGTCATGGTGCAACCAGCATGCTATCGGGCGGATGATCCGAGATAAACAGCCGTTAGCGACTTCTCTAGGGTTATTCCATGACTGGTGATAGTGAGGTTTGAGCACAATACCTCGTGGATACCTGTCGAATAACGTCGACATTCAACTATGGTGGTGCAAATAACTTTTTGACGTCAAGAACGTAGATTAACCTTACGAGAGAAGTCTTCCAACTGAGTCATCACCTTCAAGTCGAGACTATGTGTTTCATGTACACCTTAATAAATACTCTGAATAAAGTTTAGATTCTTCGGCTATTGCTATGGACATACAACATCCTTGTGGTATTGTTGACGATAATGCTGTGACCCCCTTCATAAACACAAAGAAAACTGATTTTTCGAATATCGACCTGAAACTTTGCATCGAAACAGATCTTAATGAAAATAGTTTATGGAAAAAGTTTGAGATCTTTTTATTTGTTCCTACTTTGAAATAAGAATGCCGAGTCTGCAAATGTTTTTGAACGATGTAAAAGATACACTTTTACAACAGCCATATCTTAGGATAGAAACCAGGGTTGTCAGATAAAAAACTTATAAGTCAGAATTTTTTATAACTTCAACAATGAATCAAAAAGGGCAATTTTTGACAAACTAGTTGCTATCATGTTAACATACAGACACTAAATGCTCTATACGGTTTCTATTCATTAATTCATACTTTATTTTCAAAAATATTTCATTAAAAAGTCAATACAATAAATATATTGTTTATTTAAGATGGATAAACCAGAAGAAAAAGGCACCTCGTGTCGGACTCCTTCACTCAACTGAAAATTACTTCACGAAGAAATAGCACGAAAATGAACCAAATACATACAGGGTAATTTAAAAGATTGTACGAAAGAAAATAACTGAAAGTCATATAACAGTAATTCGATGCTATTATTCATGTTTGTTGTTTCGAAAATATTTGGTTAAGATTAAATATGGATGAAGGAAAGACCCACATTCACATGTACACCCTAAGAAAGTTCAAAAATTCGAAAAAAGATCAAAAGATCTAGCAACTCTGATAGGAACAACAAAAAGATGTGAAACTTGAACAATAAACTACTCTTGTTAAGACTTGTCTTTATACACAGTTTCGAATCAAAATTCGAAAAAAACAGTTTTCCTATTATTTCTGAAGAAGGTCACGGTATTAAGTTGCAAAAACACTGTACCTCCACAGCGAAAAGGATAAGGATTCGAACTCTTCTTAGGGTATTTAGAGTTTATTAGAGTCTACATAATACACAGTCTTACAATGTATTGGTGAGGATAACAGAGATGATTCCTTCAATCTTGAAAACTTTTCGTTCTTCTTCAATGTTTAGTTACTTTTTGTACTTAGCAATTCCCTAAATGGCTTTCAGCCTCTCCCACAAATCCAGGCAACTTTAACAAACATCTTCCTGTCAGTGTTCTGAGTCATGGACTCCACACAATCCTAGCAACTTTGGAACATTGTCGAAGGACAATTAACACATTCAAGTTTTACTTTACAATATTCAATGTAAGTTTGAAACATTGATCGAAATCAAATTATTTTGTCGATTTTTCTCTTGCGCATATTTAATTTAAAAATAAATGTTTACTATCGATAATCAGTCAAATACAGCACTCCTACGCATACAATAAATCTGTTTTTCAATTTTTAATGACAAAGTCGATGAGTATATTTACGGATAAAAAATTGCTGCATCATCCGATTTATATTTGACTGATGTAAACATTTGCATCTGTTGGATCAATATATATATTGATTAAAATTGCAAGTTACCTTTATTATTAGGATAATTACATGATTACTTTTAGCTTGCAAATCGTACATATTTATTTATGAAGAGGATGTACGTACAAGACTTACAGATGTATAAGAACAACAACAAAAATACTTTTTATCTTCATTTCAATCGAAGATATTGACAATGACAAAAATCATTTTATTGATTCTTGTAATAGCAATACTTTGCATTACAGTTGAACATTGTCAAGCAAAGAATAATGGTGCAGGTTAAGACAATTTATATTAAATTTTTATTTTATTATGTGTCTTTTATTTATTATCTAGACTCTAGAGAAAATCGAAAGGAAAAAATGCAATCAAAAGAATATAAATCATCTGTTCATAAAAATCGTGCTCGTCGTCAAAATGAAGGATCAATATCAAATGTTGATACAGCAGCAACAGTTCTTTCAATTCTTCCATTAGATCGTATCGGTACTATTGTTGGTCAAATAATGTCAACTGGTCTTAAAGAAATGTTTAATCCAAATGTTGGACAAAAAATTGTTACTGTTTTAGAAAATCAAGCACCATTATTATTAACATCACTTTTTTCTAATCTTTTCACAACTCTAAGTGTTCCTGGAAAAGTACCACCAAAACCAAACACAGAAACATCACCCGTATTAATGAATAATAATGTTGTTAAACAATTAAGTAATAGTTCAACATCAGAAATAATCAATGCTATTCGACGTCCAGCAGCGAAATGAAATACATATATATAAAGACGGAATATTTATATGTATATGGAATAGAATAAAATCATTCTTTCTTATTGATATTTTCAACTAAACTGATTTGAAATCTTACTATTTATTTATTTTTTCATTCCAATAAACTTGGTAATCTTTATTTAAAAAATAGTATTACAACATCTAGAAAAGGTTTTTTAACATGAATGTATAACTAAAATAATAAGACAATTTCAAATAAAGCATCAAATTAGTATTTGACCGATACGAAATGTCAAATAACATAGATAAAATAGACAAAACAATAAAAATAGATATACAATAGGATACAACAATTGCATGTGAACGCTTTTTTTTTGTTTCTTCTTCCTTTATCACGACAATATCATAACGAATTCATTTACATCTTAACATTGTTTTTCTGTATTGATCTTTTATTTGCATGCCGATAGTGATACGTATATTTTGTTGAATATCTCATCTCTTTTAATAATTACACAATAACAATCATTAAATGCATCTTTATAAAAGATATAACAACCATTTCTAACAATGATGTGTCAATAACAAAATAAGAAAAAAAAAAAGAAAGCTGATTATACAAATTTGTTTGAAAGAATACAATGAGAATATCACACCTGGATGCCAATCGAATTCAATAAGTGTCTATAAACCAATCTATTTGTTCATCGTGATCAATATCTCATACAGAGATATGAAAAAAAATAAAATAACAATAATATATATTAATAATTGTTTCTCATAGAATGATACATCTAATGTATTACTTCACTAGTGATTTATAAAATTGTAAATTCTATTTATTATTGAAAACAAAATTTCAAAAAAGAACGGAAAATCTACATCTATTTATTTGTTATCTAATACTCGATTGGCCAATTTGTGTAACGTACATCAGAATGAGTACGCCATTCAACTAGTTTTCTCCATTCTTTCATTTTATTTCTTCTATGACACCATGCACGTTCTCGACTCATTTTTCGAGTGTGATACCATCATAAATCGTATTTGATAATCACTATTAATATTGATATTCTTAATTTTATTTTAAGAATTAAAATATATTGAAAGGCAAGTATATCATTAAAAATGGAAAATATCCCTTGCGTTATTTAACTTTCTTATCATTGTATTATCAATCACTGTATGATAAAATTCAGACAAAACCAAATGAGAAAAAACAAGGTCGAGCACGAACACAAAAAATCCATCGATTAGATAAGCATTTTTTCTATTCAAATATTCGATATTCTGCATACAGAAATACAATTTATCTTAATAATTTCAAAAAAAAACCAAAAAGAAAGAAATTGCAATAAAATTATCACTACATTTTCATCTTTAAGAAACTTCTCTTTATGAAATATTGTTCATCTAGTTCTATGTTGATGTACTTTTTCTTTTAAACCTCGACATAATAATATTGTTCTTTTTTTCTAAAAACTCCTCAAACACAAAAGAACCATTTTGATTTAGACTAATTATAAAAAGAAAATCTCGAACGAATTTAATAATCTACTATATAGAACTTGAATATTAAAAGACATCAAAAAATTTAATATTAATAGATGTTTTTGTAACGACAAATAGGATGAGTAGGTAGGTAGCCGCCACCCTCGGCAATGATGTTTATTGACTACTCTACATGTCCACAATATAACTACAGCGCATATAAAACATGTTTATATAGGAGCGAGAAAAGATAGAGAGAGATGAACACAGGAAAGAAAAATAGAGAGACGAAAGGGGAAAAGAAGATCAGTGGAGTGTGACATCAATATTGGCACAGTTTTCCTTTTTCTTTTCCTATGCATAGAAAAATGGCTGCTATCCAAATCTCTCTCTTTTCTCTTGTTTCCTGGCTGAAAACAACAGCATAAAATTTGTTCGCTTGCACTGTCGCCATTTAATTCACAGTATGCTCGTCACCTAAGCCGTCGTTTTCTCTCGACTATATAGAAAAAAAAAGAAAAGTCTATTGTTTGCCGTATTTTGCCCGTATAACGTCATTATTGTCGACTAGAATAAGAATCATGGATTGGTGGAAAAACACAAGAACGAACGATGATTTTTCTTCATGTTTTTTTTTCTCTCTCATTATGCTATATGACTATGTGCCAAAGAATGGCGGCAACAGCGAAAGGACACGCACATAGCATCATATAAAAGAAACGAGCTAAACGAGAGGACAGACGACGACGTACTCATACACACAGATATATACACACATTCGGCAATCGCTGCAGAGAAAAGAAAAGAGAAGAAATAGCTGCTTGTCATATTTTCTCTCTTTCTCTATTTGTGTTGGGTCTATGTCTACTTGATTCTTACATTTATCATTGCACACTTTACACTACTATTTGCTTCTTATATTAAATAACTAAATTTAATCAATGGCCGATTCAACTGATGCCTTGTCTTCACCGACGGTTACACCTACTAAAGGTAAATTATATTTAATAAATTTTAAAATTTTAAATAGTATTTTTCTTTCAATAAAATTATTCTTTGTTAGGAACAAAACGTGAAGCTGATTTAGATGATATAAGTCCAACAAAATTAAAAGCATTAAAAACTTCACGTAATGGTACAAATGGTGGTGGACCAGCCGATGATGAATCATCAAATCATAAAAATGGTGATGATAATTTACCTGATGAAGATGATGAAGATGATGATGAAGTAAGTTTTTAAGAATTAAAATTTAAAGTCAAGAAAGAAAAAAAAAGAAACACTTTAATTTTTCCTTATTTGTTTAGGTAGCCGGTGATGATCCAGATGGTGATGATTATGATGATGAAGATGCTTCTGATGATGATTATGAAGAAGATACTGGAGAAAATGGTGAAGAGGATGAAGGTAAGACAATTGAAAAGAAAAAATAAATTTAAATATTATTATTTTTTTTTGCCAGGTGATTCAAAAGTTTCGGCTGGTAAATCAAATTCTCGAAGGGCTGCGGCTGGTGCATCAGATGCTAATGAAAGTGGTGATGATGATGAAGATGATGAAGAGGACGACGAACAAGAATAGAAATATAGATTATTCAGATATATCCGATTTGCTTTTTTTTTGTCATGATTGAAAAAAGTACCAAGGAAGATGTTTCTTTTTTGTTGTTGTTTTCATTCGTACATTCACACATTGAAAATTTATTGTTGTTCTTATTTCTTCTTGATGTTGTTATTGTTGTATATTTCTTCTTGTGTGCCGGTTGTGTGTATTTTTTTCCTGTTTGCGACTGCATTAGCTTCGCACAATTCATTCATTCATTCATTTTCTTTTTCGACAAGAATATAGAGACAAACAAACAAAATTATTGAACATACATAAAACTAAATATCTGAACATTTTTTGAGATTACATAAGAATAATCAATGATGAATTGGACTTGACCGCTTTTCTTTTTTTTTTGAGAGCAAAGATGTATTCAAATGCCATAGATGTTAAATTACAATGGATTGTTGTTGATGAGCCTAGAGACAGAAGAATTATATGGTAGAGTTTTTCTATTTTAGAATAGGTCAACAGATGTCACTCGAAGCTGTTTAAACATGATAAAAAAAAAAACTTTGTTTAGTACTACGCCAAAAGTTCCTTAAAGTGACTTTTTTTTTTGTTGATGTGAACTGCCTATATTCTATGCGGATTATCATCATTAGGCTAAATTTGAAATATCTTAGTGATGATCCAATATAAGCGTAACCAATCATTGCACCCACGACATGTTGATTATGTTTTGGAACTTACTCAGTTTTTTGACAACGTCTAACGTAGATTTGTAGAAATGATAAAAATGCTTTAGTTACTTTTGTAAATATAGAACTCATGTTTTGTTTTTCTCAATTTCAAAAATGAATCTTTTCATAATCATATAATTTTCAATCGAACCATAAAATTTCTGCTTATCATCAATCTTCATCTAAAACTTTTTCTCTATTATTCATTTCTGGAAAGAAAATAAAAACACCTGTTTTATATGAAAACGATGTCTTAATTTAGTCGGGTGTAATGAACTGATTACGTCCAACGTTGGAAGTTACTTGAAAAGAAACAGAAAAGCACAGAAAAAAAAAAGAATAATAGACAAAAAAAAGGAGAAAAAGAGAGACAGATATAGATCCATACACAACTTCGTTTTCACATACACAATTTCTTTTTTTTTTGCTTTTTTTATTCAAATTGACAAACGAACGATTATGACATCGTCGATATGATATCCAATATTTCTTGACTTGTTTGATAAAAATAAGACGATAACAAAGAAAATAATATGTGAATAATATGAATAGTTTAATTTGTGGTCAAATTTTTGAGAATTATATGTTAGTATCATTTTTTGTTGATGATGTCGTTGAACCTAGCAATTCAATTGATTGAGGGTATGAAACGATATTATCTTTTTGCTGCTTTGGACTAAAAAATAAAGAGACAAAATAGTCCATGTGCATTTTCAATTAAATGAAAACTAATAATAATAATAATAATAATAATAATAATTCCACATAGTGAAGAAAGCGTCTAAGACAATTGTCGACATTTTAAGTATGTTTCCATCAAGAGTGATGTTTTTTTCTTTGGACATTAATCTTATGCATAATAATAATAATAATCTACCTGTCAGTAATAATAGTTGTTGGATCAGGACTATCCATTTGCATATCTAAAATAAAAATAATTAAATAAGACATTTTGCATTATTGATTTATTTACCATTCGATAGATTATATCTTTGATATTCAATAATTTCACGCTCTTTAAAATGTGCTTGAATTTCATTTTCATTCCAACCACGACGTGATAATCGTTTATGTTCTTTACTCCACATTTCATGACAGTCTTGTGTAGTTGGTAAACTAAAGACATATTCATATGTATAGACGAGATAAAATTTGAAATGAAAAGTTAATTCTTACGATGGTGCTTTCATTGTATCGTCACTAATACTTTTAAGCCAATATGACTCTAGAGCATCAGATGCACTTATTCGTTTTGATGGATCTAATTCAAGCATACGATCTAATAAATCCAAAGCAGGTTCAACAAGACTAAAATAAAGATACAAATATATTAGATAAAAATAACTTGTAAAATAAATTATACTATTGAAATTCTTCACGTAATCTTCTTTTATAAGTTTTTCTTTGTTTTAATGTTGCAAAAAAAGGCAAATGTATAACATCTGGCCATACTGCTGGTGTTGGTGAACCACATAAACGTGAAATCATTTCTAATTGATCATCTTCACGTTGTGCTTGAAATAAAGGTCGACGCTGAAATAATTCACCCAGAATACATCTATGGAGAAATAAAAAAAAAACTTTCATATCTTCTTCTGTCGCCATAAAAATTTAAAAAAAAAATAATTTACCCACAACTCCAAATATCAATCGCTGGTCCATATCTTTCTTCTCCAAGTAATAATTCTGGTGGTCTATACCATAGTGTAATAACTTTATTTGTATATGGTCGATCTTTATCATCAGCATTATATAATCTTGCAAGACCAAAATCAGCTAATTTAATTTTTCCATTATTATTTAATAAAATATTTGAACATTTAATATCACGATGTAAAAAATTTCGATTATGACAATAAGCTAAACCAGACATAATTTGATACATAAATGAAGCAATATGTTCTAAATCAAGTTGAATTAAACCCGAATCAAGTAAACCAAATAAATCATGATCACAATATTCAAAAACTAGATAAAATGATGTATCATTTCGTATATCTGATATTGAACGTGCATCCATAACAATTTCTTTTAAATTAACTATATTTTCATGAGTTAATTGACGAAGAATTTGAATTTCACGAACAGCTGTTATTGGAAAACCTTCTTTTTCATTTTCTAATCGGACCTTTTTTAATGCACATAAGTCACCTAAAGAAATCAATTAATAAATATGAATCTTATTATTTTAATACATATATATATATATATACATACCGGTTTCTTTTTCTCGTGCTTTAAATACTTCGCCATAAGTACCTTCACCAATTTTAGCTAAGATTTCATACATATCAACATTACGATCATCCCATTGATTTTTACGCATATCGTCACGACGTTGAAGAATTCTTTAAAAGAAAAAAAAAAACCTATTAGCACAATTCCTATGAGATTAAAAAATGTGAAACGCGATATAGCTGCTGTTGCTAATCATAGGGAGATTGTTTTATTCTATCTATTTTGGGACACATTTATTCACCATCATTTTATTTAATCCCTCATAATCGCATTAATAAAGTAGTTGATAGATTATAATGAGACGTTATTGACATAGGGTGTCTGATCATATATCAGCAACGTCTATTCCACTGTATGACGCGGAGATGGAGTATTGCTAAGGAGTTGTCATGGCTGAAGAGGAAGAATCCCTAAATGTACAATCGTTTTTTGATCATGATTATATTCAGGTGAAAGACAATGATGAGTAGCATAAAAGGGTTCAGTTGTCTAAGCCTTTGTTCTTGAGATATCGAATTTTTACTACATTTTTTAACAGAAAGCTGTGGTCAGGTCAGTGACCATGAAAATTAAAATTCGAGTTTCGATTTAAAAATTTACATGAATGAGGCTCTCAAAGACACTAGTTCATTGTGCAAATTTCACTGACTAAAGTATTTGATATTCTGAGACATAAGTATAAGATGTATGATTTCCTTTTTTGTATTATTATTAGAAGGTTTTTCAGTATTTATATTTCAGAGTAGAATATAAAAAAATCAGCGAAACTCTCATAATGAGCTAGTGTCATTAAGAATTTCATTTATGCAAAGTTTCAAACCGAAACTCGAAAAATTCGATCTTCATGGTGACTTGAGAAGAATCATAGCTTTCTATTAAGAAATGCGGTAAAAATACAATATTTCAACAACAAAAGCTCAGACAACCCAACTTTTCTAAGGTCTTATACTAATCATTATCACCTTCCATCTGAATGCAGTCTCAATGGAAAAGCAGTTGGTCACTCGGAGACATTCCCTCGTAAGTAGTTACGTTGTTCAGTACGTACCCACAAGGTAATGTGTTCAAACGTTGGTATCAACAGTCTTGGAATGACCCTGGACAAGTGATCAATAGCTATTTATCTTGAATCATCAGCTCAATAGCACACTGATTGCATAGTAACATATATTGACTCTTGTGACTAGTACATAGTTAGTCAGTGTGCTTGGGGAGCTCAAGCGTTCGAGTGAGAGAATTTCAAGCCAAGTTGGTCTTCTGTCCCAAGCTACAGCTAGTAATAGTTGTAGGGAAGATATGGTGCTAATGGAACTGCTTTCGGGCAACACTTTATAGTATAAGATAGCTGAAATGCTGGGTACTCTTTCTTCTAGCCACGATCTGTAGGGATGGGTCCAAATTTTCAGCCCTATACTTTCAATACTCGTTTTAGACTGTCTTTCACAAAATAATGCACAGAGATTTTTATATTTTACAAAGGTCGTTGCATTGGTTTATCAGATTGATTGGATGAATAAATTTTATTTGTTGATGTCGAATGAGAAAATGTATGAGTTGGTGATGGATTTATTGGACTTGAAGATGGAGGAGAATCTTGTTGATAATCTGGTGGCATTGGTAATGAACGTGTTAAATGAGTTTGACCACCAGGTGGTGGTACAATTGTGAAATTTGATGATGATGTTGGTCGACGATGTGCATTCAAACTTAAATATAATAGATTAAAGAATACAGAGCATGGTCTTTTATTTTAACTTACTCGAAACGACTTGTATTCGAAGTAGATGTTAACGATGTACCAGATGATTTAATATTTTTCTATTAAAAAAAGAAATAAATACAAATTAATCTCATAGATTATACGTATAATTATTCGGATCTAAGCTGAAAAATTATTAGGATAAATCAATGGGTATCTAAAAAGTTTTCTGAAAAAATCTTTGCTCAGAAAAATGTTCTAATTTTTGCTTGTGTTGGCAAAGATTTTTAGCGTTTTCTAGGAACGTCTATACAAGTTCTCACAAATGAATTCAAGATTTTGAACTCATAAGTAAAGTTTTACTAGACTACCAAAACATTGAAATGATTTTGATTTCTATTGAGATTTGATAGACATATGAATGTTTCGAAATATAGTGACTTTCGATGCTTCTATAAAAATGCATTCTTTTGAAAGAGGTTATACTAGTCTGATAATATTCTACTTATAGTCTCAAAACTTGAAATCAATTGTGAGATCTTCAATAGACATTTTCAGAAAACGTCCTAAGTTTCAGGTGAAAGTCAGAAAACTTTTTCGGTCAAAACTGTTCTTTTACTACTTCCCATTTGTCTAACACGTTAATAGTCGACAGAAAAAGTTCATGTCAGAAAAGTAGTTGAATATACATGAATTTATTGATTATTAAAAGAGAGATTTCTCGATGATATGCAAATAAGTGAAGAGTTTTCTTTGAAATCACTTAAAGTTTATTGTAATTAGACAGGAACCTCTTATTTTTGTATCACTTTGTATTATATAGAAAAAAATTGATCTTACATCATTATTATTTATTTGATCATTTTGTGTTTGATTATTTAATGTTGCTATAGTTTGTGATACAGTTTTATTTTTAGTTGTTTTTGGTCTTAATTTATCAAGTTCTGAACCAAGTGTTCCTTTTGTTAACTTTCCATGTTGATTATGTCCATAATCATTTGTTGGTGAATATTGATTATTATCACTTGAACGTGATGATACGGAAGATGATGATGATCTTCGTCGATGTTTTGAACTTCCTGAACGATAATGATGTGAAGAATAAATTGTTGATGGACTTGATCGTCGATGTTTTTTCGATGAACGATGATTACTATAACGATCGTTATCAATATGATCATGTTTACGTTTTTTATTTATTATATCAAAATCAATATCATTTGATTGTGATGTTGTTAATGGTGCATCGAATGTATGACGATGTTGTTGAGCATTATGATAATAACGACTTGATGTTGGTTCATGTCGAGAATGTTTTGATGATGATGAACGTTGAGAATTTCGACTATTTAGTTAAATAAATAGAGAATTTAAAGGTGCCGGAAATGAAAAAGTTAAGGCAAAGTTTGTTTTTCTTTACTTTAGATATGATTACATAGAGTATGATGAGTCGATCAATAGTATGCGCAGTTTCAGTATTTTTCATTTTTCTTTTTAAGTTCACAACTTAATCTAGAAAACTCATTCATAAATGAGTTTTCTAAATTCAGTTTTTGAAATTTAAGAAAAATGAAAAAACTGAAAATTTTTCTCAAAAACAAAAAAACTTATTCTAAAACAAATGAAAATACACATATTCATGATCAGCTCTTGAAAACTCTATCTCACTATGAATACAGGCGAGAAAAAACAAACACACTTACCTATCGGTGTTAATATCATTTGGTGATGAACGATGTGATGATGTTGTTCGACGAGATTTATGATTATCGTTATCGCTATCTTTGTCGGATGATCGTTGCCGATGATGTTTATGTTTTTTTTTTGATGTTGATGAACGATGGTAGTTATCAGATTTTAGTGTTATACTAGTTGGCGATGAAGACTCAGGTGATATTGTTTCAAGTAGGGATTGATTTTGTTGATAAAATGATGAATCACGTACATGTGTTCGATGATAATTATTATGAGAATTTAATGAAGACGACATCAACGTTTTCGAAAAACAAATCGTCATACGATATCAAAAAATAAATAAATTTAATACCAACCTAATGTAGATATTTTCATTTGAATATTTTTTCTATGAATTGTATGTCTTTTACTTACGAGAAACTGTTAATGATGATATTGTAGAAGTTTGATTAGAAAATAATCAAGAGACATAATATATTAAGAGAGTAACTATACAGATGGGCATGTAATGAGCAAAAAACAACAGTCGCTTTTGAAGATGTTCGTATGAATATTTAGTGGAAATAAATTTGTTTGTTTTATTGGTTTAAATAAGAAAAATTTGTCCAATCAAAAAAATGATGTTATAAAAAATACTTCGGTATTGTGTGACATCACACTTGAACTTATGGTGCTACAATCAACATGAATATTTTGTGATAAAAATAATATGTTCTGCTTATGAAAAAATGAATTAAATAGATAAGTTTATTAAAGAAAAATGACCTAATTTCAAACGATAGAAATTATCACATAAAATTACAGATATTTTTAAAAAATGACTGAAACTCAACAAATATTATTAGAAATCGATATTTTCTTGTTGATTATCAATCCGAATTTTTAATAAATTTAATTATTCCTTCAATAGAGAAGAAAAAAGCAATAGTTGATTTCAAAAGCAAAGCATACACGAATTAGACTTCGAAATCCAGTTACTTAATGATGGTCCGACTGTATCGGGCCAAAAATTTACTCATGCCTGCACGGCCCAACATCTACTCTATTGAAGTTCGGCCCAGTTCAACTTAGGATGGCATTATTAAAAATATTTTTCTTCTACAAAAATGACCTCGACATGATGGAACCTTCCAATCGCTATAGTTATTTATTCAAATATTGTAAAAAGTCTATTATCATAGTGATCAAAAATTGAACAAGATTAGACATTTTTAATGCTTGTAAAAAACAACAGCATGACAAATAAATCAAATTACTTATTGAATGGAAAGAGCAACATATATTCGTGGGTAATTCAACCTGTGAAACACTTTCATTTATTAACATAAGCTGCTATGAATAGAATGCTCGCACATCAATTTCACAGAGTCACATTGATTAGTATTTTTAGTTACACTACTATTTTAGTACGCAGTTAGCATTGTTCCACTTCAGTAACACTCACGTCAATTAATTCAGTTGATAGTATACTCGGCCTTGTATGTACATAAGAAAGATCATTGAAGCGAATAAAATGCTCTGCTTTTATTTATAGGCTAAATGAAACTTCCGGAACGTTCTCATAATAAAGATTCGTGACTGTTATCAACTATAAGGCTCAAAACCCATGTAACAAATTTTAACAAAAAACTAAAGTAAAATCAATTCTTTTTCGAGTATAAAATCTATTACAATCAGATTTTTCTGTTTTATTACATGAGAAACCTTCATTGGAAACAAAAAGAAATAAAGTTCGAACCGAGCAGTCCAACTCGGAGAAAAAATCTGTCCTGGCCGGGCAACTTATTTTAAGCCTTATTGCGTACATTCTAATATTTTTCTTGAGCCATATTGCATTGGTTAATGATATTTAAACACTCGTAAGCGATTTGAAAACGGTTGCCGTTAGAATGATCATTTATAATGCATCATAGAAATGAAGAAATAAGATGATAAATTATATTCGGTACCATCATTGTTGGTATTCTAGCAGAGATTTGACGATCGTTTTTTCAACATTTTTACATTGTTTTCTACATTGAATTAAAAGAAGTGTCTTTATATTAGGCATCTGAATATTGTATTTATTGTCTTCGCTACGGCCTAAAGTAATTTAAATATTTAGATGAAAAGAAAGCACAGTTATTATTTCTTATTTTACTGTCACATTTTTGTCATGTTAACTTTTTCGAAAGCTTCTTATAAGTTTCTTGAGAAGGAATAACTATTAATTGATGTTGTTGATGTCACTTATGATCAATCACCATCACGGTCGGCGAATATTTTCAAAATCTCTATTTAATGTAAACCATGATATTTACGAATATCACTACATTTTGTTATTTTCGATTGAAACCGAACATAGTGAGTTGCTTGACACAAGAATCATATTCTTATTTCCACGATGTGATTATTCTCTCATAGGAAATGATGATTTTCACAGAGATGCCAAACGAAAGTCACTGGAATTTAGTACTAGGATCATCTACTTAGACATTCTATCATAAATAGCATCTCTTCTTTTATCATTGTATGTTTCTTTTGAATAAAAACAAAATTAAACTTGTTTTTTTTTTCGTGCAATGAAGATAAAGTAACCGACAGGTTGATGACAAATATTTACTCTATTTTTTAATTTAAAGCATTAAAAAAAAATCACGTAGTCTTTCGCCTGCACAACACACATCCATGCTTATGCTACAATAAGAAGAAACAAAACCCTACTTTTATTTAATGGAAGATTTTAGCAATTGAATTTCCAGGTATTTAACTATGCTGTCGCACAATCATGAATTTTCTATGATCCTTAAAAACTCAACATAGAGTATTAAGTAGAGAATAACAAAAATAAATCTTATTCGTATTAATGTTTCTACTTGCTGTTCGCTGTTCGTTTGACCAATTATTTAAGCTCTTCATCGATAATTTTTAAAAATTAGTTTATTTATAAGCATCTACCGAACAAGAAAATATCATTTCTATTATTAATGTTGAGGGAAAAACTGTTTTTCTCTCTGTGTAACTAAATATCAAATGATCCTTTTGCATTGTCTTATGATTTAGAAAGGAGGCTAGTTCAGAAAGTGGAAAAAATAGAAAATACCATATACGATAAGAAACAGAGCGAATAACAAAGCAGACTTATAATGTTGACACTGATCTGGATTCATCGAAATCCAATATATAACCAAATATTGGTACATAACGAGGGTAGAATGAAAATATTCTGTGTGTACGTTTATTGATGTGTTGACATCAACGATTTTGGAAAGGAAAAATTGTGTAGAGCGATACTTCTATTATAGCATGCAAATAGAAAAACGTGAAGACATTTATTCTTTATGTTTATTTGTCTTTTATTTTTAATTATTTCTTTCCTTGTCGTTCTTTCATATTGATCCGTCTCTATTTAATGATCCATTGTACAGATTATCCTTATCAATATGATATCATATTCTGGTCATTACGATTTATATCAATGTGTAAATCGTACAATAAAATCAGAAAAATTATTTTTAAATACTTTTACACATTCAGTCATATTCAGAAATATCAAGAAGTATTACTTTCACAATCAAACACACAGATACAGTTATGTTTTTTTTTATATCATACTTCATTTAAACTTATGGTGCAATAGCTTGTGTTTAGTTGCATCGACCATTTATTTTTCTTTTTCGTTTCTTCTTTTCTCTTAGTTATCAATATTATCAAAGTTATCTTGGTTTATCTATTCACTACATAACGACATAGAACCAGTTGAAGTACAAGTAGACCATTTTATTAACTTACAGAAAAAGAAAATATGGCGAATCCAATGCGAACATTTGCTTCGGATAATTATGCTGGAGTTTTACCTGAAATAATGTCTGCATTATCAAAAGAAGCTCTATCAAACTCACATGCACGTTCTTATGGTCATGATAATGTTTCACATGAAGTATGTCTTTTAATTCAGGAAATATTTAATTTGTCACCAGAAGATCCATCACCTGATGTTCATTTTGTTTTTAATGGTACTGGTGCTAATATACTTTCAATTCTTGCTTGTACTCATTCTTATCATGCTGTTATTTGTTCGGATATATCCCATATAATTTGTGATGAATCATCATCACCAGAAACTGTAACTGGTGTACGATTAATATCAATTCCAACTGATGAAAATGGAAAAATAAATGTTGATATAATTGAAGAAAAATTAGATCGTATTGGTGATATGCATGCAGCTCAACCACGAATGTTAACAATAGCACAACCAACAGAATATGGAACTGTTTATACAATTAATGAACTTAAAGAATTATCAAATTTAGCTAAAAAATATAATTTATATTTTCGTAAATCTTCTTTTTTTTTTATTCTTAAATCTTAATCAATTATATTTTATTTAATAATTTTAGACATTGATGGTGCACGATTATACAATGCTGCATCATCATTAAATTGTAATCTTCGTGATATAACAACATCGATTGGTGTTGATATTCTTTCATTAGGCGGTACCAAAGTAAATATTCAATTAATAGATAATATAAATACGTCAATATTTATTATTTAATCTAGGCTGGTTTAATGTATGGTGAAGCTGTTCTTATTTTTAATCAATCATTAATTAAAACTGATGGTAATACGTTAAGTCCATTAAAATATCGTCATAAACAAGTGATGCAATTAGCATCTAAACAACGTTTTATAGCTGTACAATTTTTAACTTTATTAAAAAATGATTTATGGAAAAAATCAAGTGAACATTCAAATTCAATGGCACAACTATTAAAAAAACGTCTTGAATTAATTTCGAAAAAAAATGATAAACAATTAATACGTATAACAAGACCTGTTGAAACAAATGCTATTTTTCTTGAAATACCAAGAGATTGGTATGAACCATTATCAACAATATTTCCATTTTATATGTGGAGAACTAAAAATTGTGAAGTTAGATTAATGTGTTCATTTGATACAACTGAAAATGATATTGATCAATTTATTAACAAAATTAATGAACTTATTCAAAATTAGAAAACTATTTTTTCTTCTTAGGATTTTTCTTTTATAGACCTATTTTAGCATACATAAAATATAAAATAAAAAGATTTGCTCTTGATTAGTCCTTGAATTGTTTAGAAATGATCTCTTTGTTCTTTTTTTTTTTGGTAAATGACTTCACGTTGAAATTCTAATAACAATATCTTGAAACTATTAGATGAAATATTTCATCTGAACTTAAATAATTATATTCATGATAAGTAAATCGAATGTTTTGAATTTCAGACTTTTGTTGTAGGTTGGAACTGAAATAAATTTACCACTATAATTATTTATGTAACAATATTTCGAGAAATTCAATTGATTTTTTGATTACTATTCGTTATATCAATTCAAAAAAAATTCTCTGTTCAAACATTATTCAATATTGGAATTGTTATTATAACAATTATATTCGAATCAAAGTTTTTTTTTCTATTCAGGCAAACACTTCGTGAAGAATCCACTTAACCAATTCTGCTTTATCAAAACATGAAATAAGGTTAAAACAACAATGCTTCCAACTATAATGTGAAGGCCTAGTATTCTTTATAGAATTTATCAAGATCTTAGTGTTTATCTTTCAATGGAATGTAGAACATATTAATTCAATTTCAATAAAAGACATTCTTCACAAGAATAAACTTTTAACATAAGTCCATCTATTTGAGATTGAAATAAACATCACAATACCAAAAAATATAGACAAAAGAGAAGATTAATTATCATTTAAGAAAACGAATGTAAAATAAAAAAAAAAAGAAAACAAAAATTGGAAGAAGAACATTCACTAATTTTAATAAACAAGAGTAAAATTTTTCAACAATCGCAGAATTAAAGATAGAATATATTCAAAATCCAGATATATATATTTATTAAACCATGTACAAACTTAAATTTCGCGAAAAAGAAAAGTTATCATAAACACATCCGACTAAACTACACGCGTTGGCTAATCACATAAAAATTTCCATTATATTCACTTAACTCTTATTACATAATCATATAATGTATATTTTTTTTTTCTGAAAATATTAGGAAAACAAGAAAAAAAAAAACCCAGAAATAAGAAATTCCAAACTCACAATTATTTTTTTCCGACTACCACATTAGACAAAATACATATATGTAATGAATTGAAAAAAACGAAACCAATACATAGATAGATTTTTAAAAAATTAACACAAGGAAAACATTCTCTACTAAAATAAGATAAAAAGGAAAAACAAAGACACGTGAGAAGATGATTTTTATTGTTGCACGTGTCAAACCAACAAAAAATGCAAAAGATAATTAAGAAGAGTTCATTTTTTTTTGTGTATGGATACCAAAAGAATATCTGATCTATCTATTTCAAAAAAAACGATAAGCACCCTTCAAGCTATTTCAATTGATGTAAATTATGTTTTTCTTTTCGAGATTAACGAAAGACAAATGGTGTTAAACAAAAAAGTAAAATAAAACAAAAAGAATAGGCACATTAAATTGATTGTTCGTCATTTAATTTCACTTTTAAATGTTGTTGTTCATCTTCATTAGTTGTTAAAGTTTGTACTACATTTGTTGATGATGTTTTAGTACATCGACATAATTTACTAAATCTAATTAACAAAAAAAAAATTATACTTTGAATAAAATACCAAAAAAAAAACAAAGGATGAGAGCGGATAAGGTCATTTTCTCCCACCTAATAAAATCGAGATTTTTTTAATAGAATGGAATTAGAAGTAAGTCCTGATCATATTTTATAGATCAATTTTGAAATAGCTTGAAAAACAAATTTGGGACCCGCGGTACTGCCAGGGGTGTCGAAATTTTTTTTTTTCGATTCAAATAAAACATATGCTGAATGGTAGAGCCGAGTGCGCTGATTATAAATATCAATATATTAAGTGTTCAAGGTCTTTAATATACAAAAGAAACAAACATTCTTCAGGTAATCACTTGGCATTATATCCAGGATTTCGTCTCTGTATCTTCTCCATTGATTGTTCTAATCTCATGAAAAAAGATTCGTAACAATTAAAAAAACTATAAAAGATCCTTGGAAGCATGATCGGCTACAAAAGTGGGGATTACCGGTGAAAAATCTATTTTTTTCTATCTTCCATGAAAACTGAGAGTTTCGATATCTCCTGATAGAATACTTCAAACAATGTGAAATTTGACCTGAATACGTAATTTTGAATGTTCTATCTGATGATTCACTCGGAGTCCTTAAAAAATTGTGCGTCGGAGTTTTGGGTGGTTTTCTAGAAAATCTTTTCAGAAACTTAAGGATTTCGATAAAAGTCAAATTCACCATCGTGTTCAGCACATGAAACAACCTACTTTCAGCATTTTAAATCTTCTGAAAATATTGATACAACTATTCTTTTCACTACTGTATTCATTTCGATTGGGCTACATCATCTATACTGTTAATTATAGAAACGTATGCTCTGGTTCAACGTATCCAAAATGTTTGATTTGTTAGAGAGTTGTGTACAAAGGTTATTTTATGTACCGAACATGATGGTGAATTCGGTTTTTTATCTAAACTCTTAAGTTTCTGGAAAGGTTTTCTAGAAAACCACCCAAAACCTCGACGCAAAATTTTAAGGATTTTGAATGAACCGTCAGATAGAGCATTCAAAATTACGTACTCAGTTCAAATTTCACATTGTTTGAAATATTTTATCAGGAGATATCGAAACTCTCAGTTTTCATGGAAGATAGAAAAAAATAGATTTTTCACCGGTAATCCCCACTTTTGTAGCCGATCATACTTCCAAGGATCTTTTATAGTTTTTTTTAATTGTTACGAATCTTTTTTTATGCGATGAGAACAATTAATGGAGAAGATACAGAGACGAAATCTTGGATATAATGCCAAGTGATGACCTGAAAAATGATTGATTTTTTGTATATTAAAGATCTTGAACATTTAATATACTGATATTCGTAATCAGCGCACTCGACTCTACCATTGAGCATGTTTCCTTTGAATCGAAAGAAAAAGAAAATTTTGGACACCCCTGGGGGGTAAAACATAGGTCCCAAATTTTTTCTTCGAGTTATTTCAAAATTGATTTATAAAATATGATCAGGACTCACTCCTAATTCCATTCTATTAAAAAAATCTCGATTTTATTAGGGGCGAGAAAATGGTCTTACCCCACCTCATCCTTTGTTTTTTTTATTTCTTACGGTATATCAGCAAATTTATCAATAGGTCCAACAAATGAAAGTAATGGAAGAAAAAACCATGTTGCATATAGCCAACTAATAAACATAATTAACATAAGAAAAAATCCCATTTGTGAAAATGATGTCAATTTGCTTGGTGACATTGATAAACCAGCAAGAAATGATGTAAAACCAGCTATAAATACAGCTGAGCCAACACGGATAAGACTATTTTTAATACGACGAAAACGTTGAAAATTTCCTTTTTGATGCCAAGCTTGAATACGTTTAAATAATGATGATGAAGATAAGTCTTTTGTATTTTGAGGTACTTGTTCTAATAACAACTGTTCCGTTGGATTTCCATTACTTAAATGCAGTGATTTTAATGCATTTGATGTTCTTCGAATATGTGCATGATATTTTTGCCAATCAGCTTTTATATAAGCAACACCATAATGTACAGCTATTACAAAATTAAAGTTTATTTTAGAAATAAACAAAAGTAAAAAGAAAAAAATTATTTTTCTTACTAAAATCGACACTAAGACCAACACTCATAATAATAATGATTGTTTCAAGAATATTTAATTCCCAGCCACATAATACAAATATTGCAACTGTATCAGCTATTATAAATGTGATTGTTATCATTGCATATAATGTTATAATAACATTTCCAGAAGTTAATAAAAGTACAAAAAATGCAAATAGCATAGAAAATATCAAAGAGGTATATGTACCACGGATAACTTCACGCATTAAATCGTAAAATAAAAATTGAGGTGAAACAAACCAACTAAAATAAACATAAGGAAAATTTATATTTTAATATAGATAGGTTAGCTATAATTCCTCTAATATACGAAAATCTGAATACATCGACATAATTCGTTTTGGTTTCGAAATTAGCGACAATGTTTTCTTAGTAGGGTGGAGTCCACTGGGTTGGGTACGAACTCGAGCCCAGTTCGCAGTTCAGGTCTTTTCTCGGAACCGAGTCAGAATCCTGGTCTCAAAGATATTCAATAAATCGGATCAGAAAACTTTGCATCCGACGAGCTCTATAGTAGAGTATCTAATATATTACAACATGTATAGTTTTCAATTAAGCTTCTTTTTGGATACTTATTATGATCTAGGCAGGAATCATTTCCTTTTTTTTTGCTTTCGAGGCTTCTGCATTCATGATTAAGATTATCCTGTTCAACGTCTTATGCTTAATAATCAGTCCTACTATAACAATTTTATTCTTGTTTCATGATTAACCAATTTATCATTCTTCTTTATAAAGTTTGAAATCGCCAATGAATTTTGAAAATGATGTCAGGAGAATAAAGGACTACAGCTGAAAAGTCACTGAAATATAGCTACAAAACACGAAGAGGAATTCATAAGCGTGAATTCTTGTCATTTCAGTATGATCTATTAAAAAAGGTAACACTCATTTCAAATGTGAATTATCATTTTGCGAAATTCACTCTCTAAAATATGATAAGTTGAAAATTTTTGTATACAATCAAACGATTTTTCAGGAGGAAAATTTCCAGAATTTTGCTAAAATTTACTGATTACATTAAGATTGCACTAGATTCAACTACTGATGAAAGTCCAGTAGTATCAAGTTAGAAAAAAGATAAGTTTTGTCCCTGAAACACGGCTTGTAGATAAGATGACTATAAAGATTCGGAGCACAGATATAACTTTGCTATTATCATTTCATTAGAAAAATTTTATCTCGGTTTCAAATAAATCTATTGAAATACTATTGTCAACACAATTAGTTGCTTTTAATTAAAATAAGATTGAAAGTATTGATAATTTATAAGTCTTAAAAAGTCAAAGTTGGTTTTGTTTTCAACAACAGTGTTCCAATACAACCTTTAATTTGAACCAAATATGCTCATTTTTCTTTCAATTTATCGTACAAAATGTTCGAGTGTGAGATGAATATTACTTTTGCGTTATTTGGTAACATAGAGATAATAAAGATAGTACTTTGACGTTATAGTAGATTTCTTAAATAGTTGTTTATTGCTACTTGATGAAAATGTCAAATTAGCATACGTATAAGATTATATCGCTTTTTTGTTTATGCATAGCTGGTGTTGAAAATTCAATTAAAGTAAAATGTTACTATCAATGCCATGCAACTATAAGAACTTTTCATCACTGATTAATAATCTGACTGACCATAGCAAGATCATTTCTCTAATTCGAAGTTTTCTCTCTCCAAAACTATATGAACCTATTGACTAAGAGAATAATAATCGATTATTAACAATCGAACTTATTTTTTTCAGACTTCTTTTCCCTTTTCCTTTGTAATAAAGCATTTTTAACCTTCTATAAAAAAATTTTTCTTACCCATGTTTAACTTGTTCATAAACATGACCATTTAAACCTTCAGACAATTTTAATTGTTCTAAACGTTTTTCAAAATATTCTTCTAATTTTTGATAATAAGCATGTTGAACAGAAAATGTATCAAATGTAACATTCATCTTAATAAGAAATAAAAAGGCACGTAACTGATATGTTTTAGGATCAGGTAAAAATCCAAGTCGAAAATTATCACTTCCACGATTGCCATCATTTGATGATGCAAGTTGATTAGATTCACTAAAAAATCTAAATAAACGATTCATTGCAATCCTTGTTTCATTACGTGTTGATGGAACAAAAAATTCATTTTCGTTATATTTTAAATCATTATTTGGGTCCGATTGTAAAAATCCACGTAATAATTGACCTATATAAAATAGAAAAGTATTCAAATAAAATTTTTTTTATTGTTTTCTTTATTTTGTTTTTCTCTTACCAATTGTTAACCATTGTGCATAAGTTTCTTGAACATTAGAAAATAATTCACTCCGATTAAGATCTTTTAAAAATGTATCAAACCATCGTAATGTTTCTGGATCATAAAAATCAATTTTTTTATTATAAACTACATTTTCATTATCAATATATCTTTCTTGATCAGGATTAAATGGATGTACTAAGTCAGTCTCTTCAATACCAAATATAAATACTATTAAAGGATTTGTTATATTTTCTTTATCTTCATTAATATACGATAGAAATTCATCACGCATTTGATATTCAAATCGTTCAAATGGATGTGATAATTGAAAAAATTGATAACGACGAGATTTTGGTGGAGTTAATTTTGGATAATGAAAAACAATAAATAAACCAGCAATACCGAGTATTAAAAAAATTATTATTAAAATATAACGAAGTTTTATTATTACACGTGGAATATAAACAGTAAATATAGCATGATTAAGACGAGTTAATGTTATCATTATTTTATCGAATAATTCTGGAAAATGATTAAATATACCAAAACGAGCTGATAGAGGTTCACAAATTTTTTCATATACAATTACAAACGATACAATCATTGTTACATTCATTAGAAAATTAAATAATATACAAAGTCCCTATTTGAAGAAAAAAACAAAGAAAAAACAATTTTTTTTTATTAAATTTTTTCTAGACTATCAATTAGGCAATTGGAATTTAATGTTATCTGAAGAATTCGAAACAAAAGCGAAAGCTATTAGCACAGTATCTGCGAAATTAAATTGTGAAACAAGATATAGCTGCTGTTGCTAATCACAGAAAGATTGTTTTAGTGTGTATTTTGGGACACATTTCTTCACTCTACTTTTACTAAATCTGCCAGAAACACAATAAGGAAGTAGGTAATACATTGTAACGAGACATTATTGATATACGGTTTGTGTTCGTATATCCACAACGTCTGTCACGATGTGTGATGGTTGCCAGTTGGCATTTGTTACAGTCTGTGGGGAGTAATGGGGGTGCAAATTCTTACCCTATATACTTCGGCACTCTTTTTAGATTGTGTTTCACAAAATCTGAAACAATATTTTTTTTTTTCATTTAGTCTTTTTATTATAGAGAAAACTTAGAGAATAGCCTTCTATTATTTTATTGTTGCATCATGTGTCAACAGACAGTATTTCTTTCATTTGTTTTTGTGTTGTTTATATCAAGAGCTTCTGTATATATATTTTCTATTACATCTGATTTCTTCTTGATTCTCTCAGTAACTGTTATTATATCGTTCGTCACATTTTTTCAAAAAGTGAACTTTGAAATCTAAATAGCAATGAGTGAGCAGTTGGAAATTATATCAGGTCGATATCTTGAAACATTTATCTGATAGGTTATTTACAACATTGAAACATGACAAGTCTTAAAACTAGCTTAATATGTTGGTGATCATCCCTAAGTCTTATCAATTATAGAGAAAATGTTAAATTTCAAACATCCCTATAGCATCTTTGTATACTATTATCTTGGCAAAATCCGGAGACTCAGATGACTATACTCAGATCTCTTAGCTCGCTTGATTACACACCACTATTCTATTATTGATAGGCAAAAACTAAAATATTTGTTCATTGAATTCTTTTGAAATACACCACTACAAAAAGGACATATTTTGATAGAGTTGACATCTCAATATTGCATCGAACATGCATGTCAATGTAGTCAATGCTTCAGCATCAGTAAACACCACTGCTAGTGTAGTCAGTGTCATAGTGGACTCTTCCGTCCTTGACTCAATGTTCAGTATTTACACAAATACTGCATATTTCTACATGCTACAAATAGAAAGCAACCGAAGTCACAACCCACTAATATTCCTTTAAAGTAATTTTTGTTTGTTTCTGACATAGAAAATGTTCCTATTGATAACTCTTCATTAATTCAAACATATCAAATCAGACTAACTCTATAGAAGATTCATTAATAAATCAATTCTTTTTTGAAGAATCTATGAAACTTCAATAACTCTTATTAAACCCAAAAAGATTCTCCGAGTCTATTATCTGTTTGCCATTAAATTTTGCTACAATGAATGACTTTCGAAATTAACATTATTAATTAAACAATTTGATGTTTTTAGTAAAACCTTACCATAAATAAACCAAATAATTGTACATAAGCAATACGTGATATCATATTCGTAAAAAAAGCTGCTGATGTTGTAAAACTCGTTACAAAAACACTAGCTGCTGCATGTCTTAAAACTCCTGTCATCATCTGTATCATTTGTTCTTCATCAACTTTCATCATCCGTACTAAATCTGTATTTTTAATTGAGTCAAAATGTTCTTCTTCTCCAGTTTGATCTTGTTGATGTTGTTCAGGATCATTTCTTGTTGATGAATGTCGTTTTAGTACTGATGCTGTATATTCTCTATCACGAAGATATTGTTTTTGTTGTTTGTCAGTTAATTTTCCATAAAATTCTATTGAACGACCTCGTAAACGTGCTTCATTATAAATATCTAATTTTTCTGAATACCATGCATCAAATATAACAAATACATTGTCACATGATATACCAATTAAAATAAATGTTGCCATTAAATTTATGTATGGAAATAAATCAATACCAAAAACTATTTTATATGAGAAATAAGCACAAGCAAATGATAAAACAACACATATATTTGTCATTAATGCAACTGTTATTGAACGAAGATAAATGATTGTCACCTTAAAAGAAAAAAAAAGAAATCGAAAGTTTAATTTTCTTTTTCTTTTATGTACAAACTTACTCCAACAATTAATGAAATAGCTAATATAACAAAAAACATATCTACACGTATTTGTTTCATAGCTGAAGGAATTCGAATATCCATAAAATTTAATGCAGATATTCGTGTCCGACCATCATCAAATTTTGGATTTTGATAAAAATGTTCAATAAATAAATCATGGGCAGAATTTGCTGTATGAATTTCACTTCCATTAGCTGTTATTATTGGTTTAGTTGGTTTTAAAAACCACATAGCTGTATAACGTGTTTGATTTGTTGACAAAAATGTTTTATCTACTAAATATTCTAATGTTAAAAATGTAAAATTATAACGAAAACATAAATCATGTAGAAATAAATCAATTGGTGCAGTACGATAACGTTTTAAGCCAGCTAAACGAAGAAGACCAGTATCATATAATGAATGACAACGTTGTATACGATCAATAAAAGTATTTATATCATTTGCATTCAATTGTCGACAATCTGATTTATTAGAAAAATAAGCAACCATTTCTGGTAATGTATAATGACATGTTGAATGTAATTGAAATAATTCAACAAGTTCATATTGTTTTTTACATAATGATAATAGATTATCAATATTTAATAAATTTGAAGATGATTTATCACTTGATTCAAAATAAACTTCATAATGACGATCTTAAGAAAATATTTAAATTAATATAATATTAAAAAAAAAAAAGATTTTTTTTTTGTTCTATTCGTTTCATTGTTTTAAATTTGAACTGTGCATTCTGATATTCTCTGTCAATGTATATATTTCAGTACAATTATTTATTACGTTCTTTTTTTCAATCTCAATTTGAGCAAGGCACGAGTTCTATTGATGAATCATTATAGTGCAAAAATAAAACAGTAATCAAAAACTGATTCATCATTATTGTAAGTACATCAAATAAGAGAAAAAGATTCTTTTTTAAGATTTCATTTTTACAAAAAAAAAATATATGTATCAGATTTTGATTACTAATAAATATTGACCAAAGTACACCTAAAAAGATATTTAAATCCATCATATGCTTGAAGTCTTTACAACTTCTTATTTCTAAAACTAGAAAAAAACATAAAATAAAATGTTATATTTAATTCAATAACAAAATCATGCATCTCTCTCAATATGTTAGAGCAAGTTGCTTCAATGAATAGATTATGTGAAGAATCCTTCAACTGATTAATTGATTACGATTCTAAACTACGTGCACCATGTAACAATAATGAACTATGAATATCTTGAGAAGAGTTACGGTCCTTACTTTATCTCTGCAGAGATACGACATTTTTACAGTGTTGTTGAAGTTAATGCTGTGACCGACCTTGGTAACTTCGGAAAACCTGATTTTCGAATTTCGATTTGAAGCCTTGTATAGAGACAGGTCTTAACGAGTATAGTTTATTGTAAAAGCATCAAGTCTTTTGATTAGCTTATTTCTTGAAATGAGAATATCGAATCTGTCGGCATGTGTACAAACGATGTAAATGGCATGCTTTTACTATAACCATAATTTAGAAAGGAAACAACGAAAAAATCTGAAACTTTCCTAATAAACTATTCTCTTTAAGATTTGTCTCGATGAAAGTTTTCAAATCGAAATTCAGTTTTCTTCATATTTGTGAGGAAACCATGACCTTGACTTCAAAAGTACCCTAAAAGTGCAGTACCTCTGTAGCAATAAGCTAAGGACTCGAATTCGTTTCAGACTATTAATAGCTCAGTAGTGTTTACATAATGCGCAACATCCCTATTAAAAAGTGATTAATCAAATTAGGATATTTCCTTCGTTAGTTAGATAGCCAAAATATATCTATCTATCTAAAAATGACACATACTTAGATCAATCGATGTACACATGTGTTCATTTGGTTTATAAAGTTGTTCTTCAATTGGTTTTGATATTTTCATAAGATCAGTTTTATTACTCAACAATGAATATACTTGCTGATTAGTTAAACATTTATTTTGACTTGATGACACAAATACACAACCATTTGGATTAGATATTAAATCTAATTTAAGATCTATTTCATTTAAATTATCATCATAATCCGATTCATCTTCCTCTTCTTCATATTTTTTATTCATTGGACTACTTGATAATGGTGATTTTGTTGATAATGGTATTTTACTTTTATTATTTATTTTTGCTGTAGCTAATTGTTGATCAAGTTTATTTTTGAGTTTTTCAAGAACATATAAACGTGAAGTTAATGTATGTTTACCACGCGGAACAAAACCCTAAAATAAATTTTGAGATTGTTTTCTTTTCTAAAACAAAAATAAACTTTACCTTTGTCGGATCATTAAAATCTGGTAAATCACGTAGTAGTATTGCTGATAATCCAAGGACAATGCAAATAAAGAACCCAAGTAATAAAAAGCACCATGAATGTTTAACCACAAATGTTGAATACCTATTATTTAAATTCAAATACAATTTAAGATAAATTTTTTTGAAATAATAACCTTAGGAGAGTTTTCTCAAGATAAAACTCCGCTCGAGCACTTATTGCTTCTTCGCAATCGGTAGAAATCATATTAAATAACTAGGTAGTTTGTTTTGCTCTATGCTTCGTTAGTTTCTAAGTCACGAGAGCACTTTTATATTTTTAGTCTATATCACGAGGGTTCTTCATCATTCGTTCGGTTATGTGAGAGAAGCAAGTTAACGAACGATGAAAATAACCTTCACGGTTTAGTGATTATAGCTTAATGTTATTCTATAAACGGAATATTAGATTGAAAGAGAACAACAGACAGGTAAAAACAGTGTATGTATGCATGTATGTGCAAAAACTAAACAGAATACATAAATTAATGATAGTATATTGTTAGTTTTGGATTCATTCAGTAACAGAAGTTAGTTAATTAAGTTTTGTTTTTTGGTTAGAAAAAATAAATAAATAAATCTACCTGATATTTATCAACATTACCATCTGTTCAGTAATATATATCATTATCGAAAAGGATATTTATGCTGAACAATGCTGATATAATAGAGAGATATTATGTACATAACGATTCTAGTTTTTGTTATGAATTGATAATGATTTTTTTTGTTTTGAAAAAAATTTTCACATTTAAGATTCTTACTTTCTATTTAAATACAGTTTTGGTTCTGCCATATTGTCATTTGTTTATTTTAAAAAATTAAAATTGAATTTTAAGGCGAAACATAAGAAAAAGGGTAAGAAAAAAACAGACACGAACAAAATTCACAATGCAATAATAACAGATCTAGAATAGATAAAAAGAATGACGATGAGTAACATGTGCTTGATAAGCGGAATTGTATGTCAAGCTCGTTTTTCAATTTACTAACGAGTTGCACCATTTTTCAAATCAAAGATAAGAAGAAAGAGTAATATAATCATTGTTTTTATATTCTATTATTTTTACTGGAAATAACAACTAGAAAAAAGAAAACAACACAAGAGGATTTTCGAGAAACAAGCTGATATTAATATCTTGGCTATCTATGTATGTATGAAAGAAAGAAAAAAACAAATATATAACAATAAATATATGATGAATGATATTGTTTACTCTATATATTATGTGTACAAAAAAAACAAAATAGATTAGTCTGAACGTTTAATATTTGTTTGTTTCGGTTATTATTAGCACAATAAAAAGTGCAATAGAATGAGAAAAGCAAATAGTGATAATAAAAAAATAGTTTTGTTAGTTTTAGCACGACGAATGAAAATATTTGGAGAGGTGAAAGAAAATGAAACTAGAGCCGACCAAAGAATGAAGGATTTAATCATCAGTAATATCTCTTTAATAATATAAACGGAACAAAAGCACATACTTGTTGAAGGCATATGGAACTGAAAACATGAGATTATTTCTAATATGATTATTGTCGTTGTTATCTACGCCTTCACTCATTCCTAAATAGTTTTATTAAAAGAAAAAGAAGCAGCTCTTTTTGTATTCTTTGAAATCTGTATTGTACATAAAAATAAAGGACCTCAAGGGCATTTATACTCCGTCATAGTAATAAAAAATACGTTTTTTCACCGCATGATCAGGATGGGGTGATCTCTATTGACAGGCACGAAAAGACATTGAAAATGAACTCTGGCTAACTATTGGATGTAATTTAACCATTAAGTTCTAAATATAAATCTTTCTCAAATTGTCAAGTGTATCGAAAACATTATTTTTGGCAAAAACACTTATGATAAAATGATAATTTAATATATGTTCTTTAAAATAATGAAATCATGAAAAATGCAAGGTAAGATGTCGCACACATACTACATACTTATGACACAGCCAACAAGGTCGAGTCACTAAATTGTTAACAATAGACGAAGTAAATGAACTAACTGTCGTTCCACGATGATGTTGATGTCCAGGGTTTGTGATAGGTTCTAAAAATTAAAAAAGTGTTTGCAAATCTCCTTTAATTACTTTTTTTTTGTGTCTAGGAAAATTTCATTTTTTTAAAACTAATCTTTGATTAGTAATTTAAAACTAATATTTTCTATTTAAATATAAGCTGTATCGGATAATAAAAAAAACCATATTGTTTCAAAATAAAATCAATTTATTCAAATAACTTACCCAAATGATCGGGCCCATGATCACTATCCGCCTCAGTATTGACATTTCCTTGTTGATTCATAACTGAAAATTTGTTGAAAAGAATATTTAAATATCATAAAACAAAATACGATAAATATTGAAAAAACATAAAATAAAAGCTTTATTGTGGTCAAAATATATGCACTTTCATCTTCAACATAACTAACAGGGAATAAAAGATAAGAATTTTTTCACATTGCTACGTCCTTTTGCAAGTAACGTCATTCTCATAACAAAAAATTCTCCATTCTAGGTTAACATCTCGTGCTTTACACTTTGTTTTCATTGAAGATTTCAACTAAAAGAAAATAAGAAAAAAATTAAAAAAAAAACAAGCAAAAAAACGATATTTTTTTTTGTCATTTTGACACATGCATGAATTTTATAGAATTTCGTACTATAAACTATTTTAATAAAGTTGTGCGATATCAACTAGAATATCAATCATATATCAAATTAAAGATAATTGATACTCATTATAAATCAATTTTTCATCGTTTTTATTAGAGATTAAATTCAAGTTTTGTTTTATAAACATAATAATCTAAATATCTTCTTTACATTAGAATACTAAAGAAAAATTAGAAATAAACAGTGAATAACAATAAAAATAATAATTTGTTTTATTTCTTGAGTTGCTATTTATCTTTTATTCTATTAAGAATAACAAATCTCTTGTATCAAAGAGAAAGAAAATAAAACTAATGAAAAAATATCACACCATTCTACTTAATTCTTACCAAGGACAATATCAATAATCTTATCTTGATTGTATACAACTACTGTTTCTTTCCTTCTGTATACGTAACGAAAGGAACTTCCTGTCGTTTATTATTTTTTTTTTTATGATATTTTCTTTTTGGTAATTCATGTACAGAGATTTGTTAGTCGTTATAAATATTCAACATTGAATATTATCATAGCAATCCTTAGAAAGAAAAAAACATGAAACAATGGAATTTTTTCAAGATAATAAGTATTCTAAAGAAATGCCGACTGTCATTAACATAACGATAACATTTGTTTAACGTTTACAACAGATGAATTGATACCTCAGTTATTTTATGTCAAATATATTTGTTCTTGAAATAGTATGTAACGCATTGATATAGATAAACTATCATTTAAATCAAAGTCTGCAATGTTGTTAGACAAAATAACAACAATATGTTATCATTATTCAATACGACGTGCTAAAGTGTATGTACTTATATAGTATGAAGTAATATATCATCAATATAGAAATACCAAATACTAACTCTCTGCGCTAGTTACAACTATTATTCTACTTCATTATATTTGTAGAACGTTAACATGTTATATACAAACTACAGATTGCATAAGACAAAAAGAAAGCAATCAATTAGAAATACATCAATTAACCAATAGATATTTACATTATCTATGTATTTGTACTCATAGCGGTATCATGCATTGCAATTGATTACTTTCGTCAAAATTGAAAATTCATTATAAGAACTTATTCTATTGTAAAAATATTTCTTTTTATATTTATTTAAAATTTTATGAGAAATATCTGAGTATAGTTGCAAAATTTTTACTATAACCAATTAAAAAAGAAGTTTGTAAAAGATTCTATTACATTCTATCTTATATATGTCTTAGTACATTTCTATATTTGCATGTCAATATTTGAGAAAATTCTTCAAATATTTTATATATCAATAGAAGTTCTTTGGATGGAGAGAAAAAAAAGATAAGAATTTGAGTTGATAAACCATTGTCATTCTTAGAAGATTCAAAATAAGAATTCTCTTGAATTTTTCTATTTATTGACAGAATTTCAAATTTGATGAAAATGAAGTTCTTCTCTTGTATTGCACAGCTGATATTTCACATAATCGAATTTCATATTTAATATATATGTCATGTTTTGAGCAATAGTATATCTTCAGTTCTGAGTTTTTTTAAAGATTTTCTTTTTCATTGTACATATATTAAGTAATATCTTAAACCGTAAAAAAATAATAAAGAAAAGTTCTTGTTGCAAGAGAGAAATTCGAACTGGATGTTACATATCAAGAATGATGAAAAACTCAACAAAATTGAGTGTTGTTTTTTTTTGTTCAATTGTCCTTGGTATTTGAAATAGTGTTAACATCACTCAATGGCATTCTTGTGTAAGTCAATAAAAATATATTTGATTTAAGTGAATCTTGATTTCGTGAACGTTTTGTCTCTATCATATAAAGTAAAACCTCTCTACGTGAGCAACTTCTTATTCTGAGCAGTGATCAATCATGTCTAGTCTCATGAGCAATAGTAACTTTTGTAATGTGAGCAACATATGTTCTATTACTCACGTGCGGAACCAATCAAAATGATATTATGTGAATCAAGCTATGATAAACAACCATGGGACACATATTAAAAGGGGATGGACTAACCGTGCATATTTAATAGAAAAAAAACAATATAAGACAACATTGCGTTTCTGTAATATTTTGTCGCTTTTGTGCTAACAGCTAGTAATATCAAATCATGTCAATATGTGTTGATTTACTTCTGATTTTAAAAAGTTAAATTAATTAATTGTTGGAAAGAAGAAAAAAGATCACCGCTGTACGAGGAATGTGTAGTTTCATTGTACTGATCATTAACGTAACCAACTGATAAGGGAAACCTCTTCCACTGCTTTCTTTTAATTTCAATGATTTTTTGCCTAAAAATTCTAAGTATTGTTCTAATAGAAATTCTAAAAGAATTTGAGTTCCTATTTGTCTTTGACTAAGCTATCGAAATTTTGATATATCTATTTTCGGAAAAACTCGTATTTTGAATTTTGATCTGAACCTGTACGTATATATAGAAGTCAACTAGAGTAGCTTCCATAACAATAACTAAGAGTTTTGAACAAAGTCTCTTCGAGATATGAAGTTTTCAAGAAATGCATGTTGTGTAAACTATTCATGAGAAACGATCTGTATCTTGAAAGCTTCATATTTCGAAGAGATTTTTTTCAAAATTTCCTAACTTTTTTTTATGAAAGCTAGTTCAGTTGAGTTCTGTCTATGCACAAAGTTTCAGATCAAAAATCGAAATCACGAGTTTTCCGAAAATCAGGGACTTCTAGAAAATGAACATATTAAAAATTCGATAGGTTAGTCAAATGTAAACAGGAATCCAAATTCTTTTTTAAGTTTTCATTAAAACACTACGTAGTATCTATAGGCAAAAAGAAATCCTTAAAATCGGAAGGGAGTATCTGAAGAGATAGATGTTCTCATAAGTGTAGTTAGTTCACACTGACACAAGTATTCACTGACGCACTGGAACACACCGCTACAAAAAAGGGCATATTTTGATAGAATTGATGTTTCGCACGTTGCAGCGAATACAAATGTTATTGTGCTAAGTACTTCGATGGATCCTGTGTAGGTAACCGACTGTCAGTATTTACATCAAAATTGCATATTTTTACCTTGTATAGCCGAATAGCAATTTGTAATTGAATACTTATAGGTTAATTGAAAGAAAACTGAAAATTTCTCTATAATGAACACTTTGGGTTGATCCCGATAGTGTCTACACAAGAGAGGTTTTACTGTAGATAATATTAAAATAATGAATTTTATTTATCTATTAGAGTTTAAAACAGAAATTAATAAATAAAATTATACTACACAAGGGAACATCAAACAATAATCATGTTGAATTAATCTTTATCTCAAATATGTTTGACATAGAAATGAATTTGTTTAATAATAAAAATAAACTTTTAGAATAAACAATAAAATACCGTTAGATAATGACATCTGCATGGTTATGCTTTTAATCTTTCAAGTTTTCAAAGTGCATGTTGCTTCTTTTATATTTTTATACCATCATTCTATGAATCAAATGACTATAATGTATTCAGCAGAATAACTTATTCTGAAAGTTGAAAGAGTTATAATTTCTATTTTTGTTCTTTTTAATATTTCTTCAAATGTCAGTCAGTACAGTTTTTCATATAACAGAATGGCTGTCTATATCTTTTATAAAAAGACTGTCTGAGCAATTATTCGTTATCGTATAAAGAAGAACAATACTAGTACTTTCCCATGACAACTATCAACCATAACCATGTAATCTTTTCTTTTTTTTTTGTCTTGTATATGTTGTCTAACTCGCCGTGGAATAGAAAGAGCAAGTTCAACCATGATGAACAGAAGGAAAAAAAATTAAAACATTATTGATGCATCGCGTCTCATCTCATTTCACAGGTAATAGTGAGACTTCGCTTTAAAGAAGAAAAAAGAAAAAAGATTTCCTATTAAGAAAAGAAGAAAATAGAGAGTGAGAAAAAAACGATTCTTGTGAATCTGAAGACAAAAGAGAGAAAAACCAAGAATGTGTCTACTGACACAAGAACATCATCACGCACAGTCAAGAATGGCAAGCCGGAAAATCTTTAAGAAATATGTGTAGCCATAGCTTCTATAGGCAGAATATAAAGATATTCTATATTCTGCTCGTTTTTTTTCTCTTTCCTTTTTATCCTATAAAAAACACACATAAAAAAGTGAGAGAATTCAATATTCGATAAAATGAATAATCATCATGTCTATTTTAAATGTTCGCTCATCGTTTTTGTCACAAATAACAATGGCAAAACTAAAACAAAGAGAAAAAGATCATGACTTATTTTAGATACATAATGTTAAAATTAAAAGTGACTCATCCTAACCATCGAAATCTGAATACTTCTATTGTATAATATTATTTTTAATTAAACAAACAAAACAAAACATGGCATCTCCCTTAAATCGTCAACATCGACGAACTGCACCTTATGTTATTATGAATAATCATACACAACCACCATCAGTTGCCTATTCAGCACGGCAACCTGATCAAGAACAATTGAATAATGCTGAAAACGGTATTCAAGCATTAACTAATACTCCTCTTCAACAAGCATATCAAGAACAAATTGAAATGCCAACTATATCTCTATTTGGTTTTGTTCGAAGAGCTCGGGTTTGTTTCATATTTTAATATTAACTTTTGGTTTTTTGAAAAAATAATAAAAAATTACTTTTTCAGAGAACTTTAAATATTACAGGTGTAAGTAATTTGCATGTTATTTATTGTATACTGACTTATTGTAAAAGTTTTCTTTTACTGATTATTTGAATATTAGTTCATTTGTAAACATATATATGTATGTATTTTTCTTTTTAAAATAGCGTCTTCGACGATGGATGCGACGAAATCATGAACGTCATGAACTTCCACAACGAACGGATTCATTTCTTGAAAAATTTGCACCATCAACAAAAAATCAATTAATTCAAAATGAGCAGAGGTGCATTTTATATTTATTGTTCTTTCATAAAACACGATCTAACATAGATGTTGAAGTATATAGGGTAGAAAATTTCACCTGCCTCTCACAGACAATGACAGACATTATCATGGAAACGTCATAGACAATAACAAACAGGATCCACAAACCATCATAGAACGTGACAGACGTCTTAGCAGCGATCAGTGATGTCCCAAAGAAGCCAACATTCATGCTGGGAGAAAGTAAAAAATTTCCAAGATTCGGGATATAACACTTTCTGGTTGGGCTACCACTGGCAAGGACACATCAGAGATGTGACAAACACTTTAGCAGCATTCTTCTTCTTCGCATCACAGATTACGGCAGATGTTATCGATATATGATCACAGACTGTATATCAATAGTATCTCGTTATAATAGATGAGTAGAGGAGTCACTCTCTCCGATCTTGAGAAATTTTTGTTTTTATTCTAGTGAAGTTCTTGCGTTTTATGGTTCTTTTTTGGCTTACTAATATTCAAAAAAGAAACAGTCGATTTTTTCCAAAATCTAGCCAATTTAGTCTTCTAATCAGCCTTCTAAATTATTAATCCTCTCCCGATCCCGAGGACTCCGAGACACTCCTGTATGAGTTACTCTCGTATTGTATTTCTTGAGGATTAAGTAAAAGGATGGTGAAGAACTGCGTCCGAAAATAGATAGAATAAAACAATCTCTATGAGATTATCAACAAAAGCTGCATCGTGTTTCACATCTTAATTCTGCAGGAATTATACTAAAGTCTTTGTTTTTATTTAATACTAGCAAAATTTGGGTAGTAGATCCATCGAAACCATTTTATTATTATTGGTCATCAGTTGTTTCACTTGCTGTACTTTATAATTATACAATGCTTATTGGTCGTAGTGCTTTTCTTCTACTTCAACACCGACTTTTAATTGTTTGGTTAATTTTTGATTATCTTTGTGACACTTGTTATATTGTTGATACATTTATACAAACACGAAAAGGTTTGATAATATAAAATCTAAAGATTTTTATGCTTATTTGTTTTCTTGTTTACTATAGGATATCTCGAACAAGGTCTGATTGTTCGGGATATTGCAAAATTACGTAAAAATTATATGCAAAGTCGAGCTTTTATACTTGATATAATATCATTATTACCAACTGATTTTTTTTATTTTATTCCTAAACTTTATCTGTTACCAGCTTTACGTTTTAATCGTTTACTTCGTATTTATCGTACATTTGAATTTTCGGACAAAGTTGAAACACAAACAAATCATCCAAATGTTTTTCGTCTTGTTTCATTATTAATTATTATTCTTATAATTATACATTGGAATGCTTGTTTTTATTTTATAATTAGTCGTTGGATTGGTTATTCAAGTGATGGCTGGGTTTATAATATGACTACACCAACAGCAAATACATTAACAACACAATATTTATATTGTTTTTTTTGGTCAACACTTGTCTTAACAAATATTGGAGAAATACCACCACCAGAAACCGACGTATGTTAAATATAGAATATTTTAATTAACGTAAAACATGTTCTAACATTCAGTTAAATTAATCCTCGGAAAATCACGAAGTTACATAGAAGTCATTTAACTGATGAAAACTTTTTTAGTCGAGACTATGTGCATTATGTAGATTCAGATGAGCTATAAATATCCTAAAAAGAGGTCGTACTCTTAACTTATTACTACAGAGATGCTCCACTTTTATGGTATTTTCTAAATGAATCGCGTAATCCCTTTCAAGAACATCAAGAAAACTAATTTTCAAATTTTGCCTTCAAGCATTATACAAAGATAGGTTTTAACAGGAGTAATTTCTTGTAAAAGTTTCTTTTTTCTCTTTTATGTCGTTCATCTACACCGACAGATTCGATCCTCTTATTTCAGTCAAGTCAAAATTGTAGCAATAAATTAACGGTACAAATTCTTTTCAGAATATTCGTAGATCATATCGGTCTAACTAATGCACTTACTATTGGCTCAAAAGCAATTTATCAGCTGAGGAACTTCTCTTGTTCGATGTTGAGTTTATAATATATAGGCTCGCTTAAAATACTTTTTTTATTTTATTTTTTCCTATGAATGCATTGATTCGAAATGAGAGAAAACTCTGTAATGAATTAATAATTATGTTTAAACAATTCAAAGTTTTGAAGTTTATTTACCTCTAGTTATATGAAAGATATCATGATATATTTCTTTGTTCAAAACTTCAAACAACATTGAGATCTAAAAGAAATGTCCATCGCGGCTGAGAACCTGCTGCTGCCGCGCCGCGACTAAAACCTAACTCTATCATGCCGCTGCCACGATGGTATTTTCAAATATCTCTCACACCACGACGACTTTTAAAAAAATGCCACTACCGCGGCAGCGCCGCAATGGACATATCTGATGTGTAATGGTGAATTCTATTAGCGCACGAAAAGTATATGAACATGCTTATATATTAAGCGAAAATCTTGCTTTGCTAAATCGATATTTTCAGCTCTCATTGATAAATAATTAAAGCTTTATGAATACTTTATTAGTTACTAGAGTGTGTTGAGTCCAAAACTTTTGAAGCTAATTATGTCTGGGGCCAACCTGACAGCCTCTACGATCGACTCAGTGCATACTATCACCAGTGTTCACTGAAGTATCGAAACACACCGCTAGAAAAAGAGTATATTTTGGTAGCGTCAGTATGTCAACATAACAGAACAGTTAGTGTAATAAGTGTCAGTGACTCAATCTATAGTATTTCAGTAATTACATCAAGTCTGTACATCCCTATTATTAAAGAAATTTTGCTTTAGTCTTTTGTTGCTGTCAAATTAATTAGTATTTATTTAATATTATCTTTGAACTCTGGACTATTTCGATTAGATGAAGAAGTCTAATCGAATAATATTTTTACATGTGTACAGATGTTAATGAGATTAGAAGAACAAACAATGAAGTTTTTTGTTTTGTTTTTCTGTATAATTATTACTAATGATGTTTTTATGAGAATGTTTAGATTGAAGTGCTTTTTGTTACTGCTGATTTTCTAACAGGTGTGCTTATTTTTGCTACAAGTAAGTTCCATTTTTTTTTTGTGTTGAAATTTTTGTTTCCATACAAATGTATTTTATAGTTGTCGGAAATGTGGGTTCAATTATTGCTAGTATGAATGCTGTTCGTGCAGATTTTCGACAAAAAGTTGATCAAGTAAAACAATATATGGTATTTCGAAAAGTTGGAAAAGATCTTGAACGACGTGTTATTACTTGGTTTGATTATTTATGGTTACAAAAACAAGTTGCTAATGAAGATATTGTTTTAGGTAATAATAAGAAAATTCTTTGTTTAACTTAATATATTCTATTGATTTTATTTAAAAGGTGCATTACCACAAAAATTACGTGTAGAAATTGCCATACATGTACATTTAGCGGCATTAAAACGAGTACCTATTTTTGCTGAAGCTCAGCCAGGCTTACTGGTTGAACTTGTCACAAGATTAAAATTACAAATTTTCAGTCCCGGAGATTATGTTTGTAAAAAGGGTAATTATTATGTTTTATACAGGATGAGCTATTCATAACTATGCAATAAAAAATTGAAATATCTCTAGTTTGTTTCAATGAAATAGACTCGTTCTTTTTTCTTGGTGATAATGACTAATTTAAAGTTTTTTATACGAATTATATGAACAAATATTACTTTGAAGTATAATTATTGACATTATTCAAGATATGTAACTTATTTTTAAAAACATGTGCATCGACCGCTTGATAATTTTCATTTTTCACCTACAACAATAATAAAGAAAAAAAATCAAAACAAATTTGATTTATAATAGAAAATTGATACACATAGAGCATAGTTTTTAACTGATTTGTTTAAAATCTTGAATTAGTGTTCAATAATCTGAAGCTATATTTGATTTTTTTCAAGCATCGATTGTGCTCCAGGCTAGAGACTAAGAAGATATTATAATCATCCATTGTTAAATAACTAACTCTAAAAGTTTGTTCTATTTGCATTCAAGTTGATATCCTTAATCAAGTTTATATTGCTTTTTCCTTGTTATTGCCATAGTTGAAAAATAGAAATTATCTGTACTTGGCTCCACATGTACGATTTTTTATTCAGCATGGGAATTAAGGGGAGCGACACCCCTCGGAAGATCAGATCGGTTCTCCTGGAGCTTTAAAGTGTCCATCCATAACAGAAAACCCAGATAAAACACTGCACATGTATGTACCTTACGTGACAATAAGTTATAGTTTTAGCTAAAGTCAATAATGGTTCTTCGAAACAAAAGGCGACTATAAGTTTTTTGATAGTTTTTCACTAAATAAAGAAATATATGTGTGCTTCTAGAGAAAGACTTTCTCTATTTAATAGTATACGTATTATCATGTTCTAATGCGTACCATTGGCATATCGATAGGTGGCATCTCTTGCTCCGTGTACCATTAGATAGAAGAAGTCTTTCTCTACAACCCTACATATATATTGTTTTGTAGACAAAACCATACAGTCGTCTTTACTCATGCTATGAATATGAAAATGAACACTATCTAGGCTTGTATCAACAAGAAAAAAAAGCAACCTTTGTGATTCAATACAAATGAAGTTATTCGAGTTTATTATTTTAATGAATTCTTATAAATTATTTGAATTTTATTTAGGTGATATTGGTAAAGAAATGTACATAATAAAGCGTGGCCGATTAAGTGTTGTATCGGATGATGGAACAAAAGTATTCGTTACACTTGAAGAAGGAAGTGTTTTCGGTGAAATTTCTATTCTTAATATACCTGGTTAAATTTTTTTTTTTGTGAAAAATCACTTTAAATAATGTTTTTATTTTTTTAAGGAAGCAAAACTGGTAATCGTCGTACAGCAAATATTCGAAGTGTTGGTTATTCAGATTTATTTTGTTTAACTAAACAAGATTTATGGGAAGTATTAGCTGAATATCCATCAGCACGTGATACATTAATTGAACGTGGAAAAGCACATTTACGAAAAGATAATTTATTAGATGAAGAAGCAGCACAATTAGCACAACAAGATGAAGCAGCTATACCTGAAAAAGTAGCTCGATTAGAAGGAAATATTGATAATTTAGAAACACGTTTAGCCCGTCTTATGGGTGAATATACAGCAAATATGGCATCACTTGGTCAACGTTTACAAACAATTGAAAAATTAGCTGACCAAAGACGAGGAACTCTAATAGATGATAAACCTAGCCGAAAAAATACACTTGATGTTACCGGTGTTGGAACTAATGAAGATGATGTTTAATTAGTTTTTATGCATCTATGTTTAAGTTTTTTTTCTTTCTTTTTGTTCTTCATATTGTAATGCAGAACTAATAAGAATATTATTTAAGACTGTTAGTTTAATTTGAAGTATATATAATATTTAATAATTATATGAAAAATCAATTATATATTATATTTAATTTATAATTTTTACTCTATGAGTAGAGCCTAAGCTGGAAAAAGCAGACTTTTGGACTTGAAGTTACTTTGAGTTACTTCATGTGGCATACTTCGAAGCACTTTTCGACTTCAGATTTACTTGAAGTTACTTAAAAAGTACTTCATCTACTTGTTCTTACTTCGAACTACTTGAGTGGTACTTTGAGATACTTCAGTTATGTACTTTGCCGTACTTTTATACTCTAAGTCTGCTTTTTTTTCTCCTAGATAGAACTTGGCAAGTCCAAAGTTTTCGAACATGGGCCTGACCGAGTTCGAGTCTGAAACCAATCTGACGGGTTCTAATATATGAAACTGTTCTAAAATAATATCTCTACTAACATACAACATGTAGTATCATCAAACTGTGTTGTATGTTTATTTACACCAGAAGCCTTCGGAACTTCGTTTGTTGAGATTTTACTGCACATCCTAATATTTATTCTAGTAACAGGTGACGCAGGTTATACTTTCAAAAACTCGTTCAATAGAGAATTTTTTGCTCTACAAAACTTTTTCGTTTGTTTTTTCAAAAAAGATTTCCGTGTTTGGACAAAATTTAATATGCAAACGTCTACGCAATCGTCTAACTACGATTTTTTAATCTTCTGTAGATATCTGTTAATTTGTATGAGTCTTTGTTTATCAAGACAAATTAAAAAAGTAGCACAGTTATCACCAATGGATAGAGAATTTTTTGCTCTCGCTTCTACCACCAATCCCGATTCAAAATTAATTTGAAACTTAGAAATGCTTTCTCGTTAGTGTATGAAACAGTCATTCTCGCACTGTCGAATATGGAATTTAATTCAAAAAAATGTTGTGATTGCTAAGTTGAAGAATACAAACAATTACGTTGTCGCTATCGAAAGATGTAGAATTTTCGGAGAGAATTTGATGGCATACTTGTCATTACGAAAAACCGTTCTCACAAAAACTTGAATTTTTTTCGGTTTTGTTGACCGTAGCAGTTTGACGATATGTTGCTTTTAGACTAGTGATCTGAGAGAGACAGTTGCTAGTGACTTTTTCATGATCATTTTGTGGCTGATAGCCACAAGCTTTAAATACAGTACTTTGTGAATACGTGCTAAACTGCGAAGATACTTAGTCATGGCAACTTCACACATAAGTAACATAGATGAATATATTCTATTAATATTTTTTCAAATCACTGATTAATCAATCGACATTTTCGATACTACTAAGGTTTGAAATGATAGAATTTTAATATCCGGTTCTTCTAATCTTAAAAGATAAAAGTATTATTCATTTCAGTTAAATTCATGAAGAAATAGCTGAAGTTACGCAACTCGGCATTGAACAGCGTCTTCAGAATGTACCAAAAATTACGAAACATTCTAGATTAGTGTGTAGATAATAATATGATTGCTTGAGCATACTTATCTGATTGTTATCCAATTTCTATACAAGATTAATATCAATTTTTGCAGATTGAGATTATTCAATTCGATTATAGTTGTTTTAATACCAAATCAATCTGTAATCGCTTTACATTGTTGTATTCTTATCAAATATTCAATTCAATCAAGATATTGATCAGTGTATTTTTCTTTCCATAAAAAAAATGTGTATTCGCCATCAAAGACTCTTAAATTTGTCTTTCTGTATGATGCTTGTAATTCTAGTACTTATTCTTTGATAACTAAATCTTTTATTTAATATTGACATACAAGACGAATAATTCTATATGTTATAAGAATTGATTGATGATCATCATCATGATATCAAATATATTAGTTTTAATCAATAGACAAAACATCGATGTGCAACGTTTCATGTGTCATTGATTATCTTTTGATCGAACTTTTCCATGTGTGAGTAATTCAAGCTGTCCCCTAACCAACTGTTGCATTTTTCGCATGACAGAAAAAAAAATTTAGAATTCTTTTTTTTTTCTTTCCACCTTTTTACACATTCAAGTGACTAGAGTTCAACAATCATCTATTTTTGAAAATAATTCTTAATCCGACTTCTTTCTTTTCTACTATGACGATATAGTTTTCAATTAGTTTTATAACTCATCAAAACCAAAAAAAAACATACCGCTCGATACATTCACTTCAAAAAAATTCGATTCATATGTGCATCGCATTGACACAGCATGTGATCTTAATCCTTAAGCCGACTATACTCTCTCTCATATAAAGATAGCAATCATATTGTTTGTTTTAAATATTTCGGCAAGATGCACATCAAAACAAAACGAAAGAAAAGAATGTTCTTGTTATTTTGCTTGTTCATTTACAAGGTTTACATGATTTACTGCCCGTTATTTACATAAAGAATATATTCTAATTAGCGTTTTTCTTGTGTTAGGATTTACTTTCCGTCGATTATTTAGAAGAAGAGAAATAAGTAACCATTGTCACAATCAAGTTAGTGCCAGAACAAAAACAAAATAATGTCAATAAATATATGAAATACATAAACCAAGAGAAATGACTGTTTAACATTTTGATGGATATTGAAAATATTTCTTGAGGAAACTTTTTCAACTGATCAATCGCTTTCTAATCAAAAGCTACTGAACTAATGCTAATTCCGAATATGACCACAAGAAATCTATCCCCTTAGGATTATAGAACATGTCGAGTTGTCTACAAGTTCGTAATCTTTTCTATTTTCCAAAAATGAGTTTTAAGTCAAATAATATCATCTTGAAATACTGATATGTATGTGTTTTATGAATTAAAATGATTGTATTTTCTGCAAAAAAAATTATTCAAAACACAAAAACTTTCTGTTTTCTAGACAATTCAATATACTCTATAATTTGGATAGATCAAAAAAATCTTTTGCCAAAAAGATCCTTAGTCTTGAAAACCAGTTTTTCAAAAACAAAAACAGTATATGAAGACATAAAGGAATGTCTTATTGTCATGTTAAGAATCAGCATGATCGATAACCTACAATTCGTTAGCTTTCATTAAAACAAGCGACTAATCAATTGAAAACTTTTCTTCGTCAGTAGAACCCGTCGGGTTTGTTCGGGTCCGAAAACTTTGGATCCAACGAACTTAAGTGTTAATCCAGTAGCTTTCAAAAACACTGGAATATCATCAATACGATCTTCATTATAACATTGTCATCATTTACTGAAACATTCATCTGTTATGATTTGATTTTTCCGATGTTCTAGAGATTCTGTATGATCTCGTATTCTTGCAATCGATGTTAACGATTGTTCTTTTTGTAGTAAATCAATCGCAATCTAAATATTTGGATGTGTAAAATGTCTTTTTTTCTTTCGAGAATGTCAACTATTGAAATAATTAATAGTACATGGTGCTATATTATATTTAAAGAATCTATTAGAATTTTTGTTTTGATTATACATTGATTCTCACAATGACTATCCATTTCTCTTCTTGCGATTAATCAACGAATAGTAAATCGTTATACATACAGATAAAGATAGAAATTTTATTACACGAAAAAAGAAATAAAAGTTTCACTTTTTTTTTTTTTTTACATTAAATAACTTTATTTATAATTGGCATGATATTCAATCTATTTGAAATGCTTTCACACATTTAATTGAAATTGACTTTTATTCTATATGGAGTGCGTGGCATTTGTTCATTTTTTTTCATTATATCCACATCGATATATGTTTAATTGGATGGACTTGTCAATTATTCACACATACGTTATATATCAAGAAAGTCGAAAGTCAAAAGTCTATACATATATATATATATATATACATACATCCACCGTTATCGTTCTGTCTTCTTTCAAGTCTCCCGTTTTATTGATTAGAATGCAGAAAGAATGAATTAAACAGTATGCCATTCGTTTATTTCGAACTATATTATATACACATGAAGTAGTAAGAAGGTCATTGAAGGACTGACCGTTTATCTTCCTCTTCTTTCCGAAGGAGAAAGAGATTCGTTCTCCTTTACACACACATTCTCTCTTTAATATCTATTGTTCATACGGACGAGCGTAGATAAACGGACGATAGAAAGAAAAGTAGACACATATAAACATTCATTTCGAATAATTTCACATAGATATTTTTTTCCATCATCATTCACGACAATATGGACAACGTTGTATTAACATCAGCCTCACAAATAAGTCCAAAATCAGGTAGTCCACTTAATTCTCAATCTATTCCACCCATAACTGTTGAATCAGTAACAACGACAGCAATTGAATCACATGTTGAATGTTCATTAGAATCAGTTGAACAAACAAATGTTGATGGAAATCTTCAAGCCCGAATGGATGTTAATTATCAAGCACATGATGTAGCTTTAGCAACGGCTAAAACAAATGGACATGAACAAACAAATGGTGTGAAACTTGAAAAACATCATAAAATGGATATTGATGATGGTTATGAACATCCAGATAAAATGAATTCATGTTGTATAATGCTTAACAGACTATTTCTTGCTTTTGCTATAGTTTGTTTTGCATTATTTCTTTGTGCTATTGCATTTATTGTTGCCAATCGTGGAAGAGTAGGTCTATTCAAAACATTCTTATTTGTTTGAGATTGAGAAAAAGAGAAAACATATTCAATATGTATAGAAGGGATTCATGAGCGAAGCAATTATTTATGTGTATTTTGTCAATACAAATGTCATTTCAAGGACAAACATACTTTGTAATTAAAGAATATGTGAGAACTATACAATCATCGTCTAGTTTATTTTTTCTATTGTTTGTTTAAGTATAATAATAATGCCAGACATACGTATATTTTTTTTTCGGTTAAAAAAAAATGCGTATTTTTTATCAGTGAGATGTATCTATTTCAAGGTTGATAGACGATTAATGAGTGATTAATTGAAGAGATTACATATAATGATAACATGTTTCAGTGAACAAATTAAGATTGTTTTGTGATCTTCGAGTATTTTTCATTGTTGTAAAGATAATAGAAACAGTTTTATAGATTAAAAATACTTGAGAGAAATTTCTATTATGAGAAGAGAATTCTCCAGAGATCAGATACCAGTTGAAATTAGCAGTACATTTAATTTATTGTTTTTGTTGAGCATAACATCTGGTCTAAGGTGTTTGTTTCTTATCCATGGAGAATTACGTCGAACCATATGTTCGGAAGATTCTTGTAAGTTAAAAAAAAGACGAAGATAAGACTTCGTTGTTTGGTTTAATGATTTAGTTTGAATATGTTCGATGTATTAAAAAATGTGTTTGAAAATATGAGTAATCTAGAGAATATGTTTATGAAGTTTCTCGATAAATGATGCTTAAAAACAATTAAATCTAGCTCCAAACTTTGTATTTTGGGTAAAATTTTAATACAATGTTGTGTATTTTTTTATAGAAAATCCAAGTCTTTTTTGAAAAATCTATACATGACGTTTGAACTCATATTGAGCTCACAACGAGGTTTTGGTAAGACTAGAAAAATTCTAAAAGGTTTCGTGCCCGTAGATTTCTCGAGTCGAGTTAGGACTGTTTTAATTAGATCTTATAACTCCAGGAATAACCGGAAAGTGTCAGCACAAAATGTTCCTTTATCAGGATATTGAAATTAGAAAAACGTTCGTTTACCACAAAAATCAAGTTTACTTGAGACTTCAATATCTTGACGAATGAGCATTTTTTTCGGCTGAAACTTTCAGATTATTCCTAGAGTTATTAGATATAAGTATAACGATCATAGGCATGGCGCCTAAGGCCCATGGACACGAACTCTTTTAGTATTTTTCTTGTCTTATCGAGATCTCCTGATGAACTCAACCGGTGTGTATCGCTTCGGATAGTTCCCTGGTTAGAATAATATATCGTGATATATGATAGATTAAATTTCTTGAATAATTTATGATAGATGAAGAATAAACACGGTTCATTTGACTTCGACTCTTTAGAAACATTGCTTTTCTGAATTGCTTGTTTTAGTATCGACATATATAAAAAAAAAAGGTGGTTCTTTCAGATGACTATTAATTGAAAAGTAACTAATAAATATCTCTTTAAGATTGAACTAGAAAAAACTCCTTCTTAAAAGCCAATTTTTTAGAGATTCTAAAGAAAGTTTGTACCATTTGGAATTAGTTTTAAAGTTCTCATTCAGTTATAGGAGCATTTTTTTTGTTTATACATTCGTAATTGCATCCCATCGCAAATGAAAGATAAATCGATTTAAAGAAATAATCTAGATACCTTCAGAAGGTGTCTATAGAATATAGTATTTTGTTTGCAAGAATGCTGCCTCACCTCAGAAATTGTTTTCTCTAAGCTACATAAAGTGAAAGTCAATGTCTTTTTTTGCGTCTAGCACTTAATTGTTCAGGGTATCTCGAGTAACTTAAAATATAAAAATTAGCTCTAGGAAAAATTTTGAAACTTTTTGAGTAGACAGGTCTTGACGACTACAGCAAAAGTTGTGCTGAACATCAAGTTCCCGATTCATTGAGCTTACAACTGGTATAAATGGTTCCTCATTTAGCCGTCGTTTTTTCGAGAGACTACATTCGGTCGAGTTTAAGATTTTTCACACGTACTGGACGCTATTGTGGGCTGGTACGTTTTTTTATTGCTTTATATAGTTTGTCCTTTCAATAACAAAGCCAAAGTACTGAACGTATTCTAGAAAAAACGCTTGTTTTATTTTATTAGGAGAAAGCTTGTGAAAAATATCAAAAATCGCTAGAAGAATAGTTTTTGAAAAAAAAAAAATTCCGAATCAAATAGTGATTAGTATATGGTCAAAAAAAAAGTTGCAGTTCACTACCTCTTAGCGTATTGGAGAAATAAGAGCGAAACACTACTTCTTTTTGTAGGTTTTCGACCAGTGCATATTCTATGAGATACTTCGCTATATTCAGAGAACCTAGTTTTATGTCTGAGAGAAGCCAATAATCAGACACGCATGAATTATCTACTTGCTGATTATATCTTTTATTACTAACTGAAGAAATGAAATATTTAACGAGAATTAAAAACTAAGAGTAAACCATTCTGAAGATAATGACTCGTCAATGAACGGTTAAGAATAGCCTTGAGTATAATAAATCATGCATACTACTAAAAACAAATTTGAAGTCGAACTATGTTTCATGGGACTGTAACAGCCGTATGCTAAAAATAAGGTAAATACAAGTTGATCAAGCCCAGAGCGAAATATTTTTGAGGAAAAAAAAGTGAAAAATCGAGTTTCTTGAGATAAGGGACGGGTGTCTCGAAACTCGTTCATTGCAAGGTTAAAACGCTGTCAAAAGCCGTTGTTTTTTTTTCGTGGATCGGTAGACTGCACTTCAAAGTACATATATATATCAATGACAAACAAAAAGTTAAAATTTTAGCTTTGATGTTCGGAGAGAAGGGGTGTCCTTAGTATTAGAGCCCTGCGGGAGAAATGTTGTCATGTAGCGTAAAATCCAGTTGACTTAAAGACGGTTGAATGCACAAAGTGCATTAGCTGACTTATTTCTTATCATTGGTTTAATTGTTTTGACAAATTCTTCTTTGAGGTAGCTTAACTTCTCGACGTATTAGTCACGACTCGTCAATCATTCATTCTCCTTAGCTAATCATTATTTCGAAATGTGAAAAAAGTTTACCAAAATTGTGAGAATGTGATTGATCCACATCTATACTCCGCTTTTTAAAACATTCAGTTTCGTTTGGGAGATGGAAATATGCGGGAAACGATAATAAATAGTTGAGAGTTTCTTTATATGGCAATAGTTGATTTAGATTCATTATCTCTTAACTTGTCAGGTGAGCCAAAACAGTTGAACATGAATAAAATTCATTATGACGTCTTCTACGGAAATCTAAGATTTAGAAATAGCAGATGCCATATAGAATCGTGTCATGACATTTTTCAGTCTCGTGCGATTAGCTGCGTTTTCTACTTCGGCTTTGCTCAAGAGACAGTATAGTTCTTTTTCTGTCATTCGTTTAAATATAAAGATATTTGTTAGAAACAAAACAAAAAACATTAAAATGTATAACAGGTTTTGATATAAGAATTAGAGAAATTTGGGGCATTGTTGTTTTTGTGTGTCGTTCTGAATTTCTATTTGTTCCATCCTGAAAAAATTTGCTGGATTCGGAATTGTCCCAACAGGACTCAACTTAGTATGATGCGTGGCATCGGATTTTCTTATCGCATGAAAATCAAAAGATCACATTGATTTCTAATTTTATTTCATATATATTTCACAAGCAACAGAATCTAATAGTAGTTTTCATAGTATCCTAGAGATTTTTTGTACTGAACAATACCTATTATCTTTTTTTTAGGCCGACGGTAATCCTAATGTAAACAATATATCTGATACAGATAACATACAAGATCGTTTAATTTCTTCCGAAACATTAATAAATGATATATATTTCAATCTGACACATCGACGTCCAGGTGGAATAATTGTTGTTTTATCACGTCGTAGTGCATCAATTAATGATATATTAATTCCTTATACGGATAGTAATGGTATGAAACAATATCGTTCAATTGTTGTTAAAGGTAAAAATTATGGTTCAGTTTGGTTTGGTTTTCATAAAGAAACTGATTTAATGAATATGAATAATCAATTATTATTAAATTATTCATTTTTAAATTCTTATAATGATGATTGGTTAATGATTGATGATAAAAGTAAACCATATCGTATTCGTTTTGTAAAAGATGCAGTTGAAATTATTTATGAATTTTCATCATCAAATACTAATGAATTTATGATGACAACAATTGCATCTCCAAAATTACACGAACAAATTATTGCTGATCCAACAAATAATATTTATTTTAATTTACGTGGTTATGGAAGTTTAAGTACAGTAAGAAAAAAAAAATCTTTGAGAAAAACCGAGCGTATATTGTTTTATTTTATTTTATTTAGCATTATTTAAATCTTAGTTTATCAACTCCAATTAATATAGAAACTAGTGAACAATTACAAAAAAATCAATTAAATCAAGGACAATATGTTGATCAATTAATAGATGTGAATAATTATTTTTATAAACTTGATCGTGTTGGAATTGGAAAAAATTTTATTGCAACGTATGTTTTAAAAAAATATTAATTTATTAAATTTTTTTTTTTTTTTTGTTGTGTTACTTTTTTTAAAGATTGACAGAGAATGAAACTAAAACGAAACTAAATATTTTTGCTGATCATAGTGGTATTATGATTGATCCATCTGGTTTAGGATCATCAGATCCGAATATAACTACACCTGATATGCACGGTATTCGTATTAGTCCAAGACAATCACCTGTTTTTCAAACAATGGTAAGATATATTGTATTATTTTGAAGTTCTTTGATTGTTTTTTTTTTTTCAGTCGATTTATGGCCCAACTTTAATTGTTTATCCATCTCAAGCTATACATACAACATGGTGGCAATTTGAATATTAAATATTTAAACAAATTTTCTACTGTTTCCAGCAATAAGTAACAATAAATGATTGTTTATTAACATTGTTGTTTAATTAGTGTTCAATATTTCAACTTGTACTGAACATAAATTTTGTATTTGTATATGTATGTTTCGTTCGTTCGTTCGTTGTTGTCTTATTCAATTAGTTTATTTGTTCATAATGATTCTTGTTACTTTTATTATTGCTGAATAAATAAATATATGTTTATGTGCTTGTCTTCAAATCGTTTATTCTATTTACTTTTTGTTGTTTTTAAGTAAGATGATGGAAAATACTTTAACGACAAGATATTTTTGATTTTTTTGCATTAATGTTAACCAATTAGTTCAAATTCAGATTGTACTTTTAATAACCGATAGAGTTCTCAATCTTATGTATTGTATATCAAGATTTTAAAGATGAATTATGATGGCAAAGTTTTCTAAAAAATCGGACACTAGTTTTCAAGTCCCTACAGCTATTTTTGAACAATACCATTTTAAAGAGCACAAGATGAGTGGTCACCGTATTTTCTACGATCTTTTGTTAAAAACATCACAAAAATCGTGAAAAAAAACGGAATTTATCAAAAAATCGTGTATCCTGTAAAAGACACGAGCACTCAAATCTGAAATTGATATCATCAGTAGATTGAGCTTGCTCAACAGATTCTACAAGCATTCAAAATGATTTCTTATGAGAGCTATTTCTAACATACACTGCTTCTATGAACCTGAAAATTAAGAAAATACATCCCTTCTATTCTTCTAAGGCTAGCATATAAAATTCAAATTTTTGTCTTTGTGCCTACGTCGAATCAACCTGCTCCCTGCGAAAAGACATGGATATGCGTGAGTGTTCGTAGGTTGAAAACAGATAAGTGTGTGTTGGAAATCGCTCTCATGCTAAATCATTTTTGATGTTCGTATAAGCAGTTCGACCGGCTCGATCTACTGATAGTATCGTTTCACATTTGGGAGTGTTCGCGTCTTTTATTGATACACGATTTTTAGCGATTTTGTGATAAATTTGATTTTTTGTAACAATATTCACTTTTTAAAGAAAGATCGAAGAAAATGTGGCGTTCTCTTATTTAGTGTTCTGTACAACGGTATCGTTAAAAAGTAGCTCTAATAGACTTTTCTGAGATGTAAAAACTAGTATCCGCCTGTTTAGAAGCCTTGTCCATCATAGATCATCTGTGAAATCTTGGTATAGTATACATTAGATGGAAAATTCCCTTGGCTAATAAATCATTATCTGGCCTTGAGCTAATTGATTAACATTATAGAAAAAAATCAAGAATATGTTGTTTGTTTAAGTTTTATCCACCAGCTTACATATTTAAAACAAAGTGGCCATTGAAAATATGTTCATGCAAATATTCTATTGTTAGACAACACTTCTCACGAAATATTTACAGTTGACAGCAACGGATTTCTTTCCTGTCACTCTTATTGGAAACTCGAATAAGAACTCTATCAACGTGTAAAAACTATATTTCTAAAGAACGCTAGCGATTTAATGTCTATTAATCTATATGATTTATTATTTATGGCCAGTTGTTTTTGCCGCTATAGTGGAAAAAGATCACCTTATCAAATAGACTGGCAGTTAACTTTTTTTGCCATCTTCAATTTAGTCATCTCAAAACTTGAAAAATAGAAAAGTCAACAAATAGGAGGGATTGTTATAAGTAAAATTGTCCATGTTACTCTCATAAAATTCAATATTATTTTATCTGTTTTGTCATTTCAACTGTCAAAAATATTTGACTAATAAAATCAGATCATTTACTGCATTCTGAAATGCATACTTTACATCGTCAAAAAGATTAGATTATGGAGTATTTTCATGGAAAATACTCCATTCATTCGCTTATATATTTAGCTGATCTATATAAAAAATTAAGCTGTTTGAGTTTCCTATCGAATGGTGTATGAACATATGAGAAAAGAGTATTCCTTGATTTTCCTCATATAACGATATGATTCATGTTTTATACCACTAATGGACTCTCATGACGCATATTACCTAGTTCTCTTCTCCAATCATAGCAGTGCACTTCGAATTTCATATCAATCGATAGATGTGGATGAGATCTACCAAGTGATGCTATGTGTAACCTACTAAAAGAAACTGAGAGGGTATGTTTCCTTTTTGAAATACTCAAAACAGTTCTATGCTGAGTATTGCTATGTATATGTTTAAATGATGAAAAATAATTTTTTTTTACTAAAATGCATAAATCCACTCTATGCTGTATACCAAACGATAGTTCTCATTATGACATCTCAAATGATGATGAACAATTTATATAAGAAATGTGATAATATATCTATTTTTTTAAAATATTTCGAATGATGGGTCGAGTGAGATGATCGTGTTCATGTGGGTGAACGTGCATGTTGCTGAAATAAGTAAAGGATGTAAAATAAGTTTTGATTCTTTCAAACAATATTCTTTTCTGATATGTTTCAAGAGTAGAAGAGATTGATATTCATAGTATATATACTAGATGTCTAGATCTATTCTATGCTAGAATTTCAGGTGTCTACTTATTGTTGTTATGGAGATATGAGTATAGTAAAATTTACAAAAAATGCGTGAATTATTTCTAGAAATAATGCAGGACCATAAAGGATTATAATGTTAATATTTTTTGAAATTTTCTCCTCTTTCGTTCACTTGTTCTACATACAGGTTTTAACTAAAAGATTCAGCATGAAATCCTCTACCAAATCTATATATAATTTGGTTTGAAACCCATTTGAAATACACTGCAAAAAAGATGAAAAGCAAAAACATTGAAACAGATGTCAAAAATAAGTATGCATGTGAAGATGGAATGATGAAAAGCTGACATGAAGTGTGCTGTGAAGGAGTCGATTTTTCAGATCATTTCTTTTCATAAATGAATTAGAATTAATAAAAAATAATCATGTAAACCTTGAAATATTTTCATCGTTTCATCTAGAGAATTTGAAAATATTAACACTATAGTTCTTTATGGTTCTGCATTATTTCTACAATTAATTCACTAATTTTTTGTAAATCTTATTTTACTCGTATATCTATAATAACAATAAGTAGGTAGCTGAAATTCTAGAATAGAGTAGATCAAGACATCATATGGTACGTATACTGTGAATATCAATCTTTTCTACTCTTGGAATATATCAGAAAAGAATATTCTTCGAGCGAATCAAAATTTATTGTATATCATTTATCATGACTTTTTTCGGATTGAGCTTAAATGTATTCGATCTCACTTGAAAATTTATTCGAGGATTCGAATAAATCATAAACAGAGTAACTTTTGATAATCTTTTGATTAATAACACATTAATTATCAAATAATGATCTTCTTAAATTTTCCATATTATTCAGGTTTATTTTAAAAGTTCATAATGATGTTTCAAGATATACGTCCATTGTAATTCTAAATAACATATATATCTCGCAAAGTTAGAAGCTGAACGAATTTCTAAAGTTGAAAATTACTTTTCTTTCATAATTCTTCTGAAACTTTCAGTTCTTTAATTTCTTGCTGAAAAATCCTAATTGCATGAATCGATTGAGTATAGAAACTAATGTCTATAAGCCAAATTATTAATCACGTATGATGCCTGAGATTCTTTTTTCTTCATAAGATTCAAAACAACTACATTCTCTTATAATCCTTCTAGTCGATCCAGGCTTAGACCGACCATTCTGTTGGACAGATAAAAAAACCTGAAAACTGTCTCGTGTTTTCTCGTACTTTGTTTCATAACGAAAGTAAACACCATAGTCTTAGATTACTTCGTATATCTTATCAATTTTCTTCATCGAATAAATTATTAAATAGAATCATATTTTAATTGAACGCCAATATTATATTAATGCCATATTCAGATACCAGTAATGGAAAATAAAATCGTTCAATTGCTTTTAAGGACCGGGAAGCAAATTACCTTAGTTGAGTAGATTTTAGTTTGGTGTAAAGAAATTCATTCTGAAATATTACACATAAGTTACCATGAAATAATATATTTTCTTAAAATAAGTTATTCATCAAACATGGTGTCAATGGAATATAGAAAAAAAAACTTTTATTTTTCCTGCAATATATAATAATTTAACTGATTTCTCTTTTGATATATCTATCTATGTGTGTTTTTTTTTAAATTTTTTTATAAAAATAGCTTGTCCTTTCTTAATGATTTTTGTTATTGGTATGATAGTTAGCTAAATAAACGAATCTCCAAGTACTTGTTTATTAATAGTTTACATTCTTTTTACTTCACTCCCTTGAATACATATATGAAGAAAAAGAGTATCGAATGTTTACGTACAAGCACAAGAAAAAAACAAGTTGATTTTGCACATGTATGAATGATTATAGAATTAAAAAAAGCAAACAAACAAACAAGAAATATAATCATGCATTAGAAGATAATTGATAGACAACAGATAATATAAATGTGTGAATTGTCTTTGGAGTATTGAAATATTTTGATCTATGTAATTTGTCCACATTTCTCGTAATTCATTGTTTCTTTGTTAATAATTACTAATCTTTATGTTGAATTTCTTTTTTTTTTTTTGTTGAAAATTTTGTTATTAATAAGAAAACAAAACAAAGTGTGAAAAATGAAAATAGACTATTTTTTACTACCACACAAATAAATGGGACAAGAATATATTCATTTGATGGTGGAAGACACATCACAAACGATTAAAGAAAATGGTCAAATGGAAAAAAAAAACAAAAAAAATGTAAAAGTAAAACAAAAACTACCACCATCCAATGCAGTCAAATAAAAGTCTCTTTTTTATGCCTAGATTTGTTTATTCTTCTTTTCTTTGATAATATTGTTTACAGGAGCTTTTATCGGAGTCGATGTTGATCTGAAAGAAAGGAACAAATATAACATTCATTAAATAAAATTGAATATTAATTCTCTTTTGATTCTGTATGTTTTATCACGTACTACCACATAACAGTAAGAAGGGCTCGGCTCTTGCAGAATCGAGATAAAAAATGATTGATCCTACTCATCACTAAGTACTACATATTATCTTTGATGAGTTTGAAAAAAATCGTGATTAAGTTCAACGTAACATCAAGAACATCACACTTACGCTGTTTCTTCTTCGTCGTCATCATCCGGTTCACGTGTATCTTGTAATCCATTTGAGGTACCTGATAATGCTCGAACAAGCAATTGAAGAATGAACTAAAATAAATGAACGAATATTATTTCAAAAATAACCAATTCTTATTATATAATTATACTTACATAGAGCCAGTAGATATTAAGACCTAATAATATCCATAATAGTGAATTAAAAAATCCATATAAACCACAACCTCTACCATAGGCGCGATAAGTAGTAACAACTCCTGTTGAATATAAAACTTTTAATGGATACCAATAAAGACGAAATAAAAACCTAATTGAAAAAAATAAATGAAAATAAGATAAATGAGATAAAGTACGATGTTTAAGACTATAAATTGGTAATCTCTACTCTTCTTTTTCGCTTTTACCATTTTGCAATGTATACATAGATCTCAAAACAACGGACATTTTACTACTCCTTCTTGGCTTCAATCGACAGCAAGAATCTAGTAAATATAAAAATTGCTGCAAAATAGTTTGTTTTAATAATTCATAGAATAATCAGTCTAATTTCCCTGTCGGTTACTAATTAGCTAAGTAAAATTCTTTTAGTGCATAAAGATTGTTTTGAGAAGAGGACTTTGAATACAGTTAAATTTCTCATTATAAGAATTCAATATTTTATTTTTCAACATTGCACTTCATGATTAGAATTAATGTTGATGATGATTAGGTGATGAGATAATTATATCATGTTTTTGACACATATCAATTGACTTCGGCCTTCTATCCTAGCTTCTGTAATTCTATCATAATCTATTGTTTTTATTACAGTTACGATAATCAATACAACGACTATCTTTCATTTTTATCGTGTCTCTTTTCGTCTACATATATATATATATATATATATATCAATAATACGATTAGAAGAATCATAAATAGATAGGTTTCTATATTTAATCTTGTTTTTAATATTAATGAAACTTTCATATAAAGATATTTCGATTTTAAGGCTTATTATCGTTTGAATTATTAAATAAATTTATATAAACTATAAAATTGTTAGAAATACAAAAGATCAATTAATTGATTTATATTCTTCATCTTAAATTTCAACATACCAACATAGAACGAATATAACAAAAGCAACATTAGCAGCAGTTTCCCAATTTGGACATTGTCGTCTACCTTTTCTTGAAGACATATAATGTAATGATTTTGCTAATTCAAGCCAAATATCGGTTATATCGTGCACAAAAAGAACAAGTAAACCAATTTTATGATATCTATAAAATGGTTTTTTTTTTTAACATAGAATAATGAAAATGTATTTCATTTTAATAAAATATCTATTTTACCGTGTTGCATAAGAAACAGAGATAAGTGCCATTGTTAATACGTGATGAATAAGCATAGCATAATAATCTTTTCGTTTATAATCCATATACATTGTTCCATAAACGGAATGTAAATAAAATCCACATTGAATAAAATACATTAATTTTATGTCAAATGGAATGTGCATACCGGATGCCCAATCTAATATTTAATTTTTAATAACAAACGAAAAAGAAATCTTTCATAATTTTTTTTTCGTTGTACTTACCGTCCCAAATAAGATACGGTTGATGAAAATAATCATAACGATAAGTTAATAAGTAAACATTAAAACACCATGTAAATGTATAAAATACAGTTTTCCACATTGATTCTGGAAATTTCTTTTTATTTGTAGATGTTAATTCAAGCCAATTGACTAACGGCTAAAAAGGAAACAAAAAAAAAAAAAAAAGAATGAAACAAAAAGAAAACAATAATTAGCATTAACAAACTTTGCAAATAAATCTTTCAAATGAATATCTTAATAATGTTATAAATATTGCTATATAAACAATATAATAAACTTGATTTATTGGAAAATAAAAATGTTTTACAATTTCATTAATAAAGGATTCGGGAAATATATAATTATTCCACATATGTGGTGCATAATACCATAATATTGTATTCCATATACCTTTTACAAGATCAATATAATTTGGTGTTAATGTAAAATTTCCTTTTAAACCTTCCCAATTTTTTAGTTGTTCAGCAGTTAAATGAGGATGAGTCATTATTCGTATATTATTTGTCGTTTAAGATAAAAATAAATTTTGTTTAAATCAACATTGATTGCTAATATTCGTGCTTTAATAAATGACGAGAACTATTCGATGTTAACATGATTATATTATGATGACTAAAAAAAAATATACAAAGTAATAAATGACGCATATCATTATATGTTCAAATGATAAGAAGAATATAAAGGTATTCGGGTGCAGGCTAAACTCAACATTTTTACATTTTTCTCTTCTATGTTAGTTTTTGTTTTTAATCTAATAACTTTCACCCATAGCCGTGTTAGTAACAGAAAAAGAAATAGAAGAAGAGAAAAAAGAGACGAGAAGAAATAAAAAGCCATGATGACTGTAAATATGATTCATATGAAAAGAATCTACTAGTACTACTAGTGCTTCTGTAACAAGTTAAGAGAGAACGTACATCACGGCGACAACGTTAACATGCATATTATGGGCGCTTTCCATCTACCAATTAGAAGACAAGATCGAACCCTCTATTGAATATGAATTATCTATGCAATACTTTTCTATGCAAAAAGAAAAGTCTGCTGTAGAAAGACCGAAAAGAAAAATATTGAAAATTTCAACTAATAAGAAATTATTTTTGGCATAAGAAGTGTAGGGAATACACAGATGGTACTGGTTGCCAATAGACCGTTTGTTACTTATGTTTCTTTTTAATCTTTTGGCTCTTAATATCTCATAGCAGATGTATAATGAAACTTTGTTGAAAGTTGACTATGTCGAATATCACTATCCATATATGAAATAGAACGATAACTCCTCAGTTTAGTGTCAATATGGGTTTTAGACTGACGGACTGGTCGAATCCGGCCCTATTCAGTAGAGATAGTGCATTCCTAATCAGAATGGAAATTGAAATCGGAATCAGTATCGATGACTCTGATTCCGATTCTGAAAAAAGGTCCATACTACTGAGTCCAAAATGATTCCAAAAAACCCCACTTTGTGTATCGTTACTACTTAACCGTTATCGGTACCAATCGTGAAAAATTCAAACCGATTTCATTTTTTGTATAATGCAAATGTGAGTGTGAACTCTAGCCTCCTCTTCACTAATACTGGTCGCTACTCTGATGAAATCACTTTTTTCAATGTTTTCCTTTCGCTCGTGTTACGGTCAATCGAAAAAAAACACTTCCGACTAGCTGAATCAATATAAAAGCTTTGTTCTATGCTATTATGTTCATCTCGTCATTCTTGCTGTATTATATCAAAGCAGCATCAATTTAATAGCTCATTCATACGTGATTAATTGTTTCATTTTTATCACTTCTTTTTTTCTTTTAATGTGTAATACTTAATTGATTTTCCATTAGACCGACACATATTCACACAAGTAAATGACAGATTCAATCGATATGGTGATCTCTCTGTATAGAATTGTTAATACATTTGTGACAGAGATCGAATAAAGCTGACTTCTATAAACAAGAGTAACGACATTGAACTATTTCGTGTTATGGTAAAAAGAATACACAGAGGCATCGATTTCTTTCTGATAGTGATTTTTCTTATATGCAAAATATAAGACTTAGGAGTAAATTAATTAAAATTAAATATTATTTAAGAATTGAAAACGATTATAGGAGTTAAAAATTTGAATTTCGGTTAATATCGAAAATAATTGTAACTATAAGAAAGAATATCATGTACGGGACTCGTCCAAAGCGACCAACATTGCGGTGGATGTAAAAAAATTTTTTCTAAGAAAATATACGACAAATTTTCTGCATCGTTGGAAAAAAAAACAAAAGGTTGTTTTGATTGGAGATGAGGACATGTCACACCCTCTGTTTCCGGTCGGACCATCCCTGATCATATTACTTTCAAAAAAAAAAAGAACAAGCAATCCTTCCTTACTGCTTTTTGAAGCTAACAATTTGCCTTGTTCGACTAAAATTGACCATGTTTTGCCGAAGTTGAACAAAAGATTTCTCGAACATACAATGATCCAACTTATACATTCAAAATTTCGGGTTTGATTTTTATATATTCTACATTGATGGATATCATTTGTTTTGAATAATGACGAAAGTAAATGGTAGTCGTCAGTTAAAATTAAGCATTATTTTGTGAAAATATGGCTGAAAGAGGGTCTTCTTGTCTTTTATCACAATACGAATACTGATATGTCATTTTAAAAACTGGAAATATTAGTAGAATCATCAAAGGTTGAGCTAAAGTTCGACATTAGTTTTGTTGTTAAAGCTGTGAAAACTATCTTTTTTCGTCAATCTAAAGAAACTCGCCGGGTGCATTACTGTAATGTTTTGGTGATAACTAGATGTGAGCAAGATAATCTTGATTTCGATCTCGCTGAGATCAAGACCAACATTGTTTCATTGGGAGTGATATCTTCTATGATCGTGTAAAACTTGTGTTAAATATCATATTCTCACGACTCATGTATTATAAAAGTTTATGTGCGAATATTTGAGTAACGATCACTTCAATATTTGCTCTTACAGTTTTGATAGCAAAATTAATCCTTTTTTTCGTAAATAACAGAGTTGTCGAGTACATAAACGTACAGAATAGACGAAGTGTCAGTGAATTAAAAGAAAACTAATGAATCTTCAAGAGGCAGGATATTAGAGACCATGCAGATCGTGCAAGATGTTCTCGAGTTCATTGACACTGCTAGAAAATGATATCGCATTTTTCGCTAGTACTTGTATTGCTAGGCGAGGAACCAGAACCAAAAACAATTGGTTCTACTCATTACTAGGGATAACTCTTGAAAGGAAGAAACTTCCAAAAAGCAAATTTCATATATCATGGGATTTATTATCTTAGCTACAACAGCAAATGAAAATATTTTGATCAGAGCAAGAAAAATGTCCAAGAATGTGAGCTTTTTTCAATAGTTCTTATAAAAGAAATTCTTTTAGATGAGTTCGTTATTACGACTTTCTATTCTTTTCAAGTAGTCGCAGTTGACAAAAATGAAATAAAAATTTTCATTAAACTAGAACTTTTATATATTTAGCTGTAGTGTAAGTTTCGACTCTTTATCATATTAAGTTGTTAAGTTATGACCACCTAAAGATCAAAAAACATGTGAATGTGTTACCTGTGGACATGCTGAATCCTATTTTTCACCCTTCACGTCTTAGATATTTTCGCTATAATCTCACAATTCATCTTCGTCTGTTTCATTTGATCAAGCAATAGCATAGATAAATACGAGCACATACAATACTAAATCATTTTCCAGTGAATATTTGTTGATATAAAAAGTCACAGTTTTGTTTCTTGTCATTGGTACAATATTATTGAAAAATCCATAATTTATTTTGGTATTATTTACTTAAATAGTATTCAGTAATGGTTAGTATTGAAAATTTTTACCTTATAACTTTCAATAATTGATTATGTTTTCTTCAGTAAATAAGTGCTATGCGCTTCATCCAATTAGTTTTTTTTTTGTACAGAAATCTAGACATTATAGCTTTAGGGTCAATACAAATGAGAGTATTGATAACATTGAAAGACTCAGAAAAACAATATGACAAAGTTGATCTTTTAAGGCATTTCTTTATGTCTTGCTGTTCATTACCAAGCATACACAAAACTTAATACTTATAATAGATATTCTCCAAACAATTATATAAACTCGACAGTATACACACTATTACATGTCACATAAGGATGAAACGAAAAAAAAACATTATTATCTATATTGCGATTTAATCATTAACATCTGGATGAAACATGTAAAATAGTTTATAAAATAAAGAATTCATACCAAATTTAGGTTATCAAGTAAATCCGAGTGATACGAGTACGAACTCGCACTTGTAAAGTTCTAGATCAAATGAATAGATTTTAATACAAAATATAAAAGTTTTAATTGAGCATCACCAAACAAGACTTTCAGTCATTTGCAACTAGGTCATTTCGAGAAATTTATTATCACAATCAAGCATTAAAAATCATTTTAAAAACTTATTAAAATAACGTATATAATCCTAATGGTTAGTACAATTAACAATAGATTAACAATCTTTTACGCACGTCTGTTTGTATTAATAAAAACAACATGAGGCAATTGCATTAAAAAAAAATTGCTTCATATTATTATTGTTTTCTCTCTGATGTATATTGCGTTTTATGCTTGTTATAGTGTAATCTTTATATTGTAAATGATAAATGGTACTGATTGTATTGTTCAACACTCTCACTATAATGGTTAGGAGTTTTCTGATCATTCGATGATACAGATGTTTATTTCGACCTCAGAGAAATCAATGCAGTCAATTAATTTCATGTTTAGTTTGTACAATATGTTAATCGATTGCTGATTTTATCTTAAATAAAAATACGTTTCATTAAGATTGGATCTCCGAATACTTTATATTTGTTATTAGAAGAGAGGTTGAATCCAAATTTGTTATTTATTTGTTGATATTTCTTGGAAAACACAATACTCTATTCAGATCTGGCAATTTTCCCATAATATGTAGCTAAAAATAAAGTACATTTCAATCAAAACGGTATATTTGATGGAAAATCCTTTGGTGTTTCATCGGTATTGGTAAAAACAGTCAGATATACTGCCAATGGCAGCTTCGGAATCCTTATTATTTGGAATATGGGCTTCGCTCGATCAGCTAATTTGCTAATCTCTTGATGAATACATTTGTTGATCTTTCAACAAATGAAAAAAAAAATCAATTGCTACTCTGTTAAACTGATGTTGTTCTGACAGCAGCCGACTATGAAAGCAGTTTTATTTTGTGTTCTTTTTTATTCATTTCGTTACTTTTGAAAAGAGTTTAAAATTGTCTTTTTCTCTTTTTAAATATAGAAAACGTATCTTGTGTATCATATGTTTCTATGAACTTGACGATTTTGAACTATGATATAATTTATTATCAATGACTTATGTTATTATCATTCATCTTTAGTTTGATTAAAATTTCAAAAATGTTGAATCATGATATCTGAAGTAAAAGTTACTACAGAATGAATATATAAAACTATGAGACTTCCTATTTTGTTAACTATCATCTGTAAATTACTTACAAATTATCATAAATGTTAAAACACTTCCTGACAATTACTCTCTTAATACCCTTCATGGAATAATCCATAAATGTAATTCTTATTGTTAACTTTTCAATTTTTTAAAGCTATAAATAAATTAAGCAGATTTCAGTTAATAGAGAAGATTATTTTTTAGTCGGTCAAAAAAATATACATAAGGTCACTATAAATACAAAATATGTCTGAATATTAAACGGAAAAAAAACTATGAAATATCAAAATTATATCGGCTCAATTCGTTGAAATCTTCATTCGATCATACATAGTCATATAAATTAAGACACATTATACAAATAAGTATCATTTGATGATTATACTTCCTCATGAATTATTATACAGATACATTATTTTTACAAACCATTTGCAAAATATTGCTGTATTTTTATCAACCAATATTCTAGAATTAAATTTCAAATTATTTTCAATCTGAAATTACACATAATATTTTCAATGAATATCTATTTTCTACTTAATCAGTTTTTTTTTTGAATATTTAGTAATGAGTGATTAACAAAATTGTTTGAATTGTTACTTTCATCTTTTGATACTGATGTTCATTCCATCTCATTTATACGACTTAAGTTATGTATCAGTATTCTCATTATCCCAATTCTTGCATTTAATTATTGGTATCTTCTCTCTCCTTGGCATTGCATATAGCAAGAGTATGCCAACAGCCATATTTTTTCCATTTCTCTGCTTCTCTTTTTCTCTTCTATCGTCTTGTTCTTCCTATATGAGTACGTTTGTTCGCTCGACCAAAGTTCGCGGGCATCAGACTGATTATGAACAAGACAAAAAGAAATTGACGAATAGAAAATGAGAAAAAAATGCAAACTGGGCGCGGCGCCAAAAGATACGATAGGATGACATACTCTGAATTATTGCATACAGTAAGCAATAGACATATGCAATGATGTTAAATGATCTCATATTAGCACATGAAAATCACTATGCTCTTTCTTGTCAATATGAGCAAATAATGGTTCATTTTTAAAATGATAAATGATTATTATTTTCAGACAATTTTCTTTTGTGAAATGATATATTTGAATGATATGTCTCAAATGTAAAGTTATTAATAATTAAGGTCGTATTAAAAATATGTGGTTTTGAAAAATTTACAAATCTTCTTCTCCTTTAGCTTTATTCCTTGAGTCTTAGATTGGCGATCATAAAAACTCGTTTATCCACGCCATCTGTATGCATAGATTATGCGTCGCTATTCTCTCTTTCTTCGACAATGTACACATCGACATCTCTCTCTCTTTCTTTCTTTTCTAAGCAACAACAAAAAAAATTCTTCATCTTCGTATCGTTGGTGTACTCTCTTCCATCACAGCGTTCTCTTCATACGAACACATATATATGTGAATAAAGAATCGACGACGAGCGTGTGCAGTCAATGCAAGTAGAAGGGGGAAAAAGTCAAATAAACGCATTCGGATTTCGCCATTAAACAGAATGAGAAAAAAATGGAGGAGAAGAAGAAACACAATGTGTCTGGCACACATATCAACTATAGTTGGTTAGTGAATGTATGTGCGTGTGCACACATACACGAACGAACGAACGAACGAGAAAGAAAGCCTCAACTAAGCAGCAAAAAAGAAAGAGAACACGAAGAAGAAAAAAAAGTAATATAAGCTACAGGCAAAATGGTCGTCATCGACAAGCCGAGCGACCGACAACGAAAGAGCAGGAAAAAAGATGGTAATATATATATATATATGTTTGGAGCTTCGACGAGAAAAGAACGAGAAAAAAAAAGGAAAAGGGGAGAAACACGAAGAAGAAGACTGTACCTATACTAACGCCATCGCGCGAGTAAGAAGAAACGATGGAAGAGTTTTCTCGTCAGTGCTGCTTGCTGTTGTGTTATTGTTGATGAGAGCGAGGTGCGTCTACTGCCATCACCACCAACTCCATCTTTCTTTTTTTTTTAATAAACATGTTGGTTCTTTTATATGAAAAACCTAATAGGAAGAAAGAAAGAAAAAATAGCAGAAATGTTGCACTCTATCTTGGCGCGTTTTCCATCTCATGTTCACTCGAGTTTTTTCTCTCTTTCTGTGTTTTTTCTGTCCTTCTGTGTGTCGTCAGCGGGAAAATAGTTCGAGAAATTGAGCGCGTTTGACAGTTTTCCTATTACCTTTCTATTCATAGAGATAGAAATTCGTATATATATGTATTCTCATTTATTAATATTAACATAAGAAATAATATTAAGAAACAAAAAAAAAAAAACTTTAAAATAACATTTCCATGCATTTAAATAATTAAAAAACTTTCTTTTTTTGTTTATTTAGATAATTTGCTTGAATTATTTTTGTATTTTTATCTAATCGATATTATTTTATTCAGTGGCAAATCCATTTTTCTTTTTTTCTAATATGTATTAAATAAAAGAAAAGTGATAATAAACTTGCACATATAAATCAATCGAATTTATGTAAGTTAAATCTGTTTTTTATTTATTGTAATTAAAAGAGAATACCTTTATTCATTTGATAAAACGTGTTGATTTTGACATTTATATGACAATTTAGCTTCTCTCATAATTTTTTTTGGCTATCATTCAAAAGAGCGTAAAGTCGATTACTATTACAATATACATACCATTCATTCATTGAGTAATGTCTTACATCGATATATATATATATATATATATATATACAAATTTCTTCCTCTTAATCAAAACTGTCTAAAATACGTATGAAGAACAAGACGACAGAACAAGAGATCGTAAAAAAAACAGCTGATTGTCAAAAAAATTACCGCTAGACAGACATATGAGTGTGTTACACGTGTTGTATCGAAGAGTGACACAGTGTGAGAGAGAGATAGAGAAATTATTGATTTCAAGGTACATGTAACTAATAAGTATGTATGTACTTCACGATGTTTCAATACTTTAGATCAATTGATGATGTGTGACAATCTTTCATTGTACAAATCATTTGTTCCATCAACAGCAATACTTCCCCATACTGAATCAACAACAATGAATTCACAGTTTTTCCCTGTGTATGATGATGCTGATGAACATAGATCATATATTAGTGTCAAACGAAAACTATCAGGTTTGTATTTATTCGAAAAAAAGAAGAAGATTAGAACAATAATTGTTAAATTATCACAAGAAATATTCCGCAAAAATTTTTGTTCTTCTTTTTTGCAATCAAGAGAATTTTGAATCTAATGTGTTTATTTGACGCTTTGATTTCGAATAGAATTATTTAATGAGAATGAATTGTCATAGATGTAAACATCTCATCGAATACAAATGATGCATATACATATATATTGATTCACAAACTATCGATTAGGGTTAAGCTATAAAAACAAAATAGACTATAGAAAAAAATGACTGTTCAATTGAACAGTCAAGTATCAATTATATTTCTTTAGTATTTCAAGGTTGTTTCATATAATACAATTCAGATCGAAAATATCTGATCGGATTTCTATAAATCTTCCAGTCTTAAATCAGATCATCGAATTTTTTCAGCGTCAATGCCAATGGAAATGAAAACAAGTTCCGATAAGATCTTGTCGAATTTTTCAGTCTACTTACCAAGAAAGTTCCCCAAATGATTAATCACTTTAGAGCCGGAAGCATGTGCATCATGTAGACCCTAATGGATTATGAATACTCTGAAAAAACTTCGGCTGCATAATTTATTGCTGTCGACGTATTGCATTTTTACGGAATTTTTTCAACATAATTTCGTAGTCCTCCTCAGAAACACCAGGAAAACTGAATGTTGAATTTCGACTTGTAACTTGACATAGAAACAATCCTTAACGAGAATTGATAATCTTGAAAGTATCAGACGATTTGATCTATTTCTATCTTACAATAAGAACATCGAATCTAGGTGTTTCTATGAGCTATGTAGAAGATGTACTTTTATTATGGTTGTATCTTGAGATAGAAGCAATGGAAGTATTTGAAACTTGCACAATAAACTACTTTCATTAAGACCTGTTTCTATGCAACGCTTCAAGTCGAAATTCCAAAATTAGTTTTCGTAATGTTTTGTTTTTGAGAGGGGGGGGGGGGGGGGGGGGCGCCCCCTGTTTTTTTTCAAAAACCGAAAAAAAAAAAAGATGTCGGGCCGAAGAAATGTGGTGGCACACATTCTTTTTCTGAGTAATGCATAGTATCACG